>CM065683.1:47894567-47904567 GCA_017654935.2 Phymorhynchus buccinoides | reverse complement strand
TTCATCTTGGTGTAGATCGCTCGTTCTTCGTCAGTAGTTTGCTTTCGTTTCGCGAACCAGAAGAAGCCTGATGGGATGTCTCCGTCACCAGTCCACGTCAGCTCAATGATGATGTCATCACTCTCGCACACCAGCACATCAGGATCGTCATCAGAGAACACGCGAGAAAACTGTTCGTTTCTGGAATTGTCACGAAGGCTGCGTTGCAGAGACCTATCGGTCAGCTGACCAACATAGTTCCTGATCAAGTCCACACTGTACCCAGCCTCCTGAACTTTATGCAGAGCAGCAGCGTTGTCCACGTTCTCCACTGTCACAGGCATAAACACAGGCTCGATGAAACCACTGTAATGTTCTTGCTCAGAGCATGTGCCTATGTCTGTGTCGAGCGCAACAGGGTTGGCTGACACACTGCGTGAATCACGTGCGTATTCTTGTCGTGGCGTGTAGTCTGGCTGCGCAGGTATGTCTGTGTACTGCGACAACATTGATGGAGGTGTGTTTTGAAATAAAGCTGGTCTTTCTTCAGAAAAATCACTTGCCTTTGGTTGATTTTCTTCTTCTTCTTGTGTCGCTGTTCTTCTTTCTTCTCGTCTTTCTTCCGCTCTCCTCCTATCTCTTCTGATCTGCGAGGGTGGTTTAAGTCGATACTGTTTGTTGACACCTGAACGATTGACCTGACTCGCCATGTTGCCTTCTTCATTGGCATTCAGTCTAAGAACTACGACCGTGTTGGACCCTATCTCACCGCTTATCTTCCATGAAGTGATGTGGCTGTGTTGGAGCAGGGACTGGAGGGAAGATTCCAAAATTGTTGGCAAGCCGACAATGGTCATTGTGCTTGATAAAGTGGTACTTATAACCAAAATATCGCACAGCTCAAATCTTCCTGCACACACACCACGGGAGGTCACTCGAGAGAGAGAGAGAGAGAGAGAGAGAGAGAGAGAGAGAGAGAATGAAATCGGTCCAGCATCATTACACTACAGAGGATAACAAAGCAGAAAGTACAAAAACTGTGCAACAACCACCCAGCAGGCAGGCAACTCAGTATTACTCTGTAGCCTAGTGTAAGCCAGCACAAATTCAACTCAAAGAGAGAGATAAAATGTCTGGACCACCACAGCTGTTCCGTGGCACACAAAGTCAGGCTATATAGATAAAAGACTGAATCTAGAAATATTAGAAGTGCCTTCCCGGGTCGAGAGGACGTAAAACACCAAAATTACTAGAAATATTAGATTAAAAAAATCACCAAGCATACCCCTATAACATGTTGTGGCTGTATGTTCTACAAAGTATTTTAAATATAATTCTTCCGTCAGATTAATTGTAAAAACTTTCTTTGTTGAGCAGTATCATGGAACACATTTAGTAGAAAATGTTCTTAAATAATTCACTTAGTATCGCAAACATAAATAAAATCGCCCATGAGTGAAAATCTAGCTAGTGAATATGACTAATTTAGTCACATACTACAACATATTCTTAATTGTTATCTATGAAAAGTTACTTATGGTAAACTAAAGTTGGCTTGAAAAAAACTTCTGAAAATATAGATGAACTAAATGTTCCTCCCGAAACAGCTGTGCCACTGTTACATCCCAATTTATACTTTTCTCTCTGAAAGTGAAAGAGACAGATGAATGAAACAAATCACTGTTTCGGATGATAGTGTAATGTCGAACTTTAACAAGAATGCGATGAAAAAAATAATTGTTGACTGCTGATCCAATTAAGAAAACTGACCTTAACAAGAATATTTCTTTCTCCACATCCTATCAATAGAATATTACTATCGCTGTTTAGGTATAACTGTTTCATTAATAATATGCTGGATAGCAAAAAAAAGGAGAGACAATATAACATAGAATGAATGAAAATGAATTGAAAGACAAGCTGTTAGTGCAACGAGAGCCCCGGAAAATCTCCAGATTTTCTGGGGAATATTTTTACGGCATCATTTCAGTCTTCCAACTGATTTCATATAAAACTCTTTCGTGTTTTTGTGGGTGTTTTGTTTGGGTGGGGGCAGTCAGACAAACGGACAAACAAAATACACAACACATAGACGAACTCACGCACGCACGCACGCACGTGCACGCACACGCACACGCACACGCACACGCACACACACACACACACACGCATTTCTCTCTCTCTCTCTCTCTCTCTCTCTCTCTCTCTCTCCCCCCCCCTCTCTCTCTCTCTCTCTCTCTCTCTCTCTCTCTCTCTCTCTCTCTCTCTCTCTCTCTCTCTCTCCGTTGGATCGCTAAGGTTTTGAGTTTCAAGACCCGAACATTACATTTTAAGAGTAGGTCTCGATCTGTTAAGTGCCTGTAGATTGTTTCAATTGTCAGCGGTACTGGTAGTGATGGTAGTAGTACCAATGGTTAAAAGTTTAAAACCAACAGTACACACACACACACACACACACACACACCGCGCGCGCGCACACACACACAGCGAGCCGGACCAAGTGATTCGCAAGGGGGGGGGGGGGGTCGGGGGGGGGGGGGGGGGGTCGGCATGGTTCCAGGGAGCTGCATAGATTATGAGTTAAGGGCAGTGCAATTTTGGGAGTGGAGGGGGAAAAGCCCTCGGAACATTTTGCAATTTAGTGATTAAGGCAAAACTCGAGTCATTTTCTTAATTTTCACCCATGTATATTAAAACACATGCGTGGGGCAGAGGGGGGTTTCCGGAAACCAGGACACCCCCCCCCCCCCCCCCCTAGATCGGGCCCTGACACACATTAACATCCAACCCAAACCAACGTCACTCTCTCATCCACCCCACCCCATACACACACACACACACACACACACACACACACACACACACACACACACACACACACACACACACACACACACACACACACACACACACACACTCAACATCTACCCAACCCAACCCGATCCACTCATCCTCCACCCCACTGTCCCATACAATGTACCTTCTTCTGAACTAGCGTGGCACTGACAGACACACTGATCTGTCTCTGCCGATGTCTTTGACATGGGAAGAATAAAAGGTTGGATGACCAAAAACTTGGGCTTTGGCCATGGAACACAAAAGACTTGCCCGGTCTTAGAATTAGGACCCCCAAGTTGCTGGATCTACCTTTAAAAGCCCGGAACAATGACTTTTGCGCGGATTAGGAAGGACCAAGAATGTATATCATATCATACTACTTCACCGCGACAAGCCGCGGCTTAGTAAGCCAGTATTAGTTCTCGGTTTAAAATTACTGCGAGGAGATTATGTTCTGATTGACTAAGGGTGAGAAGGTGAGTGTAATAAAGGTGTGTGTGTGTGTGTGTGTGTGTGTGTGTGTGTGTGTGTGTGTGTGTGTGTGTGTGTGTGTGTGTGTGTGTGTGTGTGTGTGTGTGTGTGTGTGTGTGTGTGTGTGTGTGTGTGTGTGTGTGTGTGTGTGTGTGTGTGTGTGTGTGTGTGTGTGTGTGTGTGTGTGTTTGTGTGTTCGAAGTCAAGTCAAGTCAAAATGATCTTTATTGACAATAAATGAATGATCTAAAGCTTTTTTATCCGTCGTGTGTGTGTGTGTGTGTGTGTGTGTGTGTGTGTGCGCGTGCGCGTGTTGCAAGATACTAATTGCGTTTATACGGGTTCGATTTGTATCAAGACTGTCGTGGTGGTTTTGCACTACAAAATTACAGGTTTGGATTTTAAAAATAATGTGCTTTGCTCAAAATGTATTTCCTCGGCCTGTCTCTCTTTCTGTCTCTGCATCTCTTCCTCTCTATTTCTTCCTCCCCCCCCCCCCCCCCTCCTTTTCATGAAACCTTCTTTTTTTATTATCAGTGTGTCACTTCTGGATGGATGGTGATGATGATGATGATGATGAAGATGATGATGAATGACGACGACGACGACGATGATAACGGAAATACAATATTAGAAATACGAGAATCAAGAGGAGAAGGAGGAAGATAAGCAAGAGAATAGGATGGGGGTGGATGAGAAGAGGGTGGTTGGGGGGGGGGGGAGAACTGTAAGGAACTACAAGTGGGCAGAACCAGTCTCTAATAGATTGGCTCTGAAGTGGAGCAGTCCACAAAGAACCAGCGATAATAGGCCCTGCCATAAAAGTCCTCCAAGACAGGTGTTTGGGTGTGACTGATTGCTCTGACTGAGCGCGTAGCGTGCAAGGAGGGTTGAGAGAGAGAGAGAGAGAGAGAGAGAGAGAGAGAGAGAGAGAGAGAGAGAGAGAGAGAGAGATTCTGAGAGAGAGAGAGAAGTATTCTGTTCAATTGGGAAATTGGCCAACATAATACTGTACAGTTGTGGTGAAGAGACCCTCTTCTATATGTAAGTGTTGACCAGACTTTAACAGTGTCTTCTTTTGAAAACTGGAACGTTTTGTTACGCACGTTTGCGCTTCGACGTTGAAAAAGGTAAGTGGGTTAGAGAGAGAGAGAGCGAGAGAGAGAGAGAGAGAGAGAGAGAGAGAGAGAGAGAGAGAGAGAGAGAGAGAGAGAGAGAGAGAGAGAGAGAGAGAGAGAGAGAGAGAGAGAGAGAGAGAGAGAGAGAGAGAGAGAGAGAGAGAGAGAGAGAGAGAGAGAGAGAGAGAGAGAGAGAGAGAGCGAATTGTTATTTATAGAGAGAAAAAAATATATATACAAAAGTTAAAAATAAAAAGGGGGGGGGGGGGAAAGTGAGTACAAAGCATTAAAAAGCATGCAAAATAAAATCCTATTTAGTAACACAACAATAACAAAATCAATTCTAATGCTATTAACTATACTCATTTTAAGCATGCAAAAATTAAGAGAGAGAGAGAGAGAGAGAGAGAGAGAGAGAGAGAGAGAGAGAGAGAGAGAGAGAGAGAGAGAGAGAGAGACAGTGTGTGTGTGTGTGTGTGGTTGTGTTTCTATGTAATTATGTATTTATTGCATTTGTAGGCTTATGTCTTGGTAAAGAATATGGGCAATTAACCATCTCTCTCTCTCTCTCTCTCTCTCTCTCTCTCTCTCTCTCTCTCTCTCTCTCTCTCTCTCTCTCTCTCTCTCTCTCTCTCTCTCTCTCTCTCTCTCTCTCTCTCTCTCTCTCTCTCTCTCTCTCTCTCTCTCTCTCTCTCTCTCTCTCTCTCTCTCTCTCTCTCTCTCTCTCTGTGTTCTATTTGTATTGACCAAAATGCAAATATTTATATGATGTATATATGTTGTGCCTAACTGCTTGAAATGCCTAATTCATGAATTAGGCAGCCTAATTCATGAATTAGGCAAATTGCCTTGTTCACGAATTAGGCAACATTTAAGATCTTCGGTTTTAAAAAAAATAGAACTTAGGCAGCATAGTTCATGAATTAGGCAAAGTTTTAAGGTATTGGTTTCCAAAAGGTCAGAACGTAAACTGTCTAATTCATGAATTAGGCAAACGTGAATATTACATGAGTATCATCAGCTCAGAACTTAAGGTAGCCCATTTCATTCATTATACCACCTTTACCATTCTGTCTTGTAACCCCTGGAATACTTCCAGTAAGCTTGGATTAAAATGCTCAATTCTGAAATGTTGATTGCTTGAATTGTTTGTGATTAGTTTGTGGTTTGTTAAAATAAATGGGTTTGCTAGTTGTGTATTTGTTTTGTTGTTTTTGTATATCTTTGATTATTTGCGAGTTAGTAAAGGTCATCCATTCTTCCTCATTCCTCCTTTCAATAGCAGACAGACCAGGAATGTCAGAACAAAAACATGGATTACCAGGGAAACAAAATGGTTGACAACGACTAAGACAAACTAAATTCTACTCCTTTTCATAGCAGAAACAATATGTCAAAACAAACTTGAATAATCAGAAAAATGTTAATGTATGAGAAAGGTAAACTAACTCCAACTCAATGTATAAGAAAGATAAACTAACTCCAACTCCCGTAAGTATGTCTAACTGCTCTAAGCATGTCTAAGTATGTCTGAACTTGTATATCAGAACAAAAACTTGGATTATCAGAAAAATTTTATACAATGTAAAATACAGACATATTAATTCCTACTCCTCCTTTCCATAGCAGTCAAATGTCAGAATATGGATTATCAGAATATGTTTGACAATGTATAATAAAGACAAATTCAAAAAGAAGAAAAAGACAAAGTTCCACAACATTGGCATAAAGGCAACACTTCATTGCTTGGAAACATTTTTAGTCCTTATTTTTGCAGGCAGTGTTCTGTGGATGACAATGGCTGTGACATTTCATTTTGTTCTTGAGGCATGTGCACCGCTTGGTTTGGCAATGACCTTGACAAGAACATTTTCTGAAGCCCTGCCCTCCTTGTCTAGAATGCAATGCAGCTATTCTCCTGAAAGGTAGCACAGTGGGAGCTACCATGTCATGAGTGAGCATGGCAAAATCTGCTTCAATTATCTGATTTCGTGCGAACTTTGTATTGACAGTGCCATGTACTGTTCCTATCTGGTACATATCATCTTTCACTGACAAGATAAGTCGTGGAACATTCCTACAATCAAGTCTCCCACGATCAAACTCGCTAACTGGAATAAGCACTGCATCATTTTTTGCAAGAGGCCTCAGTTTTGCCGTTGTGGTTCGCAACATATCAGCTCGGCTTTTCTTTTGACCAGCTGCTGCATCTGTGCGACAGGTAATATAAACTCTTGTCTTTGGAGTTCGAAGTCAGGAAATTTATCATGGTTTCGTACGTTTCTTTGTCCGGAAGGCAGTATTTGTTAAACTTCATCGAACCAATCTGCTCTTCAAACCGCCGCCTAAACCTTGCCTTGTCCTCTTCCATTGTCGCAAAAGTGACATGTAAACATGACAAGCAATGATGCAAATTAAAGCTTGGATTAAAACTCAGAGAAATTCAAGGGGGAAAAAGAAAAAAAAGAAAAAGGTGGGTTACGGAGATAAAAACAATTGAAACGCATTGCACGTGGAAGGGAGAGCTGATATGAATGTTAGGAGGGGAAAGGAAACTGAAACGATAAGGAACAGTTGATCAACTTCAGAGAAAGAAAATGAGAAGGGGGGAGGGGAGGCGATAGAGGATGGGTGGGTTGAGAAACAATTGCAGATTGTGAGAGAGCAGGGAGTGGTAAGGAGGATAGATGGGAAGAGAGACAGACAGACACACAAAGACGAGACAAGGCAGAGAGGAAGAGTTGCCAAAATAGAATATTCACCTTTATCTAATTCATGACATATACTGTTTAATTCATAAACTAGGCACAATAGAATATTCACCTTTATCTAATTCATGACATATACTGTTTAATTCATAAACTAGGCACCATAAATTCTTAAAATTTTAGATCAAATATGTCAAAATATTGCCTAATTCATAAACTAGGCAATTTTGCCTAATTCATGAATTAGGCTGCCTAAATCATGAATTAGGCAGCCTAATCCATGAGTTAGGCAGTCTCTGAAAACTGTTTCACATGTTAGGCAGTGCCGTTGCCTAGTTTATTGATTAGGCAATTGGGCTGCCTAATTTATGAATGAGGCAATTCGAGGGATTAGGCACGTCATATATATGTATATGATTATATACTATATTTTCTCTTTATTCCATCATCTTTATTTTCTCTTTATTCCATCATCTTGCAATGTACCATGTGTAAACCACTAGTTTGCTTAGTAAGGATAAAATTCCTCGTATTACATGCACCCGAGAGTGTTATTATGATTGTCTCACTGTTTCCATCTTTGTTATCTGCGAATTATGTGGCTTTACACAAGCCATTCTTCCATGTTTAGGTTTTGGGGTTATGAAAGTACCAGTTGATGTCATCTATTGCTTAACTTTGGAAATGACGATAAGGTAGAATGGTAAGTTTATGGTATGTTTTCCAGTATTCTTTTGCTTGAAAGAAAACGTCACTTTGCACTTGTCGTGTAGGTGTTTGTTTGTTGTATGTTCCAGTGACGTTGCAGTCTGTTTCAGGTTTTTTTTGTTTTTGTTTTTTTCCCAGTATAATGAATCATCCGCGGACAACCTTAACATCAAGCAAAAGAATACTGTGAATAAAATAACGTCACTTTGCACTTGTCGTGTAGGTGTTTGTTTGTTGTATGTTCCAGTGACGTTGCAGTCTGTTTCAGTTTTTTTTTGTTTTTGAATAATCATCCGCGGACAACCTTAACATCAAGCAAAAGAATACTGTGAATAAAATAACGTCACTTTGCACTTGTCGTGTAGGTGTTTGTTTGTTGTATGTTCCAGTGACGTTGCAGTCTGTTTCAGGTTTTTTTTGTTTTTGTTTTTTTCCCAGTATAATGAATCATCCGCGGACAACCTTAACATCAAGCAAAAGAATACTGTGAATAAAATAACGTCACTTTGCACTTGTCGTGTAGGTGTTTGTTTGTTGTATGTTCCAGTGACGTTGCAGTCTGTTTCAGTTTTTTTTTTTTTTTGAATATTTTATTCACAAGAGACAAAACCCTAATTTTGTTGCATTATACTGAACCTAAAATTACTAACGTCAGGTTGACTATGTTCTCGTTCTCTTTGTTTGAACAAGCTTAGTCGTTAACATTTATTGTCGCTAACTTGTGTCATATATTCTCATGCAAATGTATTATGATGGTTTATTTTTTTCCTTTGCCTTTTTCATTCACCACCCATGTCTGCCCCCACCCCACCCTCTTTCCCACCCTTCCCCATCAAAGAATACACTTCATTTTCGTGTTTGTATAATGGCGTGTATGTTTGTTTGTTGTACATTAAACACTCAGACTCAGACTGTTTCTCTCTCTCTTTTTTCTCTGAAATATTTTCTTCACAAGAGACATTCTTTCTCCCTAATTTTCTCTCTCTCTCTCTCTGAACCTCTCTTACTCGTCAGGTTGACTCTGTTCTCGTTCTCTCTCTTTCTCTCTCTCTTAGTTCTTTAACATTTTCTGTACGGTCACGTGTTTGATGTGCTCACGAAGAGACCCCAAAGCAGGATGACTGCAATTTAACTGTATTTAAAAAAAGTTTATTAACAAAAACAAACAAACAGAAAACCAATATCCAAATTATGACTTCCCACATAAATCACGTTCCTAATTTCTTGTTTGTTTAATTCTTGGATGTAAAGGCTGGATGTACATGAACAACGAACTTGATGCTAAAATTAACCACTGTTATGGTGTGACCCAGGGCTGGATCTAAGGGGGGGGGGGGGGGGGGGGTCCTGGTTTCTCCCTCTCTCTCTCTCTCCCAAGCATTACCTTACTGTACGGTGAAAACGTGTTTGAAATGGCTCATTTTTGTCTTAAGAGACCCCAAATTGCAGGATGGGGGGCAATTTAACTGTATTTAAAAAATACACAAAATACACAAACATGCACACACAAACTAACGCACTTACAGACTAATATGACAACGACACAGCATAACCTTCAGAGAGAGCAAAGTCATTCATACCAGAAGGTAAGCAATCCCCGTCCTAGGTAGAAACAATTCCACCCCCACCATCTCCGCCCTGCTTTGCAACTTGTATTAAACTTAAGACCAGCGAGCGGTAAGCCATTAGACCCACACACAATCAGCCCAATGTTGCAGAACGGTTCAGTTCGACCAGTTACAGTCTACACGACTATAATAGAGCATGTAACTGGATTCCGCTTTGTATTGTTTGAGATGGCGTGTGAGACCTATAGCTTTGTGTGAGAGCGACGTGGTGTGTGTGTGTGTGTGTGTGTGTGTGTGTGTGTGAGAGAGAGAGAGAGAGAGAGAGAGAGAGAGAGAGAGAGAGAGAGAGAGAGAGAGAGAGAGAGAGAGAGAGAGGTCAAACTTAAGTAAGCATTGTGTTTATAATCAACGTGTAGCATAAGATTGATATTGTTATCATGGGTACAGGCCTATACGGCAACACAACATCATGGAACACATACGCCCCCAGTACAATACAGAGCACTTCCATGATAATTTCCAAAAGCCATTGATCTTTCCAGCATGAGACAGAGCACGAACACAGCATGATGAGGGATGGAGCTCAGGCCCCCCAGCCCCCCTCCATCCC
>CM065683.1:47859567-47872067 GCA_017654935.2 Phymorhynchus buccinoides | reverse complement strand
ATATATATGTGCATGAATCAAACAAAATAATCCCTTTTCCCTTATTTTCTGATGCTGTTGAAATGCTCAAATAATGCGCGTGCAAGTGTGTTGATATGATTTGAATACAGATCAGAAAGGAAAGCAGATTTAAGCTTCATTGAGTGTTCATTTTTATGTTTGTTTTACACACACACACACACACACTCTCTCTCCTCTCTCTCTCTCTCTCTCTCTCTCTCTCTCTCTCTCTCTCTCTCTCTCTCTCTCTCTCTCTCTCTCTCTCTCTCTCATGCATATGAACAGTAAAGATCAACGCTCGAAATTCTTCTAAAACACCATTAAACCACTATAACATCGCAATCACCGTTAGGTGTGTAGTGTTTGGGGTTTGGAGCACCCAAGAGTTTTTTCGCACCCAATTATCAAACGAGAGCCTATAGAGCACAATGGCAGAAAGTGATTTTTTCCCTCACATTCACTTAACACAACAGAATCTGTGGTTGAAATGTAATATCGTTTTCGCACATGCTACATTTCGATTTTTCCATCATGGCATTGTTTCGGGGTTTTCGTCTAATTCATCTTCATGCTCTTTCGTTCTTCTCCCATTACTTTCGTTCTAACTCTTGTACATTTTCGATTCGTTGATTCTTCGTTTCGTTGTGTTGGTCTTTTTTTTCAAGAGATTAATCAATCAGGTTTTCCGCAAGAATGGGGTTATTTAGTGAAGATAGACATGCATTTCTTCATAAAGATCCCACGTCCTTGCGGCCATCTTTTCTTGACCAAAGATCCTTCGGATTTGGGCTGTAATGAAACAAGCCCATAATACTTCCTTTCTGCCATTGAGTACTCTTATCTTTCAACGTTTTCGTTTCTCGTTTCTTGGGTTAAACATTTCGTTTGGGCTCTTTCTGTTTGCACGCAATTGTAGGTTATGTGCATCACGTGTAGTACGTGTGTGTGTGTGTGCATGCCCTACATGTATTTGCATATCCATGTGTAAATCTTGTCGCTTACACACAACACCTACACGCACACGCATATGTGTAAAGATACTTACACACGTAGGCCTACAATGCTACATGCACATACACGTGCGTACGTATAATTATTTTCCAAACTCCTTCTTGTACATCTTCAAACACTTTTTTAATGTAACACTCTATAAAATTTGCAAACACAAAAACTTTTTATCCGGTTCTCTCTCTCTCTCTCTCTCTCTCTCTCTCTCTCTCTCTCTCTCTCTCTCTCTCTCTCTCTCCCTCTCTCTCTCTCCCTCTCGTCTCTCTCTCTCTTCTCTCTCTCTCTCTCTCTCTCTCTCTCTCTCAGTCTATTATCTCTCTCTCATCTCTCTCTCTCTCTCTCTCTCTCTCTCTCTCTCTCTCTCTCTCTCTCTCTCTCTCTCTCTCTCTCTCTCTCTCTCTCTCTCTCTCTCTCTCTCTCTCTCTCTCATCTCTCTCTCACTCTCTCTCTCTCTTCGTGCCGTTTTTGTTTTTGTTTGATGTCTTCAGAAAATCAGAAAGTGTTGAGAAATGTAGTTTTATATTATTTTGTATAAAGCGTTTCTTGTTCGAGAAAGAATGTTGTCATAATTATGCATGCATTTTGATACTGTTGCCTTCGAGAATGTATATTCGTAAATTATATCGCCCCAATTCCATTTCATATTCGTATGGGGGCATCACGTGTTGTAGTACTACGTGTGTGTGTGCATGTAGTCCCTGTTCGTGTGTAAATATATTTCGCTTACACCCCCCCCCCCCCCCCACACAACACACACACACGCACAAGTATGTGCAAACATGCTTACACACGTAGGCCTACATGCACACGCACATGCGTAGGCCTACGTATATTTTCCAAACTCCTTCTTGTACATCTTCAAACACTTTTTATAATGTAACACTCCATAAAATTTGCAAACACAATATAACTTTTACACGCGTTCTGCTCTCTCTCCTCTCGTCTCTCTCTCTCTCTCTCTGTCTCTCATCTCTCTCTCTGTCTCTCCCTCCTCTCTCTCTCTGTCTCACTCCCTCGTCTCTCTCTCGTCTGTGCTTCTCTCTCTCTGTCCATACTCTCTGTCTGTCTCTGTCTGTCTGTCTGTCTGTACCTCTAATGTCTCTCTGCTCTCCTCTTCTCTCATCTCTCCTCTCTAATCTCTCAGTCATCTCTCTCTCTATCTCTCTATCTCGTCTCTCTTTGTCTCTCTCTCCTCTCTCTCTCTCTACTCTCTGCTCCTCTCTCTCTCTCTCTCTTTGTGCGGTTTTCGTGTTTGTTTGATGATGACTTCAGAAAATCAGAAAGTGTTGAGAAATTTAGTTTTATATTTGTATAAAGCGTTTCTTGTTAGAGAAAGAATGTTGTCATAATTGTGCATGAATTTTGATTTGTGCCATATAGCTAAACATTGTTTTTTTTGCTTCTGCTGTGTGTTATTGCTTCATACAAAGCCTTACACACTGACACGCGCACGCACGCCCACGTGCACACACAAAACACCCTCCCTCACTGCACCCACTTACCCCCCCCCTCCCCCCCCCGCCTCCCCCCCGCCCCCCCACCCCCGCCAAACCTACACTTACAGATAATAAGGATTCCTGTTACCATCCCTTTGCGTGTGCTGGTGCCTTTGTCTAATTAATCAGAAAATGGCTAGGTTTTTCTTGCTGTGCATATATATTATATTATATAGCGTACTTCACTTTCTGGTCGTCTGTCTCTGTCTATGTATGCCTCTCTCTCGCTCTCTTCTCTCTCTCTCTCTCTCTCTCTCTCCTCTCTCTCTCTCTCTCTCTCTACCTCTCTTCTCTCTCTCTCTCTCTCTCTCTCTCTCTCTCTCTCTCTCTCTCTGTCTTCTACTCACTCACTCTCTTCTCTCTCACACACACACATGGGTTTCTTCACATAACACAGCACACGCACACGACACACACACATACACACACACTCCCCTGCACCTCTCTCTCTCGTCTCTCTCTCGCTCTCTCTCTCTCGTCTTCTCTCTCTCTCTCTCTCTCTCTCTCTCTTATGCTTTATGAACAATAGTAAGATCAACGCTCTAAAACACCATTAAACCACTATAACATCGCAATCACCGTTAGGTGTGTAGTGTTTGGGGTTTGGAGCACCCAAGAGTTTTTTCGCACCCAATTATCAAACGAGAGCCTACAGAGCACAATGGCAGAAAGTGATTTTTTCCCTCACATTCACTTAACACAACAGAATCTGTGGTTGAAATGTAATATCGTTTTCGCACATGCTACATTTCGATTGTTCCATCATGGCATTGTTTCGGGGTTTTCGCCTGATTCATCTTCATGCTCTTTCGTTCTTCTCCCATTACTTTCGTTCTAACTCTTGTAGGCTACATTTTCGATTCGCTGATTCTTCGTTTCTTTGTGTTGGTCTTTTTTTCAAGAGATTAATCGATGGGTTTTTCCGCAAGAATGGGGATATTTAGTGAAGATAGGCATGCATTTCTTCATAAAGATCCCACGTCCTTGCAGCCATCTTTTCTTGACCAAAGATCCTTCGGATTTGGGCTGTAATAAAACAAGCCCATAACAGTTCCTTTCTGCCATTGAGTACTCTTATCTTTCAACTTTTTCGTTTCTCGTTTCTTGGGTTAAACATTTCGTTTGGGCTCCTTCTGTTTGCTCGCAATTGTAGGTTATGTGCAACACGTGTAGTACGTGTGTGCGTGTGCATGTAAGCCCTACATGTATTTGCATATCCGTGTGTAAATCTTGTCGCTTGCACACCACACCTACACGCACAATATGTGTAAACATGCTTACACACGTAGCTCTCCTACATGCACATACACGTGCGTACGTATAATTATTTTCCAAACTCCTTCTTGTACATCTTCAAACACTGTTTTAATGTAACACTCTATAAAATTTGCAAACACAAAAACTTTTTATACGCGTTCTCTCTCTCTCTCTCTCTCATCTCTCTCTCATTCTCATCTCTCCTCTCTCTCTCCCTCTCTCTCTCTCCGTCTCTCTCTCTTCTCTCTCTCTCTCTCTCTCTCGTCTCTCAAGTCTCTCTCTCTCTTTCTCTGGTCTCTCCTCTCTCTCGCTCTCTCTCTCGTCTCTCTCTCTCTCTCTCTCTCTCTCTCTCTCTCTCTCTCTCTCTCCACTCTCTCTCTCTCTCTCTCTCTCTCTCTCTCTCTGTCTGTCTCTCTCTCACTCTCTCTCTCTTCTGTGCCGTTTTTGTTTTTGTTTGATGATGTCTTCAGAAAATCAGAAAGTGTTGAGAAATGTAGTTTTATATTATTTTGTATAAAGCGTTTCTTGTTCAAGAAAGAATGTTGTCATAATTATGCATGCATTTTGATACTGTTGCCTTCGAGAATGTATGTTCGTAAATTATATCGCCCCAATTCCATTTCATATTCGCATGGGGCTATGGCCTTTCTGAATAAAATCGTCTGAAGTACCTCTCTCTCTGTCCTCTCTCTCTGTGTCGCTCTTCATGCCGACTTGATAGTGTTATTATTCATTATATAACCGTGTTAGGTTTTTTTAATATCATTATAAGCACACACTGTTACATATATTGAGCGTTGGGAATTGTAGTTCTTTTACTCAGCTTTATAGGAGTTTACTAGATATATATGTGCATGAATCAAACAAAATAATCCCTTTTCCCTTATTTTCTGATGCTGTTGAAATGCTCAAATAATGCGCGTGCAAGTGTGTTGATATGATTTGAATACAGATCAGAAAGGAAAGCAGATTTAAGCTTCATTGAGTGTTCATTTTTATGTTTGTTTTACACACACACCCACACACCTCTCTCTCTCTCTCTCTCTCTATTCTCCTCTCTCTCGCTCTCTCCCTCTCTCGTCTCTCTCTCTCTCTCTCTCTCTCTCTCTCTCTCTCATGCATATGAACAGTAAAGATCAACGCTCGAAATTCTTCTAAAACACCATTAAACCACTATAACATCGCAATCACCGTTAGGTGTGTAGTGTTTGGGGTTTGGAGCACCCAAGAGTTTTTTCGCACCCAATTATCAAACGAGAGCCTATAGAGCACAATGGCAGAAAGTGATTTTTTCCCTCACATTCACTTAACACAACAGAATCTGTGGTTGAAATGTAATATCGTTTTCGCACATGCTACATTTCGATTTTTCCATCATGGCATTGTTTCGGGGTTTTCGTCTAATTCATCTTCATGCTCTTTCGTTCTTCTCCCATTACTTTCGTTCTAACTCTTGTACATTTTCGATTCGTTGATTCTTCGTTTCTTTGTGTTGGTCTTTTTTTCAAGAGATTAATCAATCAGGTTTTCCGCAAGAATGGGGTTATTTAGTGAAGATAGACATGCATTTCTTCATAAAGATCCCACGTGCTTGCGGCCATCTTTTCTTGAACAAAGATCCTTCGGATTTGGGCTGTAATGAAACAAGCCCATAACAGTTCCTTTCTGCCATTGAATACTCTTATCTTTCAACGTTTTCGTTTCTCGTTTCTTGGGTTAAACATTTCGTTTGGGCTCTTTCTGTTTGCACGCAATTGTAGGTTATGTGCATCACGTGTAGTACACATGTATTTGCATATCCGTGTGTAAATCTTGTCGCTTACACACAACACCTACACGCACACGCATATGTGTAAAGATGCTTACACACGTAGGCCTACAATGCTACATGCACATACACGTGCGTACGTATAATTATTTTCCAAACTCCTTCTTGTACATCTTCAAACACTTTTTTAATGTAACACTCTATAAAATTTGCAAACACAAAAACTTTTTATCCGGTTTTCTCTCTCTCTCGTTCTCTCTCTCTCTCTCTCTCTCTCTCTCTCTCTCTCTTCTCTCTCTTCTCTCTCTCTCTCTCCCCCTCACCCTCTCCTCTCTCTCTCTCAGTCTCAGTCTCTCTACTCTCTCACTCACTCTCTCTCTCTCTCTCTCTCCTCTCGTCTCTCTCTCTCTCTCTCTCTCTCACTCTCTCTCTCTCTCTGTGTCGCTCTCTCTCTCTTCGTGCCGTTTTTGTTTTTGTTTGATGATGTCTTCAGAAAATCAGAAAGTGTTGAGAAATTTAGTTTTATATTATTTTGTATAAAGCGTTTCTTGTTAGAGAAAGAATGTTGTCATAACTGTGCATGAACTTTATTTGATACTGTTGCCTTCGAGAATGTATATTCGTAAATTATTTCGCCCCAATTCCATTTCATATTCGTATGGGGGCATCACGTGTTGTAGTACTACGTGTGTGTGTGCATGTAGTCCCTGTTCGTGTGTAAATATTTCGGCTTACACCCCCCCCCCACACACACACACGCACAGTATGTCAAACATGCTTACACACGTAGGCCTACATGCACACGCACATGCGTAGGCCTACGTATATTTTCCAAACTCCTTCTTGTACATCTTCAAACACTTTTATAATGTAACACTCCATCAAATTTGCAAACACAATAATAAACATTACACGCGTTCTCCTCTCTCTTCTCTCTCTCCAGTATAACTCTCTTCTCATCATCTTTTGCTCTCGATTCTCTTCTCTCGCTGTCGTTTCGCTCTCTCGGTCTCTTCTCTCTCTGTCTCTCATCTCTCCGATCGTCAATCTCTGGCATCATCGTTCTCAGTCTCCTCCGCTTCTCCTCTCTCTATCCTCCTCTCTCTCTCTCTCTTTGTGGCGGTTTCGTTTTTTGTTTGATGATTGTCTTCAATAAAATCAGAAAGTGTTGAGAATTTAGTTTATATTTGTTAAGAGCGTTTCATGTTAGAAAGGAAATGCTGTGCATAATTGTGTCTCATTATTTTGATTTGTGTCCATATAGCTAAACATTGTATTGTGGCTTCTGCCTGTGTGTTATTGCTTCATACAAAAGCTTACACACTGACACGTCGGCACAAGGCGCGATCCGCAACATGCACGACAACAAACACCCTCCTCACGCACGAACCACCTTACCCCCCCCCCCTCCCCCGCCGCCGAGTTCCCCCACAACCTACACTAGATAATAGATTCCTGTTACCATCCCTTTGCGTGTGCGGTGCTTTTGTCTAATTATCAGAAATGGCTGGTTTCTTGCTGTGCATATATATTATATTCTATAGTGCGTACTTCACTTTCTGGTCGTAGCTGTCGGCTGTCCTATGTCTGCCACTCTCTCTCTCTCTCTCTCTCTTTTCTCGGGTCTTCTCTCTCGTCTCTCTCTCACACACGACACACACAAAACACACACACCGACACACACACACGCACACGCCAGTACAAAACGCCGGCCACACACACATCCCCCCCCCCCCTCTCTCTCTCGAAGTCTCTCCTCTTCTCTCTCGTGTCTCTCTCATTCTCTTTCTATGCTTATTAACATAAGATCAACGCTCTTAAACACCATTAACGCCTATAATATCGGTTTCAATCACGTTCGGTGTGTAGTGTTTTGGGGTTTGGAGCACCAAGATTTTTTTCGCACCTCAATTATCAAACGAGACCTACAGGCTACAATGCAGAAAGTGAATTTTTTCCGCTCACATTCACTTACAGACTACAGACTCAACTCAGCAGTTGAAATTTGCTATCGTTTTCGCACATGCTACTTTCGATTTTCCATGCATGGCATTGTTTCGGGGTTTCACGCCTGCTCATCTTCATGGGCTCTTTCGTTCTTCTCCCATTACTTTCGTCTAACTCTTGTTTTTTCGATTCGCTGATTTCTTCGTTTCTTTGTGTTGGTCTTTTTTTCCAGGAGATTCATCGATGGGTTTCCGCGAGAATGGGATTCTTTAGTGAGATAGGCATGTCATTTCTCATAAGATCCGCCACGTGCTTGCGGCATCTTTTCCTTTGAACAAAGATCCTTCGGATTTGGGCTGTTAATGAAGACAAGCCATAACAGTTCCTTTTCGGCCATTGAGTACTTTGCTTATGCTTTCAACTTTTTCGTTTCTCGTGGTTTTCTTGGGTTTAAACTATTGTCGTTTTTGCTCTTGTTTGCACGCAATGGTAACAGGTATGTGCATACACGTGTATACGTTCTGTGTGTGTGCATGTAGGCCGCTAATCATATTGTACTTTTATTTCCGCGTAATAAGCATCTTTTCACTACACCCCCACACACACACGCACACGCACTGTGTAAACATGCTTCACACGAGGCCTACATGCAGCACGCATGTGCGATACGTATTTTTCCTAAATCCTTCTTGTACATCTTCAGCACACCAACCTTTATTATGCAACACTCCATACAATTGGCAAACACAATAACCTTGGGAGAACGCGTTTCTCGGTCCGCTTCTCTCTGTGTCTCCGCTCTCTCTGTCATCTCTGGTCTCTCTCTGTCTCTCTCGCTCTCTTCACATTTTCCTCCTCTGCTTCGTCTCTTCGTTCATCTCGGTTGCCGGTGCAGAACTGCGATGGGCTCGTTAACCTCTCTCTCTTCTCTTTCTCTCTAGGTCTCTCATCTCTCTCTCACTCTCATCTCCTCTCTCCCTCTTCTCTCGTTCTTCGTGCTGAGTTTTCGTTTTTGTTTGATGATGTCTTCAGATAATTTTTGAGAATGTAGTTTTTAATATTATTATTGTATAAAGCGTTTGTGCTGTTCGAGAAAAATGTTGTCTAATTATGCTGCAATTTTGATAATGTTGCGCTTCGAGAATGTAATCTTGTAAATTATATTGCCACCTAATTCCATGTCAATATTCAGTATGGGGCTCTGGCCTTTCTCATCATCATCTGAAGTTTCTCTGAAACTCCTCTCATCTTCTCTCTCTGCTCTCGCTTCTCTTCTCTCTCGCTTCATCTATCTCTCTCTCGTATCTCTCTATCTCTTCTCTCTCTCGCGTGCGTTGATAATGTTATTTGCATTATATCCGTGTATTTCTTTTATAAATATTTTCTAATCAGACACACTTGTTAAATAGATTCAGCATTGGGAATTGTGTTCATTTTTCATTTACACACACACACACCCACACACACACAACACACACACACACGACACACACCACGACCACACACACATCCACACACACCAACGACACACACACGCACACACACAACACACACTAACACAGCAGGCAGCGAACGCCAACTTTTTTATATATCTCTTTTCTTTCGTCTAATATCACGCACTCGTGAAAAGAGTAAAATTAAACTACTGAACTGAAAACACACACACCACACAGACACACCAAGACACACACGACACTACACATCACTACAGCACCCACGACACACACCACCATACACACACACACTACACACTACACACATACACACACACACACACACACTACCGACCACACACACAACACACACACAAACACAGATTTTATTACTACTACAATACAACCAGACAGTGAATACCTTCATAACTTAATAGTATAGTAATATTTATCATAAGGTGGGTGAAATTAATTCAAGATAGCTATCGGATATCAAGATATAGTTAGTTTTTGATCTGTGAGTTGATTCCTCACATGAGAAACTTGATTAATGTAGGCTAAGCATAATAACATAAACAAATGCAAAAACGCCGTGCATACAAAGCTACTAGCTAAAATTATTTGTTTAACATTCATCGCCAATGTCAACATTTCGCAGAACAATAGATTTAAACCCATGTCATAAACTCTTGCAAATCAGGGTATATTTTTCAATTATACTGTGTTCCTGAAATTTGGGTAGTAGGATGACCGCATTCTAAGATGTGCCACAGAGAAATCCACAATCTTGCAACGAATTATTTTCTGTAGCCAGAGTAAGATTTGAATTGGATTTTGGGGCTCAAAGATGCTGGCGGTGGAAGAGGGTTAAAAAATTGACAAAGTTACATCTTTGACTTACTCCAATACCTATTTGTTAACTTTATTAAGCAAAATGAAAATAGCAGGATTGCCCGACAAACTAAGATAAAGCTTGTCTTTGTGTGTCTGAATCGTTGTAAAATATGTTGAATCTTAAACGGCGATTTCATTGTTCATACATGGAAAGCGAAAGAGTTTCTTCGTATAGTTCTAGCAGAATCAGTTATCTGGAAAATAAACCCAATGTTCATCTTATCAACTAATTGAACCGAATTGATTCTAGGTTTGAAACAAAAAGAGTTGTACTTTTACAATAAAAGATTTGAATTTTCTTAGAAACTATCTAGTTTTCATTTGTTTCATTCTAGCTCATGGTCATGCAATCTCTCTCTCTCTCGTCTGCTTCTTCTCCTCTCTGTGAGTTTCCTATGCTCTCCCTGCGAGGTTCTTGAAGCACCTCGGGAGTCTCTCTCTCTCTATCCGGTCCAGTCGTCTCTCTCATTCTCTTCTCTCTGCATCTCTTCTCTCTCTCTGCTCTCTCTCTCTCGCTCCTCTCTCTCTCTCTCTCTCGTCTCTCTCTCTCTCTCCTTCTCTCTTCGCTCGTCTCTCTCTCTATCGTCGCTCTCGTCTCTTCTCTCGTAACATTTTGTAGAAATAGGTATTAGTTTTGTTTCTATGATTAATTGGAATTCTGAGGTTAGGGCCTTCCTTCAATTGTTCAATTTTGGTACTATATTTAGGATGGAGTTAGCATCGCATTTATTTCCATGTTTACCATGTGTGAAATGTATACAGCTTGTGAAGTGGCAATAAAATGTGACGGGAAAAACATTTGATCAAGTGTGTGTTGTGTGTGTGTGTGTGTGTGTGTGTTGTGTGTGTGTGTGTAGTGTGTGATGTGTGTGTTGTGTGTGTATGTGTGTGTGTGTGTGATAGAGAGAGAGAGGAGAGAGAGAGAGACAGATAGAGAGAGAGAGAGAGGAGATAGTGTGTATTTTGTGTGTCAGTGAGAGAGAGAGATGTATGTTTGTCTTTAAACCACTCTGTTGGTCGTTTGCGCCGAGCCTTCAATCTCCATTTCCGACCACGTCCCCCTGCTCTCTGGAAACAAACACACACAGCAACACCACAGACACAACACACAGCAGCAACTACGACACACCGTGGACCTCACAATCAATCTACATACGACACGCACGTACACGCACAAGCACGTACACACGCACGCACACACGCACAGCACGGACACACACCACACACACACACATCAAACACACAACACCCACATCACACACACACACATGCATACACACACACACAGCTGTTCAAGTATAAGTTTAATCCTGTTACGCCCTATTGGGGTTTGGAGGATACACCACACAACAAAAATGATACATTGGTCCACATCATCAAACGATAATAAGAAATAATTAAATAAAAATGTTTGATTAGACAACGACGTTTCACATATTATTTTAATCAGAATAACAAATGTTTTTTTGGGAAGTAGATAAAGATTCACATGAATGTATTTAAACGAGACTTTTGCCTGTCTTCATGAATTTACTGCAATTTGAAGTTGTGTTTTCTGATGAGACACGTAACGAGATTGCAAGATTAACATTGATAACAAGATTACTATCATGTTTTAGCAATAGACATTCTCCGAAATAGACTTAAATTTTGGGTAACTTGTCAAGTAGGAATGGGTGAAAAGAATAAACATCTAACTAGCCCTAGTCAGCAATTAGCCGGAAATGTATGTTAATAAAGGACAAGCTCGTTTACTGAAGAAACTGGGGAGGTTCGGGAACACCCAGTCCCAAAAACGAGGGTTACCCGTCAGTGAGTTCACCTGCGCGAAGTGTCACCACCCTGCGTCCAAACACAAGCACTTTGAAAGACTGCGGGATCGGATGAGTGTTTGCAAGATAAACATGTTTCTATAAGACATGTGGAAAGAAAGACGCGCCTTTTCAAGGTTCGGCAACACTCACTTTGCTCTGTTTCCTATAATGCAAACCTTCGAAATGCGTGATTCCTCACTGGCGGAGATCCGTGAGAGAGTAGCCATTTTGGATAGGCGTGGGTGAGGGCACTCATTGTGTTGAAGCGGGTTTCTTTTTGTAGTGCAGTAAAAAAAAGGAGCCTTTGTTGTCCTTTAGATACTGTATACAGATTTATGTAAAAAAGGCTTGTATTGCAACGCTTCGTGCAAATTATTTGGTCTAAACGCAAGGAGCGACGACACGCCTTCTGCCTGGTGACATAATTTGACTCAGCACGCTCCGCCAAGGAGGTAATCGCCGATTTGTACGGTTTGTAATTTCTAGTTAACCATAGCAACGTGAGTGTTCGATCTCTGTTACAAGGGGGTTTTTCTGGTGATCTAGTTACGTGTTTCTTGCAAAAACTACACGCGTCGGGTGCCACTTTAACAACACCAGAAGATTTACTTAATCCAATTATACTGACATAACCGCGCTGGCAGCATTGTAAGAGGCAGGAGCCAAAACGTCAGTATTTGCCCTTATATAGTCGCCTGGCAAAAACTTAAGATGCAGTGTGGTGCTACAATCGAAGTCCTTGGGTTTAGTGTGATGCCTGTACGAAAATAAAGAAGCAAGAAAAACGAAGACAGGCAACACAATCAGATTCTTTCAGGGCTCACTGTACATAAACAAATATATATAAAGCTAAAAATTGTGTGACTTTCTTGACAGATTCAGC
>CM065683.1:47838870-47859067 GCA_017654935.2 Phymorhynchus buccinoides | reverse complement strand
TGATACAAAGAAGTGAGATTGATTGACAATTCTTTAGAGTGCACAGTAAATCATATGCATAGACATCTTCTAGTAAAACAAAAACTTCGCAACACATTCCTTACTGATTCAACTTTTGCATGAAAACGCTAGTGCCTACAAGGTCACAGGTCGCCGGGTGTAACCTTCCAAAAGATTAAAGTAATCATGTTATGAAAACCTCTTTCGACAGACTTCACTTAGATCCACATGACTTTCTTCCATTTATTTTATCATTTTGGATGTTTGTCTGGACGAAATATTCGGGTCAACCATCGCCCTCCAAAAGCTCAAAATCACAGCTCCCACCCTTGCCTCAAAGTGAAGCTACCAAGATGAACCTTGAAACCTGACTACGTAGATGGCTGAACTGTTGCATACAAAGGAGGAAGAGATGTCTTCATGGAATGCCAGAAAGCATTGAAAGTCCGTGAATTTCGTTTGTTCCTGTTGGATGGACCCGTTGCACTGTTTAATGAAGCAACCCACGTATATTATGGTAAAACATTGCAAGAACAACAAAATTATGACAGTGTAATCACGGGAAATTATCATTCTTAATGATGTATCTAATAAATAACATTAAATGTAATGTGTCTAAAGATTACATTAAAACTATCAGATTAGTAGAACGTTTCAACATTCACGTACTTTTTTGTTCCATGCTTACGAACAACCTTTATAGTTCTAGATAATCCCCTCACGGATATACAATCAATTCAATTCAATGTAATTGTCTTCAAAGAGAAGAAATTTGTTGCTCCGGCTTTGGACATGTACAAATACGAAACAAAATAATAATCACCATTTTTATTAACTGGTCAATAGAAACCACTTCTAACACACAAACACTAGGCACAAGTAGTCTAACATAACAGCCAATGAAGGCTTAACCATAGCACCACACGTGAGCGCTCACCGCGCACGCAAGCTAACCAAAATCAAATATAACCCTTTAGTTAAATGTACTATTCATCAGATTAAAAGCAAAATTCAGTAAGATTAACTTGCATAAATCAGAACGGATATCTACTAAGCGCTCATTGATATAAGCATAAGCCAATTGGAATTCATGAACATTCTGTCACACACTAGTCACATAAAGAATAGCATGTCACTTACACATATGGCAATCATAATGACAATAACACAAACTTTCAGTTCTTCACGCACGCACGCCGCGCGCGCACGAAGCACACACTCAGGGCACACATACGATTTAGAATGTTCAGAATTTGTGATACAAAACGTGAATGTCAAAATCTAAGATAAAGGAAAACAACGCTAGTGCTACTCAAATATATAAGAAAATTGCCTGCGCCGACGAATATTGGTGTTACGAGCCTCGATCGACCCTGGGCAGTCACATATGGGACATAATAATTGCTGCCTGTGTATTGTTCAAAGCCAAACACGAAAATTAATAGAAATAAATAAATGAAACTAATAAACAGGTGAAAAATAAAATAAAACAATTAAAAAAATAGTAAATAAAACGTCACCTTTCAAAATGTCGGCAATAATATATTCACCCAAAAACATGATGTTGTTGACATGCATGCAAAACTACTATCTTACCAGCTAACCAGGACCTTCAGGTGTTTTTTCTCTTCATCAAACCGTCTTTGTGTTATCAACATAGAAAACACGTTTGAACTTTTTACCATATACATCATACACAAACATCGCTTTTAGGAATTGAAATAATTGGCACACAATGGAACAATATGATGGTGATTAATGAGGTTTGTCTTATCAACCCAATTCTAATTTCTACATGATGTATTTTATAAATAATCATTAAAAATATGTGTCCTATGATTACAATTATACTATCATACTTCATGTAGACATTCCCACATTTCACTACCTTTTGTACCATAAGCGTAGACAACCTTATAGTTCATATGATCCCATCCAACGGATATAACAATCTCCTACTTTTGAACGAAGGTGCAATCAGTAATATTCACTGCATAAATCAGATCAAATAAGTGGATATCTACTTCTTAGGACGCATTGATCTAAGCAATAAGCCAGATTGATCATGAAAGGGAAATAAGTACAAAAAATAAATACATGTCCATACAAATATGCAATCATAAATGACAATAACTCACACACTCAGTTCTCGCAACGCGCACACGCAAATCACGCACACACACAGCACATATTATATACGCTACGCACGCCCACGCACACACACCACACAATACACACACACCCACACACATACACGCGCGCACGCACACGCACACCACACACGCGCGTCGCACACAGCACGCACGTCACACACACATAACCGCACTCACCACACCACACAGCACAGAAGATTGTTTAAATACCTTTGACCCTTTTTTTGGGTGCTGGCGAGGTACTTGAGCAAATCAAGCAAATACAAACTTAATGCAACATTGAAAACCGTGTACACAAAGATAACTCTATTGTAATGAACACAACCAAAATGTACCCACAACTTTACCTAACCACCCTTAAAATTTTGCTAAATTTAATAACTACCTTTTTACCCACCGAGAGCAATCGACAGTAGTTAAAGACGGTGACTTTACACATGTAAATTTTCTGAAATAAACTGATATCTGATATCATTGTATTTGGGACATTTCATTACAAATGAACACTCGTCCACCATGGGTCCATTCTGATGGCAGTCTCTACATAATCGTTCTGCCTGGGGGTATTCCCGTCTTCTGCCAATTTCTATCATGAGTTTATGATTACCAAACACTCGCGTGAAACCGTATATAAGAGGATATTTATAACAGTCAGGCAACATTCAATGCATCTTTCACGCAGAAATCGGTTTTTAATTTCTATAAAATAAACATTTATTTTAAACTCTAAGGCCATTCCAGTACGTTTGTAATTTTCCATCTAATGAAGTTACGGAACATTTTCTCTTTTTCTACACAGTCTGTTAATACAGACAAACAGTTTTGTGTTCCCAAACACAGTCCAATACTCCGTTTCTATTAAATATCCCGTGATCATATAACCCCCCGTCAGTAAAAACCCTGTATTTCTATATAAAGCATCAACACTTTGATACAATCTAGAGTATATTTGTTGATTTGTGAAGAATGTAGCGATGGCCCAAAAAATCTGATCATACCGTGCTTTTTTTAACTGACACAGGATACATTATCCCCGTTCTCCATAAACAGTTCTGTTTGGTAAACGATTTAAATGAAAAAGATGTTTAAAAAAGATACACACACACATACACTGCGCGCAACACACCACACACACATCTTAGAATGCAGAAATTTATCAAATGTGTGCATGTCAAAATCTACAAATAAACAGAAAATCAACGTTTAGTGCTACGACAAATATATCATAAAATTGCTGCCTGTGTATTGTTCACCTGCCAAAACAAAGAAAATTAACAAAATATAAATGAAATAAACTAATAAATAAGATGAATGTAATAAATACATAAATTAAAAACGTCGCCTTTCAAATGTCGGCATATATATTCAACCAAAACACAGATGTTGACATGCATACAAAACTCCTATCTAAACAGCGAAACAGGAACTCTTCCAGGTGTTTGTTTTCCATCAACGTTTTGTGTTCATAAAAAAATAGAACCCAATTTGACCCTTCTTACCATAATACATCATAGAAACAGGCTTAGGAACTTGAAATGAGTGTGCACAATGAACAATATGATGGTGATTAAATGTGGTTTGTCCTTTACAATCAAATCTCACAATTTTGCTTTTTGTTTTTACCATAACAACAATTCGACAATTAATACACAAACACCTGACAATAATCAGAGGAGAAGAGAGGTAAGTACAGAAGAGGGGTTAGAGAGAGACAGGAGGGATACAGAGAGTGAGACACAAACACCTGACAAGTAAATAGAGGAAGGAGAGAAGAAAAGTAAGATGGGGTAAGTAGATGAGACAGGCAGGGATACAGAAGTGAGAAGAACACAAAACACCTGACAAGTAAATCAGAGGGAGGAGAGAAGAACACGATAAGAGGGTAAGAGAGACAGGGAGGTTAAGTCAGATTCAGTTGACAACAAAAACACCTGACAAGTAATGATAGAAGGAGAAGATGAACAGAAGAGGGGGGTAATAGAAAAGGGGAGGGATACAGAGAGTGAGACACAAACCACTGACAAGTAATGAGAGAGAGAGAGAAGAACAGAATAGGGGGGTAGAGGAGAGACAGGGGGGGGATACAGAAAGGAGGACCACAAAAACACTGACAAGTATAGAGGAGAGGAGAGAGACAGAAGAGCTTTGTAAGACGTAGAACCGGGATGGATACATAAAGTGAACACAAACCAGGACAAGAGGCAAAGGCAATAACATGGAAATATTCTTAAAACGTTGCAAAGTAGTCATAAGGAAAACAACAGTCCATATAAATCGCCTATAAAACGTAGATTTTTTCTGTTTTTCTAAAATTATTTGGTGATGGCTACAAACATTCCACAACTGTTATTGGTAGCTATGCATGTTTAGGAGTATTATGGCATGCGATATCGCCATCTCTAATCCTGGATCAATACGAAGTATAACCGTTTTACATATAACAATTTGCATAAACTTATAATCATTAAATGGTCATAGTTTCCATATTCATCAGGATTAGTGGCAATATTTTACTATACCTCCTTATAACATCTACTACCATACCAATACCAATTTTTTAGCATCCCTAAAATAAATTCGTTTTCTATGCTATTTTAGAGGCGTTTCCGCCTGGAGTATAATTAATTTTCTAGGGCCTATATATTATTATCAAAACACAACAACAATGGCAAATAACATTTCAATTCAACTTTTCTGTTAAGACTAAATTATGTCTGACCATCCAGCGTTTAAAGAACATGTGCAGCTTCACCGTTGTATACCTATCATAATGACTACAACTATACCGCTTATTTGTGTGTGTGTACGTGTGTCTCTAGTCTAGTTCAGCGATGATTGTGCCCAACCGTTGTCCCTATGACCCCTATACCTATATATTCTTGATCAGCGTATCACACTATTCAAATCCGATATTTGAACCGCCGGTGTGCAAAGCCTCCACCAAGGAAGACTCACAAAACCGAAATTTCCTTCTTTGTGCCTATATATTTCATGTCTGAGATGTATCTCATCAACCCGTGAACAGAATTGCTTGAAATCTTGTGTGAGCGTGTAGTCCACAGTGCATGGAATGTTCCCATTAAAAAAACGCTTATAACGTGCTTACCTTGAACACGTTTTGAAATTTGGACCTTGAAAACCCGCAATATGTTCTCTGAGGCATAAAGAATCTTTCAGTCACTTGTACTTACAGTGGTTCAAACTTGGGACAGGGGTGCATGACTAATGATGATTTTGAACATATCTTTGTTACTGAGACGCTCACAATCAAGGTCAGGTACAGAGACCTCGAGGTGTCAACTTGGTGTTTTGGACATTATATTTCAACATTTTGTTCAGCACCAGGCTTCAAGTTGGCAGGTTGGTAGACGGCCTGTAAGGTCATGAAAATTATTGATCTATCCTACAATGACCTTGACCTGACTTTTTGACACTTAATTTTTTACCTGTGGCTGCAGGTTGGACCACCATTGGGCTTACAACCAGAAACCATATATTATATCTTTGATCACATGAGCTGAGAAATGCGTTGGAGACATTCAAAAGCCACTTGACCTTGACCTTTACATTTGACCTGAAGCTGTTAACACGATGATGTGTCTGTCCGGATAAACGTGCCCAATATTTCAAAAATACGTTGTGCGTTAGATATATATTATATAGTTCATGATCATCATCACAGCAAAACACAGTGGGAAAGACCATTTTTAAGGGCCAATAGCACAGTGAGAGTGAGACGCTGAGAGTGGGGGCTCCGAAGACAATGCTCATAATTTTCAATAACTGTTGTTGTTAGATTGGCGTTAGACCACTATACCATATATGTTCGTGATCAACAGTAAACAGGGGCAAAGTCCTAATGGAAAAGGACATTTGAAAGGCCAAAGCACAGTGCGAGTGAGAGCCGAGGGGGTCCGTAACTTACTAACAGTGGGAGACATTGAGAAGTGTTATTCTGGCAACTGCTATTCTAAAGACAATGTGCCGTGGAAAACTGCCGCAAAGCGAAAGCAATGCGCAGGCGGTAGCAAGTGCGCGGCGTAGCGCTAGTAGCTAATAAGTTGGTTGAGCTGCAAGCAGTTCTACCGGCTTACCTTTGTCACTCACGGATAATAACAACAACAAACTCTTTAAAGTCAGGTGCTTTTATAAAACTGCATTCCTAACTACCCTAGACAAGATGATAACATTTCACCAGTTATAACAAAATCTAAAGAAGAATTGCAGTCTGTATCGTAGTCTAAGTATGGTGCATAAAAAAGTCAGATGCAATCCAATCCTAGTGTGATTTTTGAGACAACTCAAAAACCAATACTTCTAAGAAATCAAATACCGCATAAGAATAATCTCTAGCATTATCATCGTATTCTACTTCTACACACATGGATGGAAGTCAGTTTAACGTCGCGTATCGGCTTTAGCCAAGTACGACGGGCTGAACAAACCAACCAAGGTGTAAACAAAAATTTATGTTCCTGAGTCACTGTCTTAGCTAAAAGGCCGAGAAGCGATCAGGATTTTTGTTTAGTTAATTACACACATATTTCGTTTTCTGCATTTATACGACGCATCGAGCACAGCTGTTTCGGGATGAACATTTAGTTCGTCTATATTTTCAGAAGTTTTTTTCAAACCAAATTTAATTTACCATAAGTAACTTTCCATAAATATTACAGCATCAGGAAATAAACAAATATGTTGTAGTATGTGAATAAAAGTAGTTATATTCAGTGGACATTGCTAGATGTTCACTCATGGACAATTTTATTTATGTTTGCAATACTAAATGTATTAATTACACATAGAATATTCTCTAATACTATATGCTTCATGAAACTGTTCAACAACTTTTTTTCAGTTAATCTGATGGAAGAATATTATGTAAAATACTATGCAGAACATACAGCCAAAACATTAATAGGGACATGCTTGGTGCGTTATGTTCTTCATCTAAGATTTCTAGATTCACTCTTTTAACTAAACAGCTTGACTTTGTTTGCGACGGAACAGCTGTCAGAAGGGTACTGTTTTATATCTCACTGAAGCAAACTTTCGAATTTCACAAAATACCCATTAACAAAAATGTTTCACATTCAGCTTTCTCGTGAAGTAATACATTATTAAACAGAAGCATTCAATATTACATCAATTGGCAAATGTTAAGAATAGCCCCATCCCTTGCCTCTTCCATTCATTTCAGACGGTTTTGGGTTAGGGTTAGGGTTATGGTTAGGGATTGGGTTAGGGATAGGGATAGGGATATAGTCAGGTTCAGCTTTGTCATCAACTTTTATATTTTTGTGTATTTGACACTAAACTGACCCTAGAGCCTATCCCTAAACATATCCCAAACCCTAAACCTATCCCTAACCCGAAACCGTCTAATCCACACACACAAAAATTAAAAAAAAATGATGGTTAGTTTATGAGATTGACACTTAACTGACCCATAAACCTATCCCTAACCCTATTCCTAACCCTTACTGAAACCGTCTGAAATTAATGGAAGGGGCCAGAGGAGGGAGCTATTCTTAACATTTGCCCATCAATTGATTCAAACAAAACAATACCGTGAATATAGCTGCTCACGGTGTATTTCTTTCTATCATATGGCTCTTTGCTCAAATTGTCTCAAAAGGTTTATAATATAGAGTAAAATGAATTGAGAAAGAGGGAGAGACAGACATGCATACAGACGTAGACATGGCGGATACAAACAGGCTAATTTAACAATAGGCATGAAACTGAAGAGGGAGTGAGAGTGGGGATATGGGAATAGCGAGAAAAAGGGAGAGTGGAAGAGACATGGAAAAGCGCCATGAGTAGTTCGCCTAGAATGTGCGCTATATAAATTTCTTTACATTATTAATTATTATTATTATTAATGGATAGAGTAAAGAAAGTCAAGAGAGAGAGAGACAGACAGACAGGCAGACAGAGACAGACAGTGACAGAGGTGAGAGAGAGAGACAGAGGGAGAGAGAAGAGAGAGAGAGAGANGAGAGAGAGAGAGAGAGAGATAGCAGTGCTTTGTAGGGTTGAGTACATTGTGATTGAGATCGCTCGTTGCAGCTTAATTTTGAAATTGGGTTGCAATCTCAACAGGACATAGGTGGCGGAGATTTAAGGAACGATAGCACGCCTTCCTTCTTAAAACAAAGTAGCTAGCGATAGCTGTGGCCACCTGCTCACTCTTGGTCACTCGCACAATGTTTCCAGCTTTTTCTGCAAGGACTTCCTTTAACCCCCCCCCCCCCAATATTATGCCACACATACACTTTTAATAGGTGATCCTTGTTCAGCCCGCTCCCAGCTATTTTCTCTGCAAAGTGAGGTGAAATATAACTAGGAACCATTGGCTTCGGGATTTCAAGATTGGTATCAACACGATGCTTCTGATGAAATAGGTCTTTTCAAAGATCTGTACGCTTTTCTCCTGCTTTCTGCATCACCTGGATCTCTGGCTATCAGCTCACGGAGGGCCCGAGCATCGTTTAGGGCACGATGCAAAGGGCGTCGATGCAAAGGGCGTGGACCTTCCAAGAATTCCTCCACCAGGTTTCTTAGCCCGTGCCCATCCAGATCAGGATTAGTCGTTCTGAGAAGTTTGCAGGTGTCCAAAATTCCTGTGGAACAAAAAGAAAGAATACGGAAAAGAACCTTTAAAGGTCGGTCATTTTCTGTCTGTCATCTACAGGTCTGGTCTGTTTGTCTTTTGATAATTATTAATGTACTAGCGCAACGCCGAGTACCGGCAACGCCCAGTACTGCGTAACGCCAAGAACCGGTACTGCTGAGTACCGGTTTTGCCGGGTCCCCAAAATATTATGTTATTTACTTTTGTCTCTCTCCCTCCTACCATCTTCTTCTCTCATCCCGTTCCAACCCCCCCAACAGACACCCCCGAAACCATCCCACCCACACCCCCACCCCCCCCATCCCCACCCCCGCCCCCCTACTCCCCACCCCCACCCTATGCACACACGATGATAATAGGGTTTTATGCCCTCTTCGGCCTTTCGGCCATGTGGGGCATTTGTAAATACAAAGATGGTGGGAACAATCAATACTGGAGGCAATGCCCGGAGGCCCAGTGCTACAACAAGTAAATTCCTGATTGTTTAAGTACATATAGATATGTGTGGATTTACCGGTTTTCGGCAAGTACCGGTAACGCCCAATACCGGCAACGCCTTAAGTACCGGGTTTCTTTTTTAAGCATGATGTCGTTACACACGCACCATGCTTTTATAATTACCAACTTGTATGACGCTTTCACTCGGACAAGTAGTGTGCGTAGTCAATTGATTAATGTTCTTATTGATGGTAACAACGATGATGATAGTATAGTACTAGTAATAGAGATGGAGTTGAGTAGTGTGTTAATTAATAATCAATGGCTTGACATTACGTGCATAATTGTTTTATATTGCACATACACACATACGTGCGCACACGCACCACGCACGCATGACACAAACAGTCACGCACACGACTATCCACACACATCACCACGTCACAGCATACACACACAGAGTATGAATGGGTCAGTTAAACAAAAAACACCAAACTCTAAGTCATACAGAAACCCAGACAATTATGTATCAGACTAAAACACTAAGTACTTACCCCCCAAAAATAAAAATGTCCATCTTAGCTCATCACACAGACAAATGAATGAGAGAAGTGAGGGGGAAAAGGGGAAGAGAAAAAAAAGATGTGCCGCCTCAACAACAAAAAAACACACCAAAAAAACAGAGAAAAAAAAGAAATGAAAAGAAAGGCGGGGACAGTGGAGGGTAAAAACGAATACAAAGATGGTGGGACAAAACAATACTGGAGGCAATACCTGGAAGGCAGTGCTAAACCAGGTAAGTCCCGATTAGTTTCACAAGAAATACAGATACGTGTAACCACGCTTCTCACGTCATGCGTTCTAATCTCCACGTTCCCTCCCCCCCCCCCCCATCCCCCCCGCCCCCCCCTATTTCACACCCCCCATACACTCAGAGGAGACACCGCGCGCGCGCACGCGGTAACCTGTCACTGCGTGAAACCGCAATTAGAGTGGAAGACAAGAAGGCAGTCATCATGTCAATGTTTGATTATAACATATACGTGTTTATATGCTTAACATTTACTGGATAATTGATGTATTTGTGCACTGCATGGAATGGATCACACCTTAATCACTTTTTTTTATGTCAGTGTGTATGTGCATGGGTATTCATGTGAGAGCGTGTGTGTGCCCCGAATATGTGTGTGTATGTAGTCGTACATCTTTCACAGGCTCGAGTCTTGGTTAATGTGCGCACTGGTACAGACATTCCGTTTGTACATTCCATTTGCCCAGAACGGAACGCCATATGTGCTAAAGCAGTCTTGCAAATTATTGCGTGTTGCATAGCTATCTACTTCTCTCTAGCTTAGCTCCTTTTCTTTTATTTTCTTCCTTTTTGTTCTCCACGAAATTAGTAATTTTGTTCGAACACCAGAGTGCCTTACCGTGCAATGCTACCGCAGCACTTTGGTCCTATTATGCTTGTTGGAAGCTGTGTGTGTGTGTGTGTGTTGCGTCCGGTTGTGTAGTTGGTGTGTGTTTTGTGTGTTTGTGTGTTCGTGTGTGTGCGTGTGTGAGTGTGTGTGATTGTGTGTATGTGTGTATGTGTGTGTGTGGCTTTCATTTTTAAACGTCTAATTCCACGTTCTCGTGATATTAGAACGGATGGTTGTGTGTGTGTGTGTGTGTTTGTGTGCGTGTGTGTTTGTGTGTGTGCGTGAGTGTGCGTGCGCGCGCGTGCGCGTACGCGTACGTGTGCGTGTACGTACGTGCGTGTGCGTGTAGTTGTGTGCGTGCGCGAGTGTGCTTTCGAATGTACATGAGTGTATGTGAATAAATGTGTATGTGTACGTGTGTGTGCGTGTATGCATTCGTTCTTATGTGTGCTTGCCCGCGATTGCCTGTTCTTAGATACGAGTGTGTTGACGGGCCATTTCCCCTGGTGACGTTGCTACGGGTGCGCGTTGGATGGTTGATGGGGGTGGCGGTGTGTGGGTTGCTCTAGGCAACTTGTCGTTTTGGAGACTGGTCTGTATGATGGTTCCCGTGTTGACTGATCTGGGGCGCACTCGTGATAACGGTACCTGAGTGCAGCTACCCGTTACACCGACAGGGATGATCTCCCCTTGACCTAATTGAGCCATTGCTTGGTGATATCAAATTGTGACAAAAGATACCCTCTCTCTCTCTCTCTCTCTCTCTCTCTCTATCTCTCTCTCTTATCTCTCTCTCTCTGTGTCTGTCACCACACACACACACACTCTCTCTCTCTCTCTACTCTCTCTCTCTCTCTCTCTTCTCCTCTCTCTCTCTCTCTCTGTCTGTCACACCCACATCTCTCTCTCTCTCTCTCTCTTCTCTTTCTCTCTCTCTCTGTCTCTATCTCACACACACACACACTCTCTCTCTCCTCTAATCTCTCTCTCCCTCACACACACACACTCTCTCTCACAAACACACACACTCACTCTCTCTCTCTCTTCTCTATCTCTCTCTCTATCTCTCTCTCTCGCCTCTCTCTCTCTTTCTTTGTGGCAAACTTTATTTGAAGTCTTTTTGTTGTTTCTTTCACTGTTCAATGAGTTTCTGTCATGATGTTCCAACACCCTGTCCTCTGTGCTGTGTTGAGTTTTTGGTTCGAAATGGTACTGCCTTGTGACCTCTCCAGTTACCATACTGGTGTGGAATGTGTGTTTAATACAGGGCCTACGTCGTTCTGCATATCAAACTTCGATTTAAATCACTGCTGAACTGTATTTTCCCCTTATCTTACTACCTAGTTTGTAACAGGAGAATACCATGTTTTCCTCTACACATTCCTTGCTTATCTTTTATGGAAACGAACCCTGTACTGGACATAACTTTTCAATGATACCTCTGGACCCATTCGCATTGTAGAATTCCTGTCCAAAGTCCCTGTTGTCTTGGATTCCTGTTCTGTGTAACCATTATTCGTCGTTGTTGCTGATGCTTGCTGGGACGTTCTCCCTCTGTCCAGCACCTAACTTTGACGGTTTAATCATGCTCATGTTTAATGTGCGTGTATTCACAGCAAGATCCTTGTTAGAGTGTGAAATGACCATTTGATATCATATGTGTCAGATTTGTTGTCTGATGAATACAAGCGACTCTATTCTTATACAGTTTTTCTCCCACCTGTCAACAAGACGACAGGGGATGCTCATTGTGGTTTAGGTATATGTGAAAAGTAATTGATAGTTTCCCGTACCAGCCTGAGTATTCCCCTGCTGGAATCTGTGTGGATAAAACAAGCTTGGCATGAGACCATTTTAGTAGGGATTTGATAGGCCTCCTTATGCTACATACCTATGTGGTTTGATTGACCAGTCTATTCACAATCCCTCACAAAGTCCTTATTTTGGTTGATTTTTTAATGCAGACTGTAGCGTGCAACTCCAACTCATTTGCAAACGTTCTTAACGTCAAATCCCTAGTGTTCAATGATAAACAGCCAAGCGTACAACGAAAACTCCCACAATACTGTTTAATATTGAACACCCGTCTAGATCTTATTCGTAATTCTGATTTTTAGAACCATTTTCTGCAGTGACATTCTGTTCTTTAATCTGTTTTAAACAGTCGTACTAGGCTTATACACAATTAAACGTTAGCAACAACAGATATATCACTTCTTGTCAAAAAAAAGAACAAAAGAGGAAGTTCTTTAGAAAGCTAATAATTATAAACCGGACAAAGTGCTTCATCAAGGTGGATTCTGAAAGTTAGTTTTAAGATTCAGTTTGATGCAGTGGGAAAAAAACAAAATTTTTTCGGTATACATGTGACTTGCATTTGTGGCCAGCATGTTACACCAGTCCTGTATTTTCTTTGCGATTAAACTAGTACCTGATTGGTGAGTTGAACACGAACATCAATTGACAACCTGTAAGACATTATTTGTGATGATCAATATTCTGAAGTTGTTTCGTTGGACTTATTGGAGCCAATTGGGACCTTTGCTTTATTTGCTTTTATCTATTTTTACTTTTCCTTTTTTGGAGTTTTATTGTTCATATTTTGTGTGCTTCTTTACTGTTTAGACATATTCTAAGTACGTATTTCACTAACATTTCACTAACCTAGGGGCCATATCACATATATACGCGACCCACATACCGTCAAACCATACATCAAATCATACTACCATCTTTTTTTGTGTGGTGTGTGTGTGTCTAAGATCACTGTAAGGTGTATAGATGTTAAATCAAAGAACGAACGAGAACGAACAATATACACGCAATTTACAACCCTCCAAGTAGATCAAACTAAATTAGAATTTGATTATCTAACATTGACCTGGATACTATCTTATCTGGAGTTAATAGATTAAGCAGCGGAAGCCTTTTCCATATTTTATTAGTCTGTGGCTAAGGAATGCTGCCTGTCTAGGAATTGTATCCAGAGCGAGATGCTCCTTATATCACTCCTGAATTAAACTTTTGTCCAAGGAAAAATACTATTCATAAATTAGCCCAATTATCTAATTTTGATGGATGTAGCATTTTTGGCAATTCGCAATGATTTACCTCAGTTTATTAGGGTAGAAAGCTAGATACATAGGCATAATTAGATGATCAGGATTTCCTGCGCCGATTAGGTTGGTTCTAAAGATTGGTGAAATGGTTAAATCTTTATCTCAAAGAAGGTATGCCTGATACGAAATTCCCCATAGTATACATGGAAAGGTACATCAACAATGCTACAGGCTAGCTGCTTTAACGAGTACTTTGCTAGCATGCTCCTTGACAATGATAGTAGTGCTGTTCCATCCATAACCGACTTTGAGGATCAGTACCCCGCTTTCTATAACGAAGAAATGGTATGACAATTCTGAAAGGTATTGTAGCCGTAAACGTGATTTAATGCACAATACTTAGTACTGCATCGCCAGTGTAATTTGTGAGGCCACTGGTATTTCGGTGTTAAAATCGTTCCTAACTGACGGAAGTTCCACTATCTGGAAACTCGCTCATGTAACCCAATATTTAAAAAGGAGAAAAACACAATGTGACAATTACGCAGTCCTATGTCCCTTACTAAAGCTTATGTTGGTAAAGTATTAGAAACTATTTTTATAGCATGTCTTAAATACTACAATAAATAGTCTTCTGAGCACAATGCCCAGTCTGGGTTTTTTCCTAGATTCGACCGTTTTTCACTTCTAGTATAATGTGAGATATGTAAGTCTCTAGAACTCAGGTTTCTTTTTTTCCATTCCGATGCTTGATAAGGTCTGGCGCCAGGTTTAATACATAAGCTCTCAGCGAATTGCCGTCATAGGACATTTATTACACTGGTTTCGTGGACTATTTACATAACCGTGCTAGCTGTGTTGAGTATCAGAGTCACTGGACTACCTTTGCTGCTGGTGTCACCCAGGGTTCTTGTCCTTGGTCCACGTGTTTTTTTAATTTACATAATAGCTTTGTTAATGATATCGAATCTGTTATTACCTATTTGCAGACAATACAAGTTGTATCTGAGCTTGACACATAGTCGTGTTTAGGACAGGTTTTAAACGCTGATCTTGAAACATATCCACGTGGCCCAGAATCTGGAAAGCTATCACCAATCTAAAACTGAACTCATGACATTTTTAACCGAACATTCCCACTAAATTCGAAGATGTTATTTGCTATAAAGAGATAGTCCATAACACTAGTGTCATAATCCAAACCACTGTAATGGGATTATCATGTTCAGTCTATTAATTAAAATGTCAGATTCTTATCTCTTGTCTACACTCATGAAACTAGTCGTAATCTCTTGAAATCATGATCAAATCTTCTTATGCCACCTTTTTCTTTTCTGATGTTGTATGGATAATTGTAGTTGTGAACTGTTTTGATGATTTATAACAGTTACATTTGATGCGTGAGAACCATGAGGTACATTGAGGAATGTGTCATGAAAAGCCGGTACCCGAGTCTGGATTTTCTTCTCTAAGGGAGGCGCCAGTAGTTTATACTTGTAATCTCGTGTCCGTGTTGACCTTGGCACGATGCTCAAGGTCGTATGCAAATGAGGTCAAAGTCAAACCGACTGACACGATAACGTCATAAAGACCCTTTACCAACGGTATGCCAACAATTGCAGTCACTGTTCGAAACTGTTTAACAGACAGTCCAAAGCTTTAACTCACAACTCTCCGTTTGTCCAGGAGGAAACCACCTTTTCCGAAGGAAGGGATTTTTTACCTGCAGAAAATGTCTTACACAGCTACAGCATGGGACATCCCCCTTCCTGATGAATTACAGATTAAATGTTGTGTTACGGTTATTGACTTTGAAGTCTCCTGAAAATCTCACATGCCGATTCAAACATGACTCCTCTCTTCTCCTCTTTCTTCTTTCTTCTCCCAACCTCGCGTCTCCAACCGCTGTATACACACAACCACACCCTGTTCTGTAGCTTTGTTTTCTGATGTCCAGGTTTTGATCGCCCTCTCTTTTGCAAACCAGAATGTTCTTCTTTCTTTACTTCACTCCACTGGACTGTCTACTTTTTACTCTTGACTCTTTCTGTCTCTTCTCTCTTGATAGAATGTGTGTGCATGCGGCCTATGTAAAGACTGTGTCCAGGATGCTGTGTCAGTGTTTTGAATGCTGGATAAGTATTGATCCATCTTGCTTTTCTTTTGTCCGTCTTTCCAAGTCTTCCCTATATGTACCCCCTTTCTTTACTACAGGTGGTGGTAAAGGTCACCCACCCCATCCTTCTATCTACATTCTTTAACAGTGGCACAAGCTAACAAAAACCCACCAAACATATATATAAAATAGAAACACTCAGGTGGGATTTTACCCTTCAGAAATGTCTTCCACACAGCTAACGCAATGACATCACCATTCTTGATGATTACAGTTTTAAAGTTTTGCTACTTTTTTGCCTTTGAAAGTCTCCTGTCCCAGCATCTCGCATGATATTTTTCAAACATGGACTCCTCCACCTCCTCCTTTCTCTCGCAACTCGCGTCTTCCAACTGCTGTATACATATAACCACGTCCTGGTGTCTGTAGTTTTTGTTTTCTGATGTCCCAGTTTCAATCCTCCCTGGTTGTTTTTGTAAATCGTGACCCTCATATTATCATATTTAACTGATGTTACCGTTGAAAACATGCTTGATGGCCGCTTACAAAATTTTCTTGACAGACTTTGAGACTGTCTTCAACAGATTAACGAAATAACGTTACAAAACATAACCTCGTTGATCGGCTCACCATAGTACACCCGTTTGCTACCTGAAAGAAACCTGGAGGAAAGACGAAAAAAACCTGTCCATACCTGGCGGCTTTAAACAGCGGTGATACGAGTTTAAACCTCATCACAGCGTACTTGTTTACTTGGCTAAAAAAGAACATGACCCATCTATAATCAAAGGGACAGCTATCTGTTGCGCCACAATAGTTTTTGTTTTCTGACATCTCCAATGCATGCGGCAGGGCATAGCGATGAATCGTATGTGCTGTGTATCAGTACGACATCAAAGGCTGCTTTCCCTATTATTGTATTTGTACGTCTGTTGACAAGCTAGATTTACCCAACGTGCCCACCCATTCCGCTTTCGATTCGCGGAGCCTCAAAACGCTAACATAACGCCTGGACCAGTACCAGATTGTTAGCGCGTGTGAAGAACAAAACTGCACGGTTTTCGGGGGCGACTTCTTGATTTACTTAACAATCAAAGATGTAGTTGGGTTTCTTGCAAAGCGTTGAAGAACAAAAGCTTTTTTTTCTAAGAAGAGTAATGACGTTTTTAGAAGACGTCTTATCATTGCCCGCTTGACACTCGAACTGTTTGTATAAACTCAAAACCCCCTGACATTATTTTCGTTTGTCACAACGCACACTAGGCTCTTCCACACAAAGATTAAATCCCTAGTGTCTGCTCCTCGATAGTGTTGAAAAGACTGGTGGCGGGGGAAACACCATTCATCCGCATGATTACAGTGCGCAAGCCAAGCAGTACTAGCATCAAAGGCTACGATGCTCGTCTTTGTACCTACACTGCATGGGACAGGACATGCCCAGTGGTTATTTCTGTCCGAAGACGACAGGAAAAGTCCTATCGTTAGAAAGGCCTGTCCTGCAGAGTCGAAGCCCCTCTAGACTGTTTAAATGACGTCAGCGATCCGGAAAACAAGTTATCACTTTTCGGGAATACGGGATGTGAAAATGGTAGAGGAAAGAACATATCTCATTGACGTTTCTGCGAACCAATACCATTTACTTTTGATGTTGTTTTTTTACACGGATTAGATGTATACCAAACCACGGACGAAAAGTAGCAAACTTCTCAAAGAAAAACCAAAAATACCAAAAAATTATAGTTACATTCGTGCCCTCGTATAAAATTAATAGTCATGCTTGAGTGTGACTGAATAACTCAGACGTAAAAACACGAAGTCAATCCTACTTTCAAGTCGTTTTGACCTCTTTCTCTCCCGCCCCATGTCGCTGCCACGATCTTAGACCTTGTCAAAAAGTGGTACAATGTTACGGTATCTGCAACATGGCATTCTAAACACCAAAACTCCTCAACGCGATTCAGAAATGTGTCCCAATTTTCAAATTAGACTTTCTCTGAAGGACATAAGGTCCCTTACATGAGAGTATGCGGAAAGGCATGGGTATCTTAATCAACCTAGGAGGTCTCTCATATAGTCCCTGGTCCGACATTCTCTCACGACTCTCTCCTCAATATCACTTAGAGCTCGGTTGCTCGTGACTCGTATATACGAATGGTACAGTTTCCAACCTGTAGCGTGCTTTCAAACGTTCGTAATGAAGTGATCCAAGCAGGAGGGAGCGTTCTTGATCCGCAAAAAGTGGGGTCATAGCGAAGCTTCAAACTCTCGAAATTCGAGTACGGACGTACTATTACTAACGAAACAAATTCAAAGCATTCAATGTGCATGAAAGAGTGGCCAAAGCATCACAACCTCCACTTTGCATCGTTGTCGCAGCTTTGATGACAACTTGTATGAATCACTGATGAAAAAAACCCCGCTTTTCTTCTCCAACACTCGTCTTTTTTTGTGTACAACTATGCAAACACGTTCATTGCTCAATTTTCTTTGCTTTTTGGATCGTATTTTTCCGGAGATTTATCTCTCATAGAATAGTGACACGACATTTTTCTTAACCTCGATTTCAGTTTCCAAAAATTAGAACTCGTCAAACCAGAACTGAAAAGAAGTTCCAACAAACGTGCATAACTGGCTTCCAGGCCACCGTGCCCGAACCTCGTCCCTGATTGATGCGGGGGCAAGTGGTGCTGCCAAACGATTCTATCAATTTGAGAAAAGATGCTGATCGAAATTCAAAGGCTCCGAGGTTTTAAGGAGATAAATGTAGTGCTATGTGCACATCCTATAACGTCGTCACCTTGGAGAATAAACGAAACTGTCCATATAGGTGGTCTCACAAACAAAACGCACTGCAGTTTGAGGACTAATTTGCGCACGATCCTCACCAAACAACGAATTCGGTCAAAACGGCGGGGTTTCGATTAAATCTGCATCTGCGCATGCACCTACTTGCAGTCTAAAAAGGGTTTAACTTTCATTTGCCCTAAAGAAAAATATTGTCATGGATGCATTCACGTCCATTCCGTTTGCTTGTACGAGATTCTGTAATTCCCTTGTTTGTTTTGTTTGTGTCACGCAAGTGCTGTAGTCACGGAGACGTAGTGACAAAAATGTAATTCTCTCTTTTCAGAATAAGGTAGCTAATTTTGGTTTATTCCCCCTTTTTTATTAGCGTTGTTGCTTAATCAGACCCTGTGTTTTTACAGGGGGGGTGTCTACACATAACTTGTTCACTATCACCATTTTCAATTGTGTGTTTTAAGCCGCAGCAGCATATTCATTATCATTGTCACCTCTTTCCTCACCTAGATTAATAAAGCTTACTCATCAATATCGATATTCTTGGAATAAAGGCATGTGTTCTTTTTTTGTTAACTTGTTTCTATCCCACAACCAACTGATGAGCTTTCGCATGCTCTCTTTCCGTTTCCATCTTGATAACTATGAAACATTTTTAAACAAGCCACAATTATACACATTAGTGGATCAAGTATTAAAGCAATTGCTGTACATGTACATTGCGTACCAACAACAGCAGCACATGCTTCTAACTCAACATGAATTGCAGCATCTGTGGCACCATGCATTTTGTTGAACCTACTAGCAAACCTGTAATACTTTTAAGACAGCATTGAATTTGCAAGCACGCTACTAGCACGTCCTCTCTACTATGAAGGCATACACACTGATATTAATTGAGTCAAAACTTACCCAGCGGCCATCCGAACTGGTTTTCTCACGTTCTGGTCCAACTGTGTCTCTATTTTGTCGTCCGTCCCCACCTCAAAGAACGCCGACTCCTGGGCTAGAAGGTCCGGATTGTAGAACAGGACAACTCGCTGGCATCTTGAGACATTCTTCGGCATGGGTTTGTTGATGTGGATGCTGGCCGGGCCTAGCGGTTGGAATTATCCATTTGTTGGAAGGGTTGGTCATGTTTCTTGAGGATCTGCACAGGGCAGTGAGATTGGCAGAATATTATTTTCATAAATCAATAACATTGTGTTGGCTTCCACTCTTTTTCCTCTATCACTCTTTTGTTTCTTTTCTAGGTCGTCTGTCCATTCCGCTCTCTCTCTCTCCCTCTCTCTCTCTCGTCCACTCTCTCTTCTCTCTCTCTCTTCTTCTCTCTCTCTCCCTCCTGCCGAGATCTCTCTATATATCCCTTATTTGACCCTCTATCTCTTTCCTCTCACTTAACACACTCTCCTCTTTCGTTCTCCTCTCTCCCTCTCTCTCTCTCTCCTACGCCTTCTCTCTCCTCACTCTCTCTCTCTCTCTCTCTCTCTATGTAATTATACTCCTCATGTCTATTTCTTCCATCTATCCTCTTACGTGCACAATATGGCTGATTTGTTTCAAAATCCAAAACG
>CM065683.1:47831849-47838370 GCA_017654935.2 Phymorhynchus buccinoides | reverse complement strand
GAAACAATAATATCAACGCTCTAAAACACCATTAACCACTCTCATCGGGGGGGGGGGGGGGGGGAAATCACAAACCGTTCGGGTCGGTGTAATTGTTTTGGGGTTTGGATCCCCAGGAGTTTTTTCGCACCCAATTATCCAACCGAGAGCCTATAGAGCAACATGTCAGAAAGTGATTTTTTCCCTCACATGTCACTTAACACAAACAAATCTGTGTTGAAATGTAATATAGTTTTCGCACATGCTACATTTCGATTTTTCCATCATTGCATTGTTTCGGGTTTCGTCTAATTCATCTTCATTGCTCTTTCGTTCTTCTTTCTCCCATTACTTTCGTTCTAACTCTTGTCATTTTCGGGATTTCGTTGATGCTTCGTTTGCGTTGTGTTGTCGTTTTTTTTTCAGCGATTAATCAATCAGGGTTTTCCGCAAGAATGGGTTATTTAGTGAAGATAACAGCATTTCTTCAATAAAGATCCACGTCCTTGCGGCCATCTTTTCTTGACCAAGATCCTTCGGATTGGGCTGTAATGAAACAAGCCCATAATACTTCCTTTCTGCCATTGAGTACTCTTATCTTTCACGTTTTCGTTTCTCGTTTCTTTGGTTTAAACATTTCGTTTGGGCTCTTTCTGTTTGCACGCAATTGTTATGTTATGTGCATCACGTGTAGTACGTGGTGTGTGTGTGTGCATTCCCTCATGTATTTTGCATATCCATGTGTAATCTTGTCGCGTACACACAACAAGACCTTACACGCAACACGCATATGTGTAAAGATACTTACAACACGTAGCCTACAATCTACATGCACATACAGACGTGCTACGTATTAATTATTTTCCCACTCCTTCTTGTACATCTTCAAGACAACTTTTTTAATTAACACTCTATAATTTGCAACACAAAAACTTTTATCCGGTTCTCTCTCTCTCTCTCTCTCTCTCGCGTCTCTCTCTCTCTCTCTCGTCTCGTCTCTCTCTCTCTCTCTCCTCTCGCTCTCTCTCAGTCTTCTCTCTCTCTATCTCAGTCTCCATCCTCTCCTCTATGTTCTCTCTCTCTCTCGTCTCTCCTCCTCCCTCTCTCTCTCCTCTCTCCTCGTCTTCATCGTCTCTCATCTCTCGTCCTCTCTTCTTCTCTTTGTCGCTCTCACTCCTCCCTCTTTCTGCCGTTTTTGTTTTTGTTTGATGCTTCAGAAAATCCAGAAAGTGTTGAGAAATTAGTTTTATATTATTTTGTTAAGCGTTTCTTGTTCGAGAAAGAATGTTTTCATAATTTGCATGCATTTTGATACTGTTGCCTTCGAGAATTATATTCGTAAATTATATCGCCCCAATCCATTTCATATTCGTATGGGGGCTCACGTGTTGTAGTACTCGTGTGTTGTGCATGTAGTCCCTATTTCGTGTGTAAATAGTTTCGCTTACACCCCCCCCCCCACACACCACACAATATCGCACAAGTATGTGCAAACATTGCTTACACCTAGGCCTACATGCACACCACATGCGTAGGCCACGTATATTTTTCCAAACTCCTTCTTGTACATCTTCAAACACTTTTATAATGTACACTCCATAAAATTTGCAAAAACACAATATAACTTTTTACCGCGGTTCTCTCTCTCTCATCTCTCTCCCCTCTCTCTCTCTCCCTCCTTCTCTTCTCTCTCTCTCTCTCTCTCTCTCTCTCTCTCTCTCTGTGTCTGTCTGTCTGTCTGTCTGTCTGTCTGTCTCTCTCTCTCTCTTCTCATCTCATCTCTCTCTCTTCCCTCTCTCCTCCTCCTCTCCTCTCTCTCTCTCTCTCTCTCTCTACTCGATTTTGGTGCGGTTTCGTGTTTGTTTGGATGACTTCAGAAAATCAGAAAGTGTTTGAGAATTTAGTTTTATTATTTGTAGAAATCGTTTTTCTTGTTAGAGAAAAGAATTTTGCATAATTGTGGCATGAATTTTGATTTGTGCCATATAGCTGAAGCATTGTTTTTTTTTGCCTTCTGCTGTGTGTTTATTGCCTTCATGCCAAGCCTACACACTGGACACGCGCACGCCGCCCCCATGCACACACAAACACCCTCCCTCAGCGCCCCTTACCCCCCCCCCCCCCCCGCCACCCCCACAAAACCTACACAGATAATAAGGATTCCTGTACCATCCCTTTCGTGTGCGGTGCGTTTTGTCTAATTAATCAAAAATGCTGTTTTATTGCTGTGGCATATATATTTATATTATATAGCGTACTTCACTTTCTGTCGTCTGTTCCTCCTGTCTATGTTGCCTCTCTCTCTCTCTCTCTTCTCTTCTCTCTCGTCCTCTCTCTCTCAACTCTGGCCCTCTCTCTCGCTCTCTCTCTTCTCTCTCTCTCTCTCTCATCGCCTCTCTCTCACTCTCTCTTCTCTCCACCCACACACACACACACCCGCACACGGCACACACACACACATACACCCACACTCCCCTCCCTCCTCCTCTCTCTCTCTCTCTCTCATCTCCTCTCTCTCTCTCTCTCTCTCTCTCTTATGCTTATGAACATAAGAATCAACGCTCTAAAACCCATTAAAAACCACTATGATAATATCGCAAATCACGCGTTTGGTGTGTGTGTTTGGGGTTTGAGCACCCAAGAGTTTTTTCGCACCCAATTATCAAACGAGAGCCTACAGAGCACAATGGCAGAAAGTGATTTTTTCCCTCACATTCACTTAACACAACAGAATCTGTGGTTGAAATGTAATATCGTTTTCGCACATGCTACATTTCGATTTTTCCATCATGGCATTGTTTCGGGGTTTTCGTCTAATTCATCTTCATGCTCTTTCGTTCTTCTCCCATTACTTTCGTTCTAACTCTTGTAGGCTACATTTTTGATTCGCTGATTCTTTGTTTCTTTGTGTTGGTCTTTTTTTCAAGAGATTAATCGATGGGTTTTTCCGCAAGAATGGGGATATTTAGTGAAGATAGGCATGCATTTCTTCATAAAAAATAAAAAGATCCCACGTGCTTGCGGCCATCTTTTCTTGACCAAAGATCCTTCGGATTTGGGCTGTAATGAAACAAGCCCATAACAGTTCCTTTCTGCCATTTTGTACTCTTATCTTTCAACTTTTTCGTTTCTCGTTTCTTGGGTTAAACATTTCGTTTGGGCTCCTTCTGTTTGCACGCAATTGTAGGTTATGTGCATCACGTGTAGTACGTGTGTGTGTGTATGTAAGCCCTACATGTATTTGCATATCCGTGTGTAAATCTTGTCGCTTGCATACCACACCTACACGCACATGTGTAAACATGCTTACACACGTAGTCCTACATGCACATACACGTGCGTACGTATAATTATTTTCCAAACTCCTTCTTGTACATCTTCAAACACTTTTTTAATGTAACACTCTATAAAATTTGCAAACACAAATTTTTTTTATACGCGGTTCTCTCTCTCCTCTCTCTCTCTCTCTCTCTCTCTCTCTCTCATCTCCTCTCCTCTCTCTCTCTCTCTCTCCTTCTCTCTCTCTCTCTCTCTCTCTCTTCTCTCTCTCAGTCTCTCTCTCTCTCTCTCTCTCTCTCTCTCTCTCTCTCTCTCTTACCGCTCTCTCTCTCTCTCTCTCTCTCTCTCTCTCTCTCTCTCTCTCTCTCTCTCTCTCTCTCTCTCTCTCTCTCTCCTCTCTGTCTCGCTCTCACTTTCTCTCTCTCTCGTGCCGTTTTTTGCTTGATGATGTCTCAGAAAATCAGAAAGTGTTGAGAAATGTAGTTTTATATTATTTTGTATAAAGCGTTTCTTATTCAAGAAAGAATGTTGTCATAATTATGCATGCATTTTGATACTGTTGCCTTCGAGAATGTGTATTCGTAAATTATATCGCCCCAATTCCATTTCATATTCGCATGGGGCTATGGCCTTTCTGAATAAAAATCGTCTGAAGTCTCTCTCTCTCTGTCTCTCTCTCTCTCTGTGTCTCTCTTCATGCCGTTGACAGTGTTATTATCATTATATAACCGTGTTTAGTTTTTTAATATCATTATAAGCACACACTCTTACATATATTCAGCGTTGGGAATTGTAGTTCTTTTACTCAGCTTTATAGGAGTTTACTAGATATATATGTGCATGAATCAAACAAAATAATCCCTTTTCCCTTATTTTCTGATGCTGTTGAAATGCTCAAATAATGCGCGTGCAAGTGTGTTGATATGATTTGAATACAGATCAGAAAGGAAAGCAGATTTAAGCTTCATTGAGTGTTCATTTTTATGGTGTTGTTTAACACACACACACACACACACACACACACACACACACACACAACACACACACCACACACACACACTCTCTCTTCTCTCTCTCTCTCTCTCTATCTTCTCTCTCTCTCTCTCTCTCTCTCTCTTATGCTTTATGAACAATAAAGATCAACGACATCTCCTCTAAAACACCATTAACCACTATAACATCGCAATCACCGTTCGGCGTGTAGTGTTTGGGGTTTGGAGCACCCAAGAGTTTTTTCGCACCCAATTATCAAACGAGAGCCTATAGAGCACAATGGCAGAAAGTGATTTTTTCCCTCACATTCACTTAACACAACAGAATCTGTGGTTGAAATGTAATATCGTTTTCGCACATGCTACATTTCGATTTTTCCATCATGGCATTGTTTCGGGGTTTTCGTCTAATTCATCTTCATGCTCTTTCATTCTTCTCCCATTACTTTCGTTCTAACTCTTGTACATTTTCGATTCGTTGATTCTTCGTTTCTTTGTGTTTGTCTTTTTTTTCAAGAGATTAATCAATCAGGTTTTCCGCAAGAATGGGGTTATTTAGTGAAGATAGACATGCATTTCTTCATAAAGATCCCACGTCCTTGCGGCCATCTTTTCTTGACCAAAGATCCTTCGGATTTGGGCTGTAATGAAACAAGCCCATAACAGTTCCTTTCTGCCATTGAGTACTCTTATCTTTCTACTTTTTCGTTTCTCGTTTCTTGGGTTAAACATTTCGTTTGGGCTCTTTCTGTTTGCACGCAATTGTAGGTTATGTGCATCACGTGTAGTACGTGTGTGTGTGAGTGCATGCCCTACATGTATTTGCATATCCGTGTGTAAATCTTGTCGCTTACACACAACACCTACACGCACACGCATATGTGTAAACATGCTTGCACACGTAGGCCTACAATGCTACATGCACATACACGTGCGTACGTATAATTATTTTCCAAACTCCTTCTTGTACATCTTCAAACACTTTGTTAATGTAACACTCTATAAAATTTGCAAACACAAAAACTTTTTATCCTGTTTCTCTCTCTCTCTCTCTCTCTCTCTCTCTCTCTCTCTCTCTCTCTCTCTCTCTCTCTCTCTCTCTCTCTCTCTCTCTCTCTCTCAGTCTCTCTCTCTCTATCTCAGTCTCTCTCTCTATTTCTCTCTCTATGGCTAGGAAATATTAATAACAATCAGTATACTGGAATTGTCTTTGCTGACTTTGCAAAAGCATTTGATGTAATCAATCACTCACTACTTATGAAGAAACTACGTGTTTACAATATAGGTGATCAAGTGTGCCAACTGCTTGAGTCATTTTTATCAAACAGACAACAACAAGTATGCACTGGTCTTCATCAGTCTTCTTCTCTCCCAAACAACTATGGTGTTCCACAAGGTTCAGTTTTGGGCCCACTGTTGTTTTTATTATATATCAATGATTTACCTTTGCTTGTTAAAGACAATTGCAATCTCTTTGCGGACGATAGTTCAGTCGAATCCGCTCATCCTTCATTACACGTTTTGTCATCTAATATTCAAGAAAATGTAAATCAACTGGCCAGATGGGCTGAACTAAATCACATGTGTCTGAACCCAAACAAAACTAAGTATATGTGTTTGACAACCAGACAGAAACGCCAAAATCTTTCATCTACTTCGTTCCCAATTCACATCTCGGGACAAACAATCGAGGAATCCAGTTCACACAAGGCCCTAGGCATAACGATTGATAACAAATTATCTTGGTCAGAACACATAGACATATTAAGTAAGAAGGTATCGCAAAGAATATTTCAACTATCAAAAATAAAACATTTCCTCAATCTCAATGCCAGGAAGCAGTTCTATTATGCACATATAAATTCACTTATCAGCTATTCCTCTACTTTGTGGGACTCAGCAAGTGCAAATGTTCTAAAACCTCTCGTTAGACTGCATAAACGAGCTGTTAAATTGGTGCTGCTCAAATCAACTTCTCTTACGAACAATGATTACAAAACAATAGGTATATTACCTTTTAAATTACAGTTGGAGCATAACAAAAGCAAGGATGATGCACAAAATCATGACCGGAAATGCTCCTCAATCTTTAATTGACCGCTTCTCGATAAACAGTTACAGGCAGTCAAACAAACTACTAATTCCAACCCCAATATTAGACTTATTTAAAACCAGTTTAATATACAGTGGTGGATCTTACTGGAATAATTTGCCAGCCACCTTAAAAGCGACCAAACGCCCAGCATCCTTCAACAAAATAATGAAGAACTA
>CM065683.1:47776849-47821849 GCA_017654935.2 Phymorhynchus buccinoides | reverse complement strand
TTGATCAACAACTGCAGTTCAGATCCGAAGTTAATTTCTTGTGGTGTACCTCAGGGATCTGTATTGGGGCCAGTTCTCTTTGTCCTGTACACTGCTCCTCTCTCTGATGTTTTTGCTAGTCACTCTGTTATTGACCATTCCTTTGCTGATGATACCCAGCTTCAAAAATCGGCGGAACCTACCCAACTTGACAGCGCTATTCAGTCTATGGAATCCTGCCTTCATGATGTCAAATCCTGGATGACATGCAACAAATTAAAACTTAATGATGACAAAACAGAAGCTCTGATTGTTTCCTCTCAGCGTATGTCTGCAACGATATCTCTTCCAGAAACTCTTACAGTTGGCAATGCTTGTGTTCAGTTTTCTAAGTCAGCAAAGAATCTCGGAGTTACCCTCGATTCAAATCTTACAATGCATAAACAGGTTATTAATCTCATACGTTCCATCAATTATGAGCTCAGACGAATCAGTGCTGTTCGACACTTTCTGTCTGTTGCAGCCACGAAAACTCTTATTTCTGCCTTTATTCTTTCCCGCATTGACTATTGCAACTCTCTTCTCTGTGGCTGTCCTAAGTATCTCCTGCAACGTGTTCAAAAACTGCAAAACAGTGCAGCACGCCTCACTCTCAAGATTCCACGTTCTGATCATATAACACCTCATCTTCGTAACTTGCACTGGCTTCCAGTAGAGGCTAGAATCAAGTATAAAATAGCTTGCCTTTGTTTCGGTGCTGTTCACTCCTCTGGTCCCGTCTATCTCTCCGAACTAGTAACTGTCTACTTACCTGCTCGCTCCCTACGTTCTTCCTCTGACTGCTGCACACTCAAGGTTCCTCGGGTCCACACGAAATCGTTTGGTGAACGATCTTTCTACTATTTAGCACCTCACTTATGGAATTCCCTCCCACAACATGTCCGCTCATCTGACTCTATCTCCGCCTTTCGCTCTGCCCTTAAAACTCACTTGTTTCGGACATATTATGATTGATTAGTGTTTGTGTGTGAGGTGTGTGTGTGTGTGTGTGGGGGGGGGGGGGGGGGGGGGTCCGTTTGATTGCAGAAATCTTGTAAAAAATGTATTTACAATTATTTTATTATTCGTATTTTGTATGTAGAATGTCTACGTCTTGTAAACTTTAAATGCTTGTAAATGAGGTAGAAGGGTATTTTTGTTTTTGCAAAATTTGTCTATTATAATTAGTCATGTAATTGGTATGTCGATGGCAGTATGATTTTATTTCAAGTTGCAGTATTGTATTCAAACTTCATTGGGAATGTGAATGTGGTCTCTATGTTTCTTCTTAGAATGTTCATGTTGTAACTATTTTACTTGTATAATTAATTGTGTGCGAGCGTGCGTGTGCGCATGCATGTGTGTGTGTGTGTGTGTGTGTGTGTGTGTGTGTGTGTGTGTGTGTGTGTGTGTGTGTGTGTGTGTGTGTGTGTGTGTGTGTGTGTGTGTGTGTGTGTGAGTAAGGAAGTAAGAGAACGTTGTGTGTAAGCATCGTGCTTATTTTACTTTCTAATGATTAAATTTGTTTGCCTTTAATGTTCTTGTTATCAATGTAAAGCGCACTGAGCTCATGTGAGAAAGAGCGCTATATAAATTCCCATTATTATTATTATTACAAACGGTGCACTTACTTGGAAATGAAAGCAACAAGTCGTGGGGTTTTGAAGACCATCTGGTCAGTGCAGCTGTCCTGCTTGACCACTCCGTTCACGCGAGTTTGAAGCTTCAGGTTGTGTGGGTCTGGAGACAGAAACAGTCACGGTGTTTGGAGAGAGGGTACGTGGTGGTAAATGGGAAAGAAGAGGGAAAGTGACAAGAGAGAGGCACATAGGCGCGCGCACGCACGCGCACGCACGCACACGCACGCACACGCGCACACACTCACACACACACACACACACACACACACACACACACACGTACACACACACAGAGCCTACACATTCGTACACACACGCGCGCGTGCGCGCGCACGCACGCACGTCATGAGCACATTGTGAAGCCAGAGAGAGAGAGAGAGAGAGAGAGAGAGAGAGAGAGAGAGAGAGAGAGAGAGAGACAGAGAGAGAGAGAGAGAGACGGAGAGACTGAAACAGAGAGAGAGACTGAGACAGGGAGCAAAGAACGCCGACTTTCTACAAGAATGCTATTTGATTTTATATTTGCAGCATCATAATCCGAGAGCACTAGTGCACGATTTTTTAAATTTAAACTAGAGCGTGCATACACAAAGGCATAACAACTGTTCAAAGTAGGGGACAGTTTAAGTTACCATGCCAAAACCTTTGATGAAAAGTTGGAAATCTTACCGGGAAATTTGTTTTCTTGCCCGACTCCTAATTTGTTAACCATATTGCAATTGTGTACACAGTTTTGAGCAATCCGATTGCCCAACTTGATGATAAAGAATGAAGTTGCCAGTTACTAGACCAGCCAGATGAACTTTAGAATTGAAACCGTACGAACAATGGGTTTTTCTTCCCAGTACGAACGAAATTTAAGGCTTTACTTCCTCTCGACCTGGGAAGGCACATATGGGACATAATTTTTTTCCGTTACTTGAATGAATGAATTTTGGTGTTTTACGTCCTCTCGACCCGGGTAGGCACATATGGGACATGTGTATTTTTTTTCCGGTACAGTAATACTTTAAACCTTTCATAAATGTAATTGAAATCAGTCGAAAGAAATATATTCAAGTAGTGTTATTAACAGACGAAAACGAAAACATAACCTCTTTGGCGGAGGCAGCTAGTGCATATCCAATCATAAACGCACACGTGTAACATTTTTGGTCCAATTAGCACATGGCTACAACTTTCAAATCTGCCCACCTTTCAAATCTTCTTTCATGACGATGGCAGGGCCCAAGGGACAGAACCCATCCATGCTCTTGCCTAACAAGACTTGTCCCCCGTTTCTGGCCTGCCATTCCCTGGCACTGACGTCGTGAGCCATTGTGAAACCAAAGACATAGTCCATGGCTTTGTCCTCCTGAAAATCAGAAGATGGCGCTGGCATAATAAATATCAGGATATATTTGACACAATTTGATAGAATCTGTTAGATTCGTTTAGAAGAAACTTCAACCTTTGAGACTGAGATCAGAGTTCATGCTGTTCTGACATTTTGAAGACTCGTGGATATTTTCTTGAGTGTATAATCAGTCATGTAAAAAAAAAAAGCAGTCATTTACACAAATGTCTGTAAAGCACTAGAATTACTTAGAGAAAGTTGTGTCTTTGGTGGGTCGCTTTGGGAAATGCCTGGGTTGGTGTTGTTGTTTTTACTGGGTTTTGTTGTTGTTGTTTTTGTTATTTGCCATAGTTAATAACTATGGTTTTGCCACAGTTCCTGCTTCTGAAATTTTAGAAGAATCTTGTGGATATTTTCTTGAGTGCATAATCGGTCATGTAAAATATCAGTCATTTACAGGAATATTTGATCAGTACTAGAAGTAGTTAATTAAGGAAATAAATGTCTTTGGTGGTCGCTTTGGAAAATGCCTGTTTTGGCTGGGTTTTGTTTTGTCATATGCCATAACGATGAATTTTAAGAACACACATACACACATACACACACACACACACACACACACACACACACACACACACACACACACACACACACACACACACACACACACACACACACACACACACACACACACACACACACACAAACACACACACACACACACACACACACACACACACACACACACACACACACACACACACACACACACACACACACACACACACACACACACACACACACACACACACACACACACACACACACACACACACACACACACACAACTAACCGGAACATTCTTGGCAGTCTTTCCCATCACTATGACGAGCTCCACCTCCCAGTCCAATTTCTGAATTAGTATGAACAATGGAAAACACATTTTTAAGATCAGTGTCGTCTAAAATACAAATTGCATTTCTGAAAAATGGAACGATCTTTTAAATGAATGTAGCCTGGAGACAGAGAGAGAGAGAGAGAGAGAGAGAGAGAGAGAGAGAGAGAGAGAGAGAGAGAGAGAGAGAGAGAGAGAGAGAGAGAGAGAGAGAGAGAGAGAGAGAGAGAGAGAGGGTTCAAAAAGTCAAAGTCAAAAATTTTTTTATTTGCCCATAACAATGGAGTTCTCAAAGAGTATGATACAATGACAACAACATAAATGCACAAAAAGCACATAATATAAATGAACAATCTCATAGGCACACAAAATGTATTATGTGTAAACACTGTCATGATATGAATATTAATAAACACTTGGTTATATATTCATACATTATTTTCGCAAGCTAGAGCTTTGTGGACAAAATAATGACAGATGGTAATAATTATGGTTAGGGGTTTTCTTTACGATTGTTTTTTTTTACTGAGAAGCATCATCCTGCCATTCTCTGGAAAGGGATAGGGTTAGGATCAGCCTATGAGTATTTTCATAAAACTAAAGAAACAGATTGTGAGATTGAGGGTCGTGAACATGAGAGGGGTGTCTAAATGACAACTTTCTTGAAGGAAATAAAATTATTTTAAAAAAACAAGTTTAGCTTAATTGTAGGCCTATGTATATTTATTTCGAAATTTATTCTTTCTTTGACGAAAACAATCATGGACTAAAAGTAATTGTAAAGGACAACTTTCCCAAGATGCCTTGCCCAGTATACATCCCCATTCTCTCGGCTGAAAGCTTGCGTTGGGGAAGGTCTCCAAAGGCCAATCAATCCTGTTGGCCGCAGCACTAAACTATGGTGCATAATTCACCCTAGCTTGAGAGCCATAGGCCCTATTCTTCCACAAAAGACTTAAGCTGTATACCATGCGATGTCCCATTGTTGTATAACATCATCTGTAGGCTACAGCTCCCACTGTATGGTTGGCCCCTGTTATAACAGGCTGATATAAACCAACCAATGCATGGCTTAACTGTGTATTGTCGGGGTAAAGCAGGTGGTCAGGGGCTCTAACTGATGACTGTTGCAATATTGACCATACCTCAGGGACAGTCACACCTGCATTGCATTAGGGTAAGCCAGGTCATCGGTGGGTCTGACTGGTGAATGTTACAACAGTTACCATACCTCAGGGACTGATCTCACCTGTGTAGCGCTAGGGTAAACCAGGACATAATTGGATCTGACTGATGACTATTGCAATATTTACCATACCTCAGGGACAGACCTCACCTGTGTAGCGCTAGGGTAAACCAGAACATAATTGGATCTGACTGATGACTGTTGCAATATTGACCATACCTCAGGGACAGATCTCACCTGTATTGCATTAGGGCAAACCAGGTCGTCAGGGGGTCTGACTGGTGACTGTTGCAATATTTACCATACCTCAGGGACAGATCTCACCTGTGTAGCGTTAGGGTAAACCAGGTCGTCGGTGGGTCTAACTGATGAATGTTGCAATATTGACCATACCTCAGGGACAGTCACACCTGCATTGCATTAGGGTAAACCAGGTCATCGGTGGGTCTGACTGATGAATGTTGCAATAGGTACCATACCTCAGGGACAGTCACACCTGCATTGCATTATGGTAAACCAGGTAATCGGTGGGTCTGACTGATGAATGTTGCAATAGGTACCATGCCTCAGGGACAGATCTCACCTGTGTAATGCTGGGGTAAACCAGGTCATTGGTGGGTTTGACTGATGACTGTTGCACTATTTACCATACCTCAGGGACAGATCTCACCTGTATTGCATTAGGGTAAACCAGGTCATTGGTGGGTCTGACTGGTGAATGTTGCAATAGGTACCATACCTCAGGGACAGGTCTCACCTGTGTAATGCTGGGGTAAACCAGGTCGTCGGTGGGTCTAACTGATGAATGTTGAAATATTTACCATACATCAGGGACATACCTCACCTGTGTAGCATTAGGGTAAACCAGGTCGTCAGGGGGTCTGACTGGCGACTATTGCAATATTTACCATACCTCAGGGACAGACCTCACCTCTGTAGCATTAGGGTAAACCATGTCATCATTGGATCTGACTGGTGACTGTTGCAATGTTTACCATACCTCAGGAACAGACATCACCTGTGTAGCATTAGGGTAAACCAGGTCGTCAGGGGGTCTGACTGGTGACTGTTGCAATGTTTACCATACCTCAGGAACAGACCTCACCTGTGTAGCATTAGGGTAAACCATGTCATCATTGGATCTGACTGGTGACTGTTGCAATGTTTACCATACCTCAGGGACAGACAGACCTCACCTGTGTAGCATTAGGGTAAACCAGGTCGTCAGGGGGTCTGACTGGTGACTGTTGCAATATTGACCATACCTCAGGGACAGAAAGGCCTCACCTGTGTATCGTTAGGGTAAAACAGGTCGTCGGTAGGTCCGATGATGGCGCTGTTGAACTTGCTGAAGATGACGGGCTCCTCGGGCACTGGGGCTCCCTGCTCCTCGCAGTGGTCTCTGTAGTTCATGCCCACACACAGGATCTTCTCAGGGTTGGTGATGGGGGCCAGGATTCTCACGCTGGCCCGTTTCAGGGGAGATGTTCCCCTCTCTGCTGCCCTTTAAGAGAGGGCGAGAGAGAAAGACAGGGAGTTGAGAGGGAAGAGAGGTTGCCATCATTGATAAAGACAAGGTCAAGGTCATCAAGGCAATCAATAATTTTCACCACGCATGTCCTTGAGCCTGTCTACTAACCTATCAAATTTGAAGCCTTTATGTAACTGCAAACATGTGAAATATGTGGCAAAAACAACAATTTGACATGTCCAGGTCAAAGATCAAGGTCAACATAAACAAGATAATCGCTACTGGGTATTTTAATCCAGTTTTCCTACACAACACATTTGGACACTGCATGTACCTTCAACGATTTGAAAGATATGGCCACCAGTGTTTCAGTATTCAGGTGGAAACTTTAAAGTCAAAATCACGTACAATGGTCATAGTTTTCAATTAGGAGTTGAAGCGATTCTGTGAAAGCGATTCCCGAGATACAGCCTGGACAGAGAAACTTAAAACAAAAGGGAAGAAAAAGAAATAGAAAAGAAAACAAATAGAAAAACAGACCGAGACAAACTTATACTCCTTTCCCCAGTACTCTGGCGTAAAGGACAATAGAAAACAGGAACAATAAGCCTGAGTCTTACACACACACACACACACACACACACACACACACACACACACACACGCACGCACGCACACGCACACGCACGCACACACACACACACACACACACACCACCATGCACCAACACCAGCAACAACAACACGCACACAGACAAACACATGCACAGATAAACACAGACATACACATACATACACGCGCGCGCGCGCGTGCGAATAGAGACAGACAGACAGGCAGGCAGGCAGGCAGGCAGGCAGACAAACAAAGAGACAGACTTACAGACAGAATGAGACAGAGAAACAGACGGACAGATAGAAGGTGAGTATCGTTGCGTGCCTACTTTGTGGCGGCCTGCAGGCATCGCTGTCCTCCGTGGATGAAGTCCCTCATGTTGTGGGGGACAGTGGGGTCCACCTCTGTCACATCCACGATGTCCCCTCCCTCCTCCTTCTCCACGCCCACCCCCAGCCGCCCGTTCCATTCAAACTGCACAAACCGCATCCTGCTTCTGCTCAACTCCTGGCTTCCTTGGTGACGTTGGAGGAATGAAGATTTCCCTGGATACACTTCACACCAATTCTGCTCTCTAGCTGATCCAAGCTAGAAAGAAGGAACCAATCAATACTGAGTTTCTTGTTGACGGTGGAAGACTGAAGGTTTCACTGGAGATACTGTTTGAACTCTCTAGCTGCCCCGAGCTAGGAGAAAGCAACCAACACTGAGTTTCTTGTTGACGGTGGGAGACTGAAGGTTTCACTGGAGATGATTTTTAAACCAACTCTGCTCTCTAGCTGCTCCAGCTAGGAGGAAGCAACCAACTCTTGAGTTTCTTGCAGACGATTGAACATCTCCAGAGGTTTTAAAACAGTTGCTCTGCTCCGAGCAAAAAGAAATCAACCAACTCTTGTTAATCAGCAACGAAGCGAAAGCTGCTTAATGTTTTTAGTGGTGTTTGTGTGTTCCTGGCTGACTATCTATATTGCCACGATAACGTTTGAACGGAGGGACCTAGGATCCTCAAGTGTTGCATGCGGATAGGTAGTTGGGATATCTAGGCCTAGTGTACAAATGAAGGTCATTGGTAAAAGGTCAAGGCCACTGAAGCCGAAAATGCTACCGCGCGGCTGGTGGTACGTCTAGCGTTTTCACGCTCTAGTTGAGTTTCAAGTTAATGCTGGAAGACTGAAGGTCTTGAGACGCTTTTTAAACAAGTCTGCTCTCCAGCTGCTCCGAGCCAGGAGGAAGCAACCAGCCAACTCTTCACAGAAATTAAGTGCATATTTCGTTGGTGTAAACTTTCGGGCGGTGGGGCCCTGTGGTCATTCTTGTATATTTGTCGTTGTTTGATTTATTTTTGTTTGTTCTCTCAACTATGATGTGTGTGTGAGAGAGAGAGAGAGAGAGAGAGAGAGAGAGAGAGAGAGAGAGAGAGAGAGAGAGAGAGAGAGAGAGAGAGAGAGAGAGAGAGAGAGAGAGAGAGAGAGAGAGAGAGAGATTCTGCTTGCGTGCGCGTAGGCTACATCTAGAGGATAGAGACGTTACGGTATCACCCAAAGAGCATTTATCTGTCCGTTAATATATAATGAACCGCTGAACAGAATCTCAGGCGGTGGTGTATGACCTGAAGCTGAGTGATACGTCCCGTTCAGTGAAACGATGAAATGAAATTACAGAAAACCTGTGGAAGACTCGGCTTTCACCCCAACAATGTTAATTTCGTCTGTAAGAACTTCTTGGATGACACTCGAACTGTCGAAAAAGGTCATCAAAATCAATTGAACTTTTTGACAGTCTTACAGTTAAACCCCAAAAAACAAAACAAAAAACATTTCAAAAAGTAATATAATGGGGATTCAATGTTTTACTACTTTGTTTACGTTGCGGTTGTGGTGTCTTGCAGTTTACCAACTGACCCCAAGTGGTAGCAGGTTTAACCGGTGGTTTTACTAGCACATACACCTGAAATGAAACAGAGCCCAAGCATTCCCGTGACAGTGACCTTGGCCCTGCTGATAAGAATGATCTAAGCCAGTTCATAAATTTAAAAAAAAAAGGTTACTGAGTTGGCTACTTACTAGGCCCGGTGTTTCCTTGTAAAATAACGTATTTGAAGTTTGAAGTTTAACTAGCATAGCTCCAGTGCATTGCCTGGTAGCTATAGTACATTACTACAGGTTGAAGGGACGTGGGCAGTGTGCGTGAGGTGATCACAATTAGGGCCTACAAGGAATTAAATGCTTTCCAGAACCGTGCATAAATCACAATTAGTGTCGCACCTGCTTTTGCACGTTGATAAATACATGCTGATTCTATATCACTAACGTTGTTGAGGGCACTGTAGACATACATCATAGGCTGAAATCGCCACTGTCCACTGCTGTGGCTCTGTATAATCTATAGGGCCAAGGTCACCACAGATGATACAAGAGGTCAAGAACACAGCCCCATGGCTCAGCAAAGTTTTCACCCGTTGCCTCGTCTGCCGAGGTTATGTAGTTTTGCCTTTCATTGTCTATGTTTCCGTTAACAAAATCATTTGGAAAGTTGTGAACAATTATTTATGAAATTTGCTTAATTAAATGCTATGGCACCCCCCAAAAAATACATTTTTGTTATAATAGCAATGGTCATTCAGATGCAGTTTCTACATACTGTATGTTATTACAACCCAACCATCCAGAAGAGCAGCTGCTTCTTCAGTTACCTGGAAGTCATACTCGGTCACGACAGACTGGCATAGGCCTACATACGTTATCAGACCTGTTTACTCTACTCTTTACGAGTAGTATTCTACTCAATTTGGATGTCTACTACTCTTCAAAATTGAAAATAATGCTCTTTAATTCTTGATTGCTACTCAGTTTCAGTGAACATTGTTTGATGGTTTAATGAATAAAACTGCACATTTTGCACCAAAACTACTCATTTCAGCTATCCGGACTACACAAGACTTGTGTAGGGGGTAAACAGGTCTGCATTATGTTTAAACGGATTTGGTGCAAGGTTATGGACTGACTTTAATGTCATTTTGTGGAGATTGTAGGTGTCATACAACAGATAACCTAAGTCAATATGGGTACAATTCAGACACAATGATTTTTACTCACACACACAATTTACTGATGAAGTCTGCCAACTATGCAAGAGGCAAACAAACGTACACAGAGAGCGGACGGGCATGAAGAGCAAAGGGAACACATAGAGAATGTCAAACAGGGGTCCTATCATACCTTTGACGATGTCCGTTGCTACGTAAACATTTAGGTCATTTCGTGAGGAATGGAAGCACGAGGGTGTGGGGCGGTGGAAGAGGGGTGAGAGAGAGAGAAAGAGACAAGATTGGGTTTACATATTATGTAGCTTATCTGAAACACCTGGTTCAGCACATAACTATTGCAGTGCTCTGAAAACTTCACACGCACACGCACACACACACACAAACACGCACTCATTTTTTCTAGCAATATTTCTTTCTGGCGATCAACCATAATCCGATAATCAAGAGTACAAAAGTCAAGAGACTTATTTTAAAGAATTTTAAGTGTCCAATGTAAATGGCAGCCATCATTCAACCTACTCACTAAAAGCACACATGCCCTTCCTTTCACCAGATCCACATAAAATCCAGAACTAACAAAAATGATTTCACGACACCGACTTTGTTTTTTTTAACTTTTTATTTGAAGAGTCATGTTTGTTTTCATACAACACTCATAATGTCTATGGCAACATCACCAACAATGATAGAATCACCTCTAAACGCTTTCAAGCCTCCCTTTTAGTATAGATTTCCACGTGCTTGGCAACAGCAAAATGAATTTAAATGAGACAATTTACTTACAATAATTATGACAGTCATTAACGTCTGCACAAACAAACGTAGAAGAGTAGGCATAGCCAAAAGTGTTTTGTACTTTAAAATCTGCCCATTAAAGCAAAAAGATGTTAAAAACAAAACAAAACATGAAACATAGAAGAACGACCCTGCATTTAAAGCCGTTGCATTTAATAGTGAAAAACAAAAAGGACAAACAACATGCTCAGGAAATGATAAAAGTATTAAAACAAATAAGATTAGACAGAATAAATTGTAATGGGAAACTAATACATTAATGCACGGTTATGAATTAAGTTTTACTGTGACACACAGCTTAACTGATTTGTCTGTTTGTTGCACACGCAAATGAATAGTGCAAACTAGCGGGGAAAATTGCATTGTGTTTTAATAGATGAAACAATGCATTTGATTAATAATAACTGTAAAAATAATAATAATAATAATAAATTTTAAAAAATCAGACATAAAGACCTGTTCTGATGTCAGTTGTCAAAAAGCGTCAATAGATTAATTTGCGCTACTTTTTTTTTACACACTTTTCGCGAACATGAAGTACACAATTTGCGTGACTATCCCACATAGAGAGACAGAAAGAGACAGAGATAGAATGCACAAATAAACAGACCCCCCCCCCCCCCCCCCCCCCCCCCCCCCCCCCCCCCCCCCCCCCCCCCCATTCTAAATCGTTGATTTTATTTTTGTAAACTTTTTAGTTTAATATCACCATTATTGTGAACGTTTTGACTATCAGACATTCACGGTAGGGGTTCACGCTTTTTGACTATCAGACATTCGCGCATTTTGTATACAGAAAGTATTTGCGATTTTGGTATGTTCGCTCAAATTGACGGTTGCCATTCAGATAGTCATCCTTCTGACTGTGCGCCATCCTAATTCAGCCTCATTTTGTAGTTGTTTTTTTCTTTCTTTAAAGTGTTAAATACATGGTTGTGGTTCTAAGGAATAGCAATGTGTTATCTCTCTGATAATCATTGAACTTTCATTGAGAATCTAAAATGACAACAGACCATGATTTTCAACTTATGTAGCTGTCCATGCAATTTCAACAAAACATTATGGACCAAACAAAAAAATTAAACTTGATATCGAGAATTTGACAGGATGATCTCTAATTTGATACCCACAAACGTTTATCCAAACTTGCTGTAAATCTCTGGCCGAAGTTGCTTTCACAGACGAATGGTCGAAAACAAATAACAACAACAAAGAAAAATAACAACAACAAAGAAAAACAAATAACAACAACAAAGAAAAAACAAAAAAACAAAGAAAAACAAAAACAACTAAAAAACAACAACAAAAACACACACAAAAAAAAAAAAGGGGAAAAAACAACAACAAAGAAAAAGAAAAACAACAACAAAAACACAGCTTCCTCTACAAAAGGATTAACAAAAACAACCAGCTTTTTCAACAATTAAAAGCCTTAGCATTGCACATGATATATCAAAATAATAATAATAGAAAAAAGCCACTGAAATCATCAACCTTAGAAACTGAGAATGTATCCTTATTTGTTTATTTTTGTTATTTAGCATTAAAAAGTAAAAACAAAATGAGAGTAACTTATTCGTTATTGACATAAACAGAATGCATGCAAATCAATTTTTACTTTGTTTTGAAAGAATAACCATAGAACGCAACATGTCGTTCCCATGCTGATGAAAACAAAACTATCCTGGCCACAATTAAAAAATATATATTCAAAAAGAAATGAATGCTAACAGAAAAGAGTAAAACCTTATCTCCCCATTCAAATAAATTATATTTATCAAAAGTCTATTTGTTGCATAAGTCATTACAGCAGAGAGACACATTATTGATAACAAACTGCAAATACATCCACAGAGAGAGAGAGAGAGAGAGAGAAAACTTGAACTTTATTTTTCAAGGATAAAGATTTTAGGCAACGCCTAGTCTTCCAAGAGAGAGAGAGAGAGAGAGAGAGAGAGAGAGAGAGAGAGAGAGAGAGAGACAGAGAGAGAGAGAGGCAGAGAGAGAGAGAGAGAGACAGAGAGAGAGAGAGACAGAGAGACAGAGAGAGAGAGAGAGAGAGAGAGAGAGAGAGAGAGATGCTATGCAATTATTGCTCCAGACAAAGAATAGGCAGAGAACCCCATGGAAGTTTCAAGCAACATCTTGCCACGAGCAGTTCAAACACAATTTTGTTTCTATATTACAAGATTCATTTTTATACTGTACTCGACTTTAATTTCTTTCCTTGCAGCCTGTGTGCATGGCATGATTACCCAATCTGAATTTGACTGCAGTTAAAAAATCATTCCGTCAAAAGTATTTAAACTTGTCAATGTTTTTACAGTGAAAAGAAGATTAAAACAATTATAGGCAATATTTCGGAAATTCAAAGAGTTTTAAAACATTATATTTCTATCCGTTTTCCTTTCCAATAGTTAAAATTTCAAAATATGTTGATGGATCTTCATACTAAATGTGAGGATTTGTTTTTACGCAATTGAATGAAAAATCTGATCCATTCACTCTCTCTCTCTCTTTGCAAAAATAGGATACCCCTGGTACTTAAAAGAAAGTGGCCAGAAAAGGTACCGGTAGTTCCAAATTAAATAACAGGCTGACATTTCAAATGCTTCATGATTATAATAATCTGGTCACTTGTTCAACAGCTAACAATAACATCAGATATTGAATGCTGGCTATCACAGTGCACTCTTAATCCCCACATTTTAAACTGCAGCCATTTTCCACAAGCTGACGAAACAAAATGCTCCTACTTTGCCAACCACAATCATAACAAGATCTACTTGATAATACAGACAAACCCCTATTTTACGACCCTCTGTTAAGCGACCACCTCTCATTTGAGCTTACACGGAGTGTTTGTTGGCACTGATCTTTCATTTTACTATGAAAAATCTTTTTGAAACCTCATACTCTCACCTAGTCCTTTAAACAGTACTTCCTCTAAAACGAGAGATTACGACCAGTCTCACATTTTTTGTTGGTTTTTACGACCGTTGTTGTTGTCAGCGCTTTAGACCCTGCAAAGGGAGCAAAGGGAAACAACCATTATTATTATTATTATTATTATTATTTGAGACCGGGTCAATGGGACCTCTCTGACTTCCTCTAAAAGCGGAGTACGCTTCGTCTGCATAGACTTGTCAAGGGCCTGAAAGCGGAGTCGCTTCCCTTGTTGTAGAAAAGATGGCGGAAAGCGTAGGAAAAGCACGAAAACCACTGACTTTGAAAAAGAAAACCACTGACTTTGGACGAGAGTGGAGGTGATTAACAGAAGTCGGCGAAGTGAAACTGTAATACATCGATTGCACAATCCTATGGAGTTGGAAAGACCCAAATCCAGTTTTAATATGTCATTGTATGTGTGCATGAAGAAGAGAGTATGAACTGTGCTGAACTTTTTCTTTCTACGGCTGCCAGTGAAAACCTCCGTCATACGACCCCTCCAATTTACGACCGATTTTTCCGGACATTTTGGAAGTCTTAAAATAGAGGTTTGTCTGTAGTACCATGGGGGTCATATCAAAATGTTGTGTGCTTGTGATAATGACAAATTAAACAACCCAAAGCTCTATCTGACTATCTCACACACATGTATGCACACACACACATAATACCAAGAACAATCATCATAACATTAACAAAGAGAGACAGGCATTGTGATCAGTGGAAAATTAGTCACCACAAAAGTTGTGCTGGAGGACGATACATGAATAAAAATGTAAGGATAAACATACAAAGGGGAAATTTCGTTTTCTATTAATGCAAAGCTGCGTAGATATAAGAAGATAAACAGTCTGTCAATAACACAGTCCTACATAAAGGCACAGAAGGGAAGGTAACAGGCAAGAGGAGCAAAAGACAGCAAGTGTAACCACAGAGTTTAACATCGACAGGTTTCAACACACGTGATTTGGTAGTTGGGAAAATGCAATCAATGACTCCAGAAAAATAATAGATTGTACAGTGCTCCAAGAACCCCATTAGATTTTTTTTTTAAACAACAACCTGGAAACAGCAAACAAGTGGCGCTAATCATGGATTAAAGACAAAAATGGACAAATAAAATACTTGTCTAAAAAAGCCAATTTCATACAAATATGATACAAAAGAGGAAAAAAAACCCAGTTAGGCAAGGGAAAGAAACAGAGTTGGCTTTCATTTCTCTACATTTTGCTTGGTGAGCAAGTTGATTCTGGTAAATAACAGATGTACCGGATTGATCCACATGATCTAAAGTTTATTAAAGTTTCATTTTAAACTAAAATGCCTATATTTACTGATCTTCTAACTCATTTTTTTAAAATCTTCACTTATGCATTCCTTCTTTGAAATAACAAATTTCAAAGCTAACAACGTCAATGTTCCATAAGATGTTTTCATTGTCATAGTCTATGAACTTGAGCAATTACACAATGAAACTCCAAAGCAATGAGCCCTTCAATGTTTCATCACCCAGGGCAAGTTGTTTTTGTTCAAGCTAGCACAACTCTTTTTTTTCAAACAGTGCTTAAGGTCAGGAATAAGGTGCAAAATAGAAAACTGTTATTCTTAATACAAATCTAGGCCTAAATATATGCAGAAACGAGCAAATGTCTGCAGTCCTTTTTTCTGTTTTAATACTAGGTAAAGGTAATAATATTCATGACTATCAATCTTCATTTTCTTAGTAGACAAAACTAATTGTTCATCCATTAATGTTCAATCAACATAAAAGCAGCATGTGCATTTGCTGCTTCAAGGTTTTAAAACAATATTATTGTTTTAGATGCCAAGCAATCATTTACAGACATTAGTTTCAGTTTACTGTAGCAATGAAGCATTTGTTTCTAACAAAAAAACGTAAATATTGAAAGAAAATAAGACTGTGTAAAAATGTAAAATATGTATTTGCTTCAAATATCAGTACCAACAAGATTGTGTCCAAATGCAATATTATGATTTACTTTGCATATCCATAATTAACTTCATATTTTAAAAAAAAGACCACTGATTCCTTATTTGGCATATCACCAAGTCTTGAAGAAAGTAATTCTGGTGACTCATTTTCTTTATTCAATCTTGAAGGTTCTGTTTTCAATCATCATCACACTGTATCAGCCAAATTACCCATCATGTCAATCAACTTCATATCCGCCAAATCATTGTTGTAACACTGTACCAACCAAATCACTATTAAAGTATTATCAAATCATTGTTATACCAATTAACACTGTACCAGCCAAATAATTATCATGTCTGTTAGTGTTACCAATCAATCATCTGAATCATAATCCATAATATGTAGTATCACATTATAGCAACACAGGCCAGCTTAAAAAGAAAGTCCAAGCTTCCAGTCACAATTTTCAGAGTACAGATACATGTATACCCTCATTCACCCACAAGCCTGTCAAACGTTTAATTGATTATTGTTTAAACTTAAAGACAGGAGCTCTCTTTCTCTACAATAAGCATATACAAAACAGTTTGGACAATACAACAGCTCAGAGCTTGGCTGCCAAATACAACACAGTTTGGATAATACAACATCTCAGAGCTTGGCTCCCCAAATACAACACAGTTTGGACAATACAACAGTGCCGAGCTTGGCTCCCCAAATACAACACAGTTTGGAGAATACAACGGCTCAGAGCTTGGCTCCCCAAATACAACACAGTTTGGACAATACAACAGTGCCGAGCTTGGCTCCCCAAATACAACACAATTTGGAGAATACAACGGCTCAGAGCTTGGCTCCCCAAATACAATACAGTTTGGACAATACAACGGCTCAGAGCTTGGCTCCCAAATACAACACAGTTTGGACAATACAACAGTGCCGAGCTTGGCTCCCCAAATACAACACAGTTTGGAGAATACAACGGCTCAGAGCTTGGCTCCCCAAATACAATACAGTTTGGACAATACAACAGCTCAGAGCTTGGCTCCCCAAATACAATACAGTTTGGACAATACAACAGCTCAGAGCTTGATTCCCAAATGCAACACAGTTTGGAGAATACAACGGCTCAGAGCTTGGCTCCCAAATACAGGGGGTTGCAGTGAAGACAGTATTGCTGGCATTAGGGATCTAAGGAGGCGGCTGCACTTTACACCACTTTGTTGGTCAGCGTTCCGATGCTTTCGATCTCCACCTCCACCACATCCCCTTTCTGAAACACAGATGAAAATGAATTGGTAGGTGAATGCCTCAATGGCCATCTTCCTTCCTTATCCTATATATAGATATATACGGATACAAAAACACACATACATGTACATATAAAAAGTCATACTCATAGCCACAGGCTTAGACATGAAACCAACATGAGCACACCATAAAAACAAATAATCACATGGATAGAAAATTTATACATATTTCATTTATAACAAAATGAAGCTTAAGAAAAGGTGAAGCACTGAAAGCGATGCTCAGTATCTCTCAACTGGTAACAGAAACACAAAGATAGGGTTGTACTGTACAACTCCAAAACATCCTGAAAAAACAGTTGGTCTAACAAACATCTGCAGGAGAGTCCTAACTGAAACTCGGCAGTGTGATTTTAATTTTCATTTCCGACAAGTGATGCATCAGGGAGAAACCCCATTCAAACCTTTCCTGCTCCAAAGTCTGTAATGCTAAACACTACTCAGTAGTGCACGTGGGTTTGCCTGAAGCCTGAATTCAGGCAATTTGATGCAAGTTCAGGCAGTGGTCTGCCTGAAGAAAATCCACTCTCGCAAGAAATAATGCTCTTGAAATGAACATGAGGTTTTGAGCTGGAAATAACAATTCAGGCAAAAGTTTTCGTCATCACATTGCACCCATGATACTAAACCACTGAAACAACTATGAAAACAATGAATTCAGATTTGGGGGTTAGAGTGAAAACAGTGTTGCCTTTTTTTAGCATTATACCTGAGAAAAGGGCAAACCTCACCTTGAGAAATTCTGGGGGCTTGCGGAATACACCAACTCCAGGTGGTGTCCCAGTCAGAATGAGGTCGCCTGGTTTCAGTGTCATAAACCTAAGGTGAAAACATAAAGCCTTTATAAAGCCTTCATAAAGCCTTATCAATACCTTTTGTTGTTAACCTGTGTGGTCACTTTTCATTTAACAGATTAAAATATATGGTTACTTTTGAACCACAGGACACTAAGCATGCCACTATTAATAAGACAATGATTTTAGATACAGTACAAGGTCTAAATTTACATCAAGCATTATTCATATGACCAGAAAGACATTTTATATACAAGTTGGAAAGAAAGGAGGGAAGTCAGGTAAGAACTTCACAAGATGTAAAAGTAACATTCAGTGAAAGCTAAATCATATCTTCCACAGTAGCTTTTCTCAGCTCCTTTCAGTTCATGCCTTTTGTTAACACTCATCACCAGCATAAACCAATTTAAAGTGCCTTACCCATTAGGCTTACATTGTTTTATGGTGGCATACTACTTGTAAGGTCTTTTCCTATCCCTAACTACAATCAATGATAAGAATATTTGCCTCTGTTAAAAGAAATATCTCTTTGGAAAACTGAAAGGAGCTAGAATGAGGGGAATTCGTGTACTGGGCTTCCTGAGATATTGCTAGCCATCGCTTGCTCTTTGAGGAAGCTTATTAAAAAAAAGTATCAAAAGAATGCTTTTAATATTTTTTGCTATGCTCTATTCTCTATTTAACTCTCTTGTGCGGTGAACGGTCGTGAACGGTCCAAAAAAAATCGGATCGGAAACGTCTAGAACGTTCGGGAACGTACGGATTCCACGTGGCCGGTTTGGGCGCTTCCATTTTGTTTCTATCACATGGCAGTCACGTGAGCGCTTCAGCCTCGCTTTCGCTATAGATTACACTTCCGTCCTGTTGCTTGCAATGGCTTCTAGGCCGATTGGTTTGAAAGATATGAATTTTTGAAAATTAGTGACTGACCGTCATTTTCGCGATATTTCCAATATGGATGACGAACAGTTATGGCGTCCATTGACTGAGGAAAGCGATGAATAGTCCTATTTTTGTGAAAGATGGGACTTATGAGATCGCGAAGTAATGAGTAAGGAGTGTATTCTGACCTATTTCGGCAGCGAGCTTGTGTTTGTTCGATCGATGCGAATTTTTGAAGTCGTGTTACTGACATCGGCATTTTCCCGACTTTTACATCATGGATGATGAGTCGTTATTGCATCCACGAGTGATGACAGCGATGAAAATTCCCTTTTTTGTGAAAGATAGGAATTATAAGATCGTGAAGTGAAAGGGTAAGTGAATGGTTTTGATCTACATTTCCATTTCACTGATTTTCAGTCGTCTTAGGCTTCAACAGTCTGCAAAAGTAGGCAGTGAATGACTAGTGAATGCAGTTTGCGAATACACTTTGGCATTTTGATTTTTTTTGTGGAGCCATGCATCCCCATAACATCTTGGAATTCCTTTTGCAACTCAGACAGACATCTCGGCAACACATTCAAAACAAAAAAGCACACAAAATCTGGTAGGGTATATTTTATTTTATTATTTTTCTGACGCTACCCCGCCTTTTGTACGGAGTGACGTCCCTTGGGTTAGGATTTCAGAGGTGATTGAGAGCACAGAGCGTCAGGCACAAGAGGGTTAATCTATTAGCATAACAAATTTTAAGTTGGCTTATTCACAACACACTGGTCAACCTTTCTTTAGTTCTCCCTGTTGTTTTCACCTATGCCTCCGATTTAGCTTTTACTCTCATACACCAAATGCCTGGAAGCAAAAATGAATTTACTTGGAAATGAAAGCAACAAGTTGGGGAGTTTTGAAGACCATCTGGTCAGTACAACTGTCCTGCTTGACCACTCCGTTCACACGAGTCTGAAGCTTCAGGTTATGTGGGTCTGGAGACACACAGATAAAAAAACAAGAAATTAAAGTGATAAGAATATGAAAAATAAAAGGAGAAACAAAAGCTTAACCTCACTACCAAACAGTAATTTTGATACAGTAAAAATCGCTTAAGTCAAAATTGAAGGAACTGAAATTTTATTTTGAGATAGTCAATTTTTTGAGTTAAAAAGACTTTTCAACCTAAAGATTATTAAACTGAGACCCAAAAAATATTCATTTATCCAGTGTTTTTGAGTTACCCGTTTTTTAGTTATCAGAATTCCACTGTAGTTAGAAGCCTATTTCTTACAGAAAAGGAAAGGCTTCTATATGGAGTTGCCACACATCAGTCTAATGCTGAAGAAGGGAGCATGACGCTTCTGAAAGCTACGTTTTCAAGAAAGCTTCATTTTCTGCTTCAGAAAATTAAGTCTAATGGTTCTTCTTATTGCTTCAATAGTATATGACTAAGCTCACTCAAGAGCACAGCACCTTCTCTGATGAATGATGAGCTGCCCTAAAAAACAAAACACAAAACCCCCCCTCAAATTCTGTGGCTAGGGGGACACAAGGTAATGTCACCATTCCACTGTAGATAGCTTATCATATTAAACAAGCGAGTGACAGAAACTTTAAAGATCCACCACGCCCATGTGTGAAAATCAGCATTTTCACGTGTTTTCCCTCTTATCGCTGGTAAGACATCTTAAGAAATATTCCAAGCATTAAGAGGGAAAATACATGTGACGTGGTGGGTCTTTAAGTGAGGGGGAAACATGTACTTAAAAGCCCAAGAAAGACACACCAAAAAACATGCATACTTAAAAATGAAACATACATGTACACAAACTGAACTTTAAAAGCTTAAGCATTAGCGAAAATGAGAAAACACAGAGAATTCTGCAAAAGTAAACGCTTCACCTTTTATATCTTCCTTCATGACAATGACCGGGCCCAACGGACAGAACCCATCCATGGTCTTGCCCAACAGAAATTGTCCCCCGTTTTTGAACTGCCAGTCCCTGGCACTGACATCATGAGCCACTGTATAGCCAAAGACATACTCCATGGCTTTGTCCTCCTGAAATGGAATGACATCACATCTGTTGTAGTCATGTTTTTGAAAGAACAAGTGCCAATACTGCTAATTGTATGCTACGTCTGTCGTTTCCGACAATGACTGACAGATAGCAGAGGGGGCAGATACTATTCTGGCGGGCTGGGCGAGAATTTGTTTATAGTGGAGATGCCTTGCCCAGGGTACATTCCCACTCTCTCGGCTAAAGGGATTTGAGGACACAGCTGGCGGTGAGGAAGGTCCCCAAAGGCCAGCCCATCCCGTTGGCTGCAGCACCAGAGCCGGTGCAAGGGACCCTCGTTCGAGAGTCATAGTCTTCCACAAGACACTAAACTGTACTGTGATTTTCCATGACTGTAGAAAATCATCTATTGTACAGCTCTCATGTTACCGTTGGCCCCTACTACAGGCTAATGTCAACCAATGATAAAAAGCCATTTGAGTAAAGGGCCTAATACTGCTAATACTACATCATTTTTTCACATTAATATTTTTATTTTTTTTAATGAAATTTGATAAGCATCCATCTTTTTTACAACACACACATAGGCACCCATGCACAGAGGCATGCATACATGCATTTACAGCTTAAAACACTTCTGAAGCATTTTTTATGAGAGAAAGAGAAAAACTAGAATCAACTATTTTTCATAAAAAGGTTGTTCAATAATAAAACATAGAAATGAGTCATAAATAAATTTCAAGTCCAGCACAAAAATTTTCCCAGATGAAAAGAAGAAAAATAGTTCAGTAAGAACTCTTTACAATTTGAAATTTAATTTTTTGTTATTTTCATTATTAAATTTTACAAGATCAACTCACTGGAACGTCCTTTGCAGTTTTCCCAATCACAATGACCAGTTCCACTTCCCAGTCTAATTGCTGAAACAGAATATAAAAATAGAAAATATGTGCATAAACTGCACCGGATATAACATGTTCACTAACTATTTCAGTGCTCACACGCACACAAAAAATAGTGTCATATAAAACCTTGTATTGGTTTTACTTTTAAAGGGCTATAAACATTGATTCTGATTCTGATTCACACAACACACACACACACACACACACACACACACACACACACACACACACACCAGACCTGCTTACCCTGAAATCGGGCTTCGTGTATTCGAAATCTAAAATAAGTGCATTTTTCACCAAATAGGAGTACTCCAAAAGGAAAGTTAAAGAAAACCGTGCAAACAATGAAACATGCATACATTTGTATAACAACTTATAGAAATACTATGTCAAAAGTGTTATCCATTGTTTACAACAAAAACAACACACACACAGAGATCGCACCAGTTTCCTGAATCAGGCAATATACAGAAATGATAGTCAGATTTGTTTTAACCATATTTTTCCCCATGTACCATATTTATCATATTTTTGTCAGATATGTGTACAAACTATGGATGGTGAAATCTTATGGGTAAACAGGTCTGACACACACACACACACACACACACACACACACACACACACACACACACACACACACACACACACACACACACCTACACACACACACACCAGGCATGGGAATTAGAGAAGACAAAAAAGACTGAAAATTGGGGTCTGGAAGCAGGCACAGGAACAAGGAATAAAAAAACAACTGAAAACCATATTTTCCCCCATGTACCATATTTATCATATTTATCATATTTTTGTCAGATATGTGTACAAACTATGGATGGTGAAATCTTATGGGTAAACAGGTCTGACACACACACACACACACACACACACACACACACACACACACACACACACACACACACACACACACACCTACACACACACACACCAGGCATGGGAATTAGAGAAGACAAAAAAGACTGAAAATTGGGGTCTGGAAGCAGGCACAGGAACAAGGAATAAAAAAACAACTGAAAACCGTGTGTGTTGGGATACAGCCCCCAGTAAATGAAGCTTCTTCTGCTATCTAAGCCTTAAAAACAGTATTAGAGATAAGACTGATATATTTAGTTCATTTTGCATTCATTTATAACCAATAACTTAAGTGTTACTCATTGGGCTTCTTTTTTTTATCTCATAAATGTCCTCTTGGACCATCAAAAAAGCTGAAACTTGCAAAAAAAGACTGAAGAGGACCATCAAAAAAGCTGAAATCAGCCAAAAGACTGACAATTCCCATGCCTGACACACACATACACACACACAAGGTACATTTGAATTTGAGGTCTTTTATTTCAATAAATAAATAAAAATAATTTAACTAAGGCTTTTATCTAAAGTGTACCGTAATTGTTTTGCTTTTTTTATGTTAAAATATTATGGACATGGAATTCAGTGAATTCAGAATCAAGAGCTCACTCCTCGGTATCTTCTGTTGTGAAAACAGAAAAGAAAGCACACACATATTTATATGATTTTGACTTGCATGATTTACGTCACACATCATCACCACCTACACATAATTCCTATGGATATGCACCCATCCATCCTCCATCACTACCACCATGATTAACGAGTTCAATAACAAAACAAGCACCTTGTATAACGGACACACTGACTTGCATGGAAACATGCACATTTAACAACCTCCATCACTTATACCATGATTAACGAGTTCAATAACAAAACAAGCACCTTGTATAACGGACACACTGACTTGCATGGAAACATGCACATTTAACAACCTCCATCACTTATACCATGGTTAACGAGTTCAATAACAAAACAAGCACCTTGTAAAACAGACACACTTGCATGGAAAAATGCAACATTTAACAAATGAACAACCGGTACTACTGCAATACTGTACATATGCTAATCGAAATTGTACATGTTTGAGCATAAATGCTCAGAGAACACACTTCCTTTCATTCAGTATAATGATTACGGGATAATTGAATTGTTTATTGACTGATGAGTCCAGTGATCATGCCCTGTGGCCCAGGTCATAAGAAATATTGAAACTTAAAATGTCCTATTGTGTTCTCCTATGTGTCAGGACAAATGCAGACTTTGTCTTATTGATTATTGCAAGGACCAGGACATTTTGGATTATTGATTTTCTTGTTTCAGGACCGTTCGTCCTGTCATTTTTTAATCCTTGGTGCATCACTGTCCAGATGACTGTTGTGTTAGTGTTGCAATATTTACCATACCTCAGGGACAGACCTCACCCGTGTAGCATTAGGGTATAACTGATGATTGTTACAATATTTACCATACCTCAGGGACAGACCTCACCTGTGTAGTGTTAGGGTAAAGCAGGACGTCAGGGGATCTGACTGGTGACTGTTGCAATATTTACCACACTTAATGGACAGACCTCACCTGTGTAGCGTTAGGGTAAAGCAGGACGTCAGGGGGTCTGACTGGTGACTGTTGCAATATTTACCATACCTCAGGACAGACAGAGCACCTCACCTGTGTAGCGTTAGGGTAAACCAGGTCGTCAGAGGGTCTGACTGGTGACTGTTGCAATATTTACCATACCTCAGGGACAGACAGGCCTCACCTGTGTAGCGTTAGGGTAAACCAGGTCGTCAGAGGGTCTGACTGGTGACTGTTGCAATATTTACCATACCTCAGGGACAGACAGGCCTCACCTGTGTAGCGTTAGGGTAAACCAGGTCGTCAGAGGGTCTGACTGGTGACTGTTGCAATATTTACCCTCCTCAAGGACAGACCTCACCTGTGTGTAAACTGTAATGCTGGGGTAAAACAGGTCGTCGGTGGGTCTGACTGGTGACTGTTGCAATATTTACCATACCTCAGTGACAGACCTCACCTGTGTAGCATTAGGGTAAACCATGTCATCATTGGATCTGACTGGTGACTGTTGCAATGTTTACCATACCTCAGGAACAGACCTCACCTGTGTAGCATTAGGGTAAACCAGGTCGTCAGGGGGTCTGACTGGTGACTGTTGCAATATTGACCATACCTCAGGGACAGAAAGGCCTCACCTGTGTAGCGTTAGGGTAAACCAGGTCGTCGGTGGGTCCGATGATGGCACTGTTGAACTTGCTGAAAATGACGGGCTCCTCGGGCACTGGGGCTCCCTGCTCCTCGCAGTGATCTCTGTAGTTCATGCCCACACACAGGATCTTCTCAGGGTTGGTGATGGGGGCCAGGATTCTCACGTTATCCTGCTTCAAGATAAAGTGTCCACTCTGGATTGCCCTGTTGATGCAAGGAACAAATTTTATACAAATCAGTTAAAAGCCTGAACAAAATTGCCAACAGCAGGGCTCCAATCATCCCGTAAAACAAGTCAAGGGGTCCCAGGGACTCCTTCACTTACAGTATAGAGGGTCCTAGAAGCGGGATAGAGGGTTCCAGTGGCACAGCGAATGCTAAAAAGAATTTTTCTAGTGCATCCCTGGGACCCCCTGCACATTCTTTTAGAGGGTCCTGTAGAATTTTAGTGCTTCATAGACCCCACAATGGGGGTCCCTGGGAGCCCTGCAACAGTCTCTCCCAAACTCCCAGTCTCTCCCAAACTCCAGTACATCCCCTCTCATAGAAACCTAATCTGCTTAATAATATTAATAAATTATTATTTAGTGATTAGGCATAATTTGGTAATACTAATAGGTATTTCATAGTCACAGAGGAGTCTCTGTGAAATTGGGTTTTCTCCCACCTGGAGAGCGCGCCGCAGCCAGAGGCGCGCCACCTAATTTTTTTGGCATGCAATTTTTGTGTGACTAATGAGGGGAAAAAAAGGGGGTGGGGGATAAATTTTGTCCAAATGACAACTTTTTCGTTGCCACTTGGTTCAATGTGTGCTAAGTGCATGGGCACACGGGACCTTGGTCTATCGTCTCATCCGAAAGACTCCACATTCAGATTCAGACCGTAAGGCCTAGTGCAAAGTGAGAGGAAAAATCCCCTGTACCCAGGTTCGAACTCGGGTTTACTTGACACAAGGCGAACGCGTTACCTCTGTGCCACTCTACACCATTGTATGCATCATGTATCAGACAATGTAGGCCTCTCAAACAACAGTGAACCACCAGACTCTCAGATGAGGGGAGTTAGTACTACTAGTCCTTTAATGGAAATGGGGAATTCTCTTCTTCGATTAATCTGCAAAATGACTTGTTTTAACATTTTCTCTGGACAAATCTGATTCATCCCTCCTTTAAATTCTAAGTCACGAATGTCAATGAATGGTAGGAAAGTGCCAATGACTATTCTAATGGACCACTTCAGTAGCCAGTTGGTGCATGAACACAGCAGCAGTTGTGTGCATGTCCTTCTCTCTCTCTCTCTCTCTCTCTCTCTTTCTCTCTCTCTCTCTCTCTCTCTCTGAGTCTCTCTCTTCCTTCAAGTAACCACAATCATTTGATGATTATTCTGTCACTGTAAATTCAGGGGGATCTAATCTATGGAAAATATGTGTGGAATACTTCGGCCCTAATCTATAGACAGAAGAAGAAGAGAAAGGGAGAGAGGGGGGGGAAGAGAATAGGTAGATAATCACCACCACCCTATGCGACATGACCCAGCCAGTCATGGACTATTCAGCGGACCCCTAACAATAAATTAATAATATGCTGCTGAATTGGTCAGGAACCACCTAAGCTACTGAGCTCTCTCTTCTTCTCGTCTTCTCTTTGGGGCCCCTGATCATTTACTGATTTAAGTTTAGTTGATCATTCTGGCAACCTCAGGAGAGAAAAAAAGGGGGGTCGGTTCTATTTGATAAAGGGCCTATGCTGCTGCATGGACATTTGTCTGAGCTCTCTCTCTCTCTCTCTGTACTGCATACAGCCCCCAAAACCTTCAGAAGACAATGTGTGTGTGTGTGTGTGTGTGTGTCTGTGTGTGTGTGTGTGTGTGTGTAAGTGTAAGACTAAGCGAGTGTGTATGCACATTTATATGTGTGTGTGTGGTGTGCGTGGGTGTGCGTGAGAGTGAGAGAGAGAGAGAGAGAGAGAGAGAGAGAGAGAGAGAGAGAGGGGGGGAAGAAAGAGAGAGAAACAGAGATGGAGAGAAGAGAGAAGAGAGAGAGAGAGAGAGAGAGAGAGAGAGAGAGAGAGAGAGAGAGAGAGAGAGAGAGAGAGAGAGAGAGAGAGAGAGAGAGAGAGAGAGAGAGAGAGAGAGAGAGACGGACAGAGACTGAGAGAGAGACGAGACAGAGAGAGGGAGGAGGGTCTCTAACTCTTTGGCTGCGTCCAAGTTGCGTTGTCCTCCGTGGATGAAGTCCCTCATGTTGTGGGGAACAGTGGGGTCCACCTCTGTCACATCCACGATGTCCCCTCCCTCCTCCTTCTCCACGCCCACCCCCAGCCGCCCGTTCCATTCAAACTGCACAAACCGCATTCTCTCAGAGAAGCACCGAGTTTCTTGCTGATGTTGCATTGCTGAAGATTTCCAGATGCTTCTAACCGATCTCTGGAAATTTCGAGACCTTGCCGAGTGTTTTAGTCGGAGCGTAGTTTCAATCACTAATTTTGATAAAATCGGCAAACAGCTGAATGGGACAGTGAGCATCGCACACGACCTTTGCCCTTTACCCTTTCCGCGCGGCTTTAGTCAATTCATGACCTTGGACAAAACACCAGCACCATTTAGACTAGTTCAAAGATTGGCAGAACGTATTATGTCGAAGGTGTTTGTAAAACACAAGTCTAGTCAGTATTTTAGGCCTGATTGAGAAATGAAACCACAAAAGGCCTTTTTGAACAAATAAAAAAAGAATAACAGTAACTGTGCGCTAAACAAACTAAATAGGAACAATCCATTTTAGAACGATAACCTCGGCTCTGGTCCACAGTTTCGAAATATTAGATTGCAACACCTTTTGCTTTTAAGACACGTAGACAGATATACTCTCTCTCTCTCTCTCTCTCTCTCTCTCTCTCTCTCTCTCTCTCTCTCTCTCTCTCTCTCTCTCTCTCTCTCTCTCTCTCTCTCTCTCTCTCTCTCTCTCTCTCTCTCTCTCTCTCTCTCTCTCTCTCTCTCTCTCTCTCTCAATTTAATTTATGACAATTTAATTTATTTAGCTGAAAATGAAACTGGACATTTGGACATGATAACTTATCTGTAGTTAATATGTATAAATATCTTGGCATTATTCTCACAACAAGGCTGTCATTTCAAGCAACACAACATGATTTATCAGATAGGGCAAGAACTTAGGGAATCTTCGCAATAACAAGAACACTTTGGTCTATTAGAGAGTATTCACCTGATGTATTTTTTTAAGTTATTCGACTCTCAAATTCAGCCGATTTTAATGTATGGGGCAGAGATATGGGGTATTATGGGTGATCTAGCTACTATTGAGAGAGTTCATTTGTCAGCCATGAAACGTTTTATGTGTGTAAGTCAGAGAACGCCAAGGCATTTAGTATATGGGGAACTGGGAATATATCCCCTGAAAGTCAATGTTTTTATTAAATGTGTAAAGTTTTGGTTGCGAGTCGCAAACATGGATAATTGTAGATTTCCAAAAAAAGCGTATTTAATGCTTCTTTGTTTGGAAAGACAAAATTATTCAACTTGGGTAGGCGGCAGGGTTAGAAATATGCTTTATGTGTTTGGCTTCGGGTTTGTGTGGGAAGCTCAGTGTGTAGAGAATGTGAATATGTTTGTTTGTGAGTTAAAGCAACGTTTGATTGACTGTTGTAGACAGGCCGGATTGGCACTCTGAACTTGAATCATATGCATTCTATAATATTTATGCAACATATGGTCAATCATTGTCATTACGTCCTTATTTTAGAGTGGTGAGATGTATTAACGTACGCAAAATATTTAGTAGGTTCAGACTAGGCATGTTATCTTTGCGTGCACGTTTTCTGAACTTTACTCGTGCTTCTAATAATGTGAATACTCTTTGTCCATTTTGTTCTGATTGTGATGAAACATAACTTCATTTCCTCTTAGTATGTCCAAAATACACTTCTTTGCGTGCTCAGTTGATACCTCGTAAATACTTCCGGATCCAATGTCCTTCAGGAGGGCGGGGGATGGTGGGGGAGGGGTGGGTTGGGTTGGTGGGTAGAGCAGGATGAGAGAAGAAGATGGAAAGAAGGAGAGACACAAAAGTAATAACATAATATTTCGTGGACCCCAAAAAACTGCTGCTCAGAATTACCGGTACTTGGCATTACGGTACTTTCAGTTTCAAACCGTTAAATGATTGCATACCCTTATAGAGCCAATTTATATTCTTGGTAGAACAAAATGATATGATGTTGACTCTCAATGATTGAGCTTTCTTTTTCTCTTTCTTCTTCTTCTTTTGTTGTTGTAGTGTTGTTGTTGTTGTTGTTGTTGATGATGATGATGATGATGATGATGATGATGATGATGTGTGTCAAGTCATGTCAAGTCAAATTGATCTTTATTGAGGGTTAAAAAAAAAAAGCTGGCAAGGCTTTTTTCACCCTGTCCTCCAACACAAATACAAACATAATGAAAAAAAGCATAATAATTACAAGGAAAAGAACAGAGAACATTCATGAATGAGTTTAAATGAAAATAATAAACAAGAGAGAGAGAGAGAGAGAGAGAGAGAGAGAGAGAGAGAGAGAGAGAGAGAGAGAGAGAGAGAGAGAGAGAGAGAGAGAGAGAGACAGAGAGAGACAGACAGAGACAGACAGACAGAGACAGACAGAGACAGAGAGAAATAATTCTTTTTAAGTCCTTTTAAAAGCAGATTTAGATGGACTCTAAAATTGGCTGCCTATGGCGAATAATAATAATTAAGAAGACATAATTTTAATGCTGGCAAGTTGTTATAGGTAGGGACCAAACAAGCCGTGAAGCTTTTAAAAACAGTCCTATCATTTATGTATTTTCTGGTCATTTGTCCTTTCAGTCAAGGTTGATGCGGCACAAAGATATTCTAAAAGGGTAATTTTCGTAATAAAGCATTTTTAGTCATAGCTTCTAAAAACTTCTAAAAATGTTGGTAATGCATCCAGACGATTTTTAAACATGTTATTTGTATGTCAGTAGGCAATTCGTTCCACGTGTTTCCTCCAGAGTACGTTAAGCTGGACTTGAATAGATCGTTTCGGGGTTTATGAAACGAAAGCATGTGAGTGTGTCGATTTTCATTTAGATCTATATTATTTTAGGAGCTTATGATTTTCTCAGTTTCAGTTCCGTTTATGACATTATTCATACACAGGCATTTGTTATAGAAAAGTCTGTCTTTAAATGGAAGGATGTGTTTTAGTTGTTTGTAGTCATTTACAGTGTGTGTGCCAGTGTGTGTGTTTGTGGGGGGGGGGGGGGGGGGGAGCTACAATTTATTTTACAAAGTATGGTACTCAGTTTGTATTGTGATTTAGAGCAGACATTAGCTCTTGTGACGTGGGTTTCTTTGGGTTCACGTTACTGTCACGTGACTGGGATAGAAACATCACATGATCACTCACAACTCCCAGCGATGGAGGCGCGTGATGGGTGAGGCGTGACTAGGCCTAGCAACTTGTACAGTAGTAGAGATGTGTTGCCCATAGCAGAACAAACGTGCTTACTTTTTTGGGGTCACTTATCATTATGTGTTTGTATTATGATCCTCCTTTATGATTATAAACATCTAAATTTCGACTTTGACTCAGCTCATCATTATGGCTGGGGTCATGTCAATATGTCCACGTGTCTATATGTGCACGTATAGATGTCCGCGTGGCTGTATGTCTATGTGTCCATGTGTCATTCTGCACAAGATTTTTGGGTAAAGGTAAAGATGTGCCACCCCCCATGCGATTTGTCACAGTTGTGGTTCGTTGCGTTTTTCCGTCTTATACGGTGGGGGGTAGGGTTAGGGCTAGGATTAGGGTTAGGGTTAGTATTCCAAAAAGGTTATTAGCTAAAAATGTTCCTAAAATACAGCTTTATGTATGGTAAGAAAGGCAATAACGGAAAAATACAATTAACCGAGATAGGTAGGGGGGGTGGCACATCTTGACCTTTACCGATTTTTGTACCTTGTACAGTGTAAATGACCAGTGGCAGTGGTCATTGACTTATTATTTTAAATATTTTTAACAGGTTAGGTTAGGTTAGCCAGGTATATAGGGACAGGCTTTCATCAGCCTAGGCCTCACACTCACAGCCTATAAAACGTCCCATCATTTGCATATGCATTTTGATTTTGTATTGGGGTCTAACACCAACAAAATACAAATACAAGCAATCAAATCATCTTTAGTAATTACTAATCAAATTCCAGAAAGAGATCTCTCTAAACTTTGGTAATTCGTCCACAAGATTCTTGAAACAATTAGTATTTGGTGCATATTTGATCTTAGTAGTAGTAGTAGTAGTAGTAGTAGTAGGGACAGGCTCTTAAGCCTAGGCCTCGCGGCCTATATAACGTCCCCTCTTTGGCAATGACGTAAATATTATTTTGGGTCTGAGCAAGTTTTTGAAGGACAATCAGTGGGGAGGTCATTCCAGTATGAAGCAACTCAGTTAGAAAAACAATATTCCTAATGAAATTCATTTCCACTGTTTAACACTGTTTAACACCCCCCCCCCCCCCCCCCCCCCCTGTCACAGATAATTAATCATAATGCACTTGTATAATGCAGATGACCAGAGGTCACCACCACTGACCAGTGGTCAGTTTTATGTAATTTCTGCATTTTCATGGTGTTGACAGCTTATCAATGTGTCATGAGTACTACTGCACCTTGTACAATGTAGTGACAATGACCAGTGATCATTTTGACTTAAAATCAAATTTTGATTCTTAACAGCTTATTTCCTGTCACCAGATAATGTATGCACTTTTATTATGCAGATGACCAGTGGTCACCACCACTGACCAGTGGTCACTTTGACGTAAATTCAACATTTTCACTGTTTTAGCAGCTTACTAGGGTGTCATTAGTACTAGACTACTACTGCACGTTGTACAGTGTTGATGACTAGTGGTCAGTGAGAATGACAATTTTGATTCATGACAGCTTATTTTCTGTCACCAGATAATTTATGCACCTGTATAATGCACATGACCAGTGATCACTGCCCCCAGTCGTCACTTTGATGTAAATTCCACATGTTCATAAATTTCGTAAAGTCCATATTTTATGTTCTTGTATAATGCAGTTGACCAGTGGTCACTTTTATGTAAATTCCACATTTTCATAATTTTCGTAAATTTCATAATTTATGCTCTTGTACAATGCAGATGACCAGTGGTCACTTTGATATAAATTCCACATTTTCACTATTTAACAGCTTATCAGTGTGTCATGAGTACTACTGAACCTTGTACAATGTAGATGACCAGTGGTCAGTGATAATAACCAGTGGTCACTTTGGCTTAAAATCAAATTTTGATTCTTGACAGCTTATTTCCTGTCACCAGATAATTTATGTAGTTGTATTACAATGCAGATGACCAGTGGTAAATTTTGATGTAAGTTCAACATTTTCACTGTGTTAACAGGTTATCAATCAGTGTGTCATGAGTACTACTGCACATTGTACAATGTAGATGACCTTCTTGCCTATGTAACATTAACGTAACTGGGTCATAGTTCCATAGCACCTAAGGAATTTCAGCTTAACCCTCATGTTATCACTGCCAAATAACAAACTAAGTGGCTTATTGTATGCTATTATACAAATTATATAGGCTATTACTGTACTACTAGTACTAGTGTTAGTTTACTATATCGCTATCAGTCTGTTTAGCTTTTTCATTTGCCATAGAAGTTAGTACAAATACACAATACAAAGAAAAAGGAGGGAAGGTGGCAGAGTGGCTAAGACATTCACCTGCCAATTCAGTGACTGAGTTACCCGGGTTTTCCAGTTCAATGGAGAATCGAACTGAACTTCGAGTCCTTTGAATGGGGACTTAAACTAAAGAAAGCAAGGCTGACTTGTTCACTTAATATGTAAACTCGCCTTGGCTTAAGGCTATGATGTCAGACCAATTGACACCAAGGCTCATAGGCTAGAAGTCTTTAGCCATGAACAGCCAAGGCTACATCAAAGTAATGTCCCTGTTGCATTTGTACCATAGTTATGCAGATATTTTCTTTAGCCATGACAAGCTCCTAGCATGGAAAAGTCCTGCCTAGTATGCACCAAATGATATCAGGTAGCTAGCCAGGATAAATGCCCCCTGTGACAAGTAATGTGAGTGTGATGATCTGTGTGTTGTGCGGTAATCTATTGTGTCTATTTGTGTTCTCAGACTCTGTAGCTTCTTCTTCTTTTTCTGTGGGGTAAGCCAAAAAGGTAAGGCACATATATGTGCCTGGTAATGTTCTCATCCCTAGCCAACACATTCCAATTTCGGAGGAGCTCAAAGGATGCATTTGTACCATAGTGTTCAAGTGCTTCAGCTGTTGGGATGATCCCTGGAGTCTTTTTAGCTAGGGTATGTTAACAACAACAAACATGTAAACAACCCACAGCAGTCGATAAGAACATGGAGCTGTGTTGTCATGTTGTGCAGAATCAAGCTAGCCTGTGTAGTATGCACCTGTGTTGTATTGATGTTGTGCAGAATGACCAAGCTAGCCCTGTGTAGCTGTGTTGATAGTTGTGCAGAATAGGTGTTAGCTAGACCCAGCCCTGTGTAGCTGTGCATTTTTGTGCAGAATGACCAATCTGTGTAGCTGTGTTGTATTGGTGTGTGCAGAATGACCAAGCTAGCCCTGTGTACTGTGTTATATTGGTGTTGTGCAGTGACCAAGCTAGCCCTGTGTAGCTGTGATATTGGTGTTGTGCAGAATGACCAAGTGCTGGTAGCTGTGTTGTATTGGTGTTGTGCAGAATGACCAATTGTGTAGCTATTGGTGTTGTGCTGACCAGCTACTCTGTAGACCAAGCTTCTGTAGCTGTGTTTATTCTGTTGTTGACCAAGCTAGCCCTGTGTAGCTGTGTTATATTGGTGTTGTGCAGAATGACCAAGCTAGCCCTGTGTAGCATATGCAGAATGCTAGCCCCTGTGTTGTATTGGTGTTGTGCAGAATGACCAAGCTAGCCCTGTGTAGCTGTGTTGTATTGCTGTTGTGCAGAATGACCAAGCTAGCCCTGTGTAGCTGTGTTGTATTGGTGTTGTGCAGAATGACCAAGCTAGCCCTGTGTAGCTGTGTTATATTGTGTTGTTGACCAAGCTAGCTGTGTAGCTGTGTTATATTGGTGTTGTGCAGAATGACCAAGCTAGCCCTGTGTAGCTGTGTTGTAAGTGCAGAATGACCAAGCTAGCCCTGTGTAGCTGTGTTGTATTGATGTTGTGCAGAATGACCAAGCTAGCCCTGTGTAGCTGTGTTGTATTGATGTTGTGCAGAATGACCAAGCTAGCCCTGTGTAGCTGTGTTATATTGGTGTTGTGCAGAATGACCAAGCTAGCCCTGTGTAGCTGTGTTGTATTGGTGTTGTGCAGAATGACCAAGCTAGCCCTGTGTAGCTGTGTTGTATTGGTGTTGTGCAGAATGACCAAGCTAGCCCTGTGTAGCTGTGTTGTATTGGTGTTGTGCAGAATGACCAAGCTAGCCCTGTGTAGCTGTGTTAGATGTGTAGCTGTGTTGGTGTTGTGCAGAGGGAAAGCCCTGTGTAGCAGAGTCAGAATGACCAAGAGTGTAGCTGTGTTGTAGTGCAGGAAGTTGTAGCAAGTTGTGCAGAATGACCAAGCTAGCCCTGTGTAGGTGAATGACCAAGCTAGCTCTGTGTAGCTGTGTTGTATTGGTGTTGTGCAGAATGACCAAGCTAGCCCTGTGTAGCTGTGTTGTATTGATGTTGTGCAGAATGACCAACTAGCCCTGTGTAGCTGTGTTGTATTGGTGTTGTGCAGAATGAAAGCTAGCCCCTGTGTTGTATTGATGTTGTGCAGAATGACCAAGCTAGCCCCTGTGTTGTATTGGTGTTGTGCCCAAGCTAGCCCTGTGTAGCTGTGTTGTATTGGTGTTGTGCAGAATGACCAAGCTAGCCCTGTGTAGCTGTGTTGTATTGGTGTTGTGCAGAATGACCAAGCTAGCCCTGTGTAGCTGTGTTGTATTGGTGTTGTGCAGAATGACCAAGCTAGCCCTGTGTAGCTGTGTTGTATTGATGTTGTGCAGAATGACCAAGCTAGCCCCCAGAATGCCTAGCTGTGTTGTATTGGTGTTGTGCAGAATGACCAAGCTAGCCCTGTGTAGCTGTGTTGTATTGGTGTTGTGCAGAATGACCAAGCTAGCCCTGTGTAGCTGTGTTATATTGGTGTTGTGCAGAATGACCAAGCTAGCCCTGTGTAGCTGTGTTGTATTGGTGTTGTGCAGAATGACCAAGCTAGCCCTGTGTAGCTGTGTTGTATTGTTGTGCAGAATGACCAAGCTAGCCCTGTGTAGCTGTGTTGTATTGGTGTTGTGCAGAATGACCAAGCTAGCTCTGTGTAGCTGTGTTGTATTGGTGTTGTGCAGAATGACCAAGCTAGCCCTGTGTAGCTGTGTTGTATTGGTGTTGTGCAGAATGACCAAGCTAGCCCTGTGCAGTGAGGTGACCTCACAAGACTATGATGGGGTGGTGGTGGTGGCTGAAAACGCCAGCAAACTGGAAGGGGACCCACAGTTGCGGCCCTTGGCCCAGGCCATCAACAGCTATGCCAAGGTATTCTAATTTAGTTTGAAGCAATGGTGTGAAACAGTTCTTTTTAATTTTATTCAACTTTTTCTTCTAATGTGTAATAGAACATAAGGACAATTATTGTTCTTTTGCTGTTTTAGAATTTAAGAAGAAAGCTTTTTCTTCTTCATCGATCGCTCAGACAGTGATGAGTCTCCTGTCGTATGAGCCCCAAATGCACCATGCACCTAACTACAAAATAGTTAGGCCCAGCATGAAGAAGAAAGCAAAAAAAGAGATAAAGAAAAGAAAAGAAGAAAGTTGTCAACGTGCACTCACATATAATAGTGTTAAAGAACAGCATTCATACAAAGAAGAAACCAACATTTTGGCGATGTTGCCTTTGTCCAGGGTGTGTTAAAAAAAATAGCTCAGCATTTTAATCTATATGCTGTCAGTACTAGGAAACAGTCTGTATATGCTATCAGAAATTAATATACAGTATAAAGAACAAGTCTCTGTCATGATATTTCTACATTGTGATTTGTCTTAAAAACAACTACAAAAATAACCGGTCTGTTGCAATTTTAGTTTTTAATTTATGAGCAAAATAATTCTTGTTTGATGGACCAAAATTACAAGAGGATACACCTTTCCACTGTTACTATTTTAAATCCCCTCCCCCCTAGTTTTACTTTTTTACATACTTTGACTTCTTTTCTCCTTTAGTTTTATCATTTGTCTCTCTTTCGTGTATTCACCACATTGCTAAGGTTATTATGGTTGTAAAAAGCATGTAATGCACTTGCATTATCATAATTTGCAAGTGCTCTCATGACATACATCACAGTCATTGTATTATAATGTATATGTTTTTCATCTATTTTATGTTCAGAAGCTTACAGTTACACTTACTGATGAGAACTGTAATAATGACTGAAGTTATTTTAAAATCTGTGGGCAGATCAACAAGAACATTGAGAAAGATGTTTCCCTCATCCAGAGTGATGCTGTGCCTTCAGGGAGACTGGTAAGAGACAAATGGTGCTTGCTTATGCCCTTGTATGTCTACTGATGTATCTGTTGTGCAAAGCATGTTTTTCTCACTGTTATAGGGTGTCCTGCAAACTGTGTGTAAGCCGCAAGGTTTTCATTGCACTGATCAAGCACAATTACTGCTGCTATGATATAGTTTTAGTTCTTTGCACTTAGCAGGGATTTGTCTAACTCTAAGTAGAAGGCTAAAGTTTAGCCTTGCTGAAGAAAATGCATCAACCTACTCATTTTAAAGTACCTTTTGGAGTATTCAGAGACCATAACAAAGATTGTCCTTTATAAATAGGAAAGATGAGACGCTAGAAAGCACAAAAATACCCATAACTCAAAATTAATTAAAAAAATATGATTTTTGACTTTACAAGCCTGTTGTGAGAAACTAGCACAGCGACTTAATGTTACTTTCGTGGTGCATTTTAGTAGTTTATTTAAATATTTATGATCTATCTATCTATTTATTAATTTAAATAATTTGAACGAAAAATGGTGTTCAAGAAAAATGGTGTTTTACGTCCTCTCGGTCATAGACACATATGGGACATTTGTAAATACAAAGATGGTGGGAACAATACTGGAGGCAATGCCCGGAGGCAGTGCAACGCCAGTAAAGTCCCGAGTTTTTATCAATATAGATATGTGTAGCGGTAACCACGCCTCGGATAAACCTCATCGGCTATGGTACCGCCACAATAAGTATGATGAGTACAAAAATGGTGTTTTACACGCCCTGAGCTCAAGAGAGAAAGGGTGCTCTATAAATGTTAGTTATTATTATTATTATTATTATTATTATTATTATTGGAAAGTGCAAGCCTTCAACTGCAGTTTTTAGTTTAGTTCCATTTTCTCGGCTATATTTGAGAAGTCCTGAGAAGTAGATGACCGGTCGACCATGATTGAAATATATTGTTTTGTAACCAAAAAAAAAGTAAGAAAAAAAAGTAGATTGCATCCCATATTTTAAATGACCTATGATTAATTACAACTGGGTTAAATTTGTAGTTAGATGTTTTTAGTATTTAGATATTGTATGTTTCTTTAAAGATTTGGTGTGTTTATAATTAACCATATATATAGTGCTTGTCTTAATATTTGTATACAGTTTTATGTAGAATTAAAGTTATAACAAATAAGCTAGGATTAGAAAGGGTCTTGATCAGGCTTGGGAATTTTCAGCTTTTTCAGCAAATTTCATTTTTTTAATTTTATGGTCCAAGAGGACATTTTTTAGATACAAAAGAAACCAAAAAAATACATGTGCTAGTGCATGGGAAAAACAGACATAATGGAATTTTGACATAAATTGATATTTACATTTTTCATGGTGGAGCAAAGATTCCTTGTTGATACACAGAATACTGATTTGAGTTATCTTGTCTAGTTTTTATTTTATAATTATTCAAAGTTTGGCATTCGAGATAGATCATTTGCAGAAATTGGACATGTATACAGAAGCCGTAATTTTGCCTCTTACTTTCTATTGACTTGATTTTTAAAAAAACAATCAAATAAACAAAGAAATCTTTCAAAATTGTCTTTTATGTTGTGGATACTGGTAGAATACATACATAAATTGGCATAAATATGCCCTAAATAAAAAAAAATGATATTTTGGGGGTTGTTGACTATTTTTGTCTTTTTCTCAAAAACATTCTGAGCGACTTATGTAGGTTTTTCCTATGTACCATCACATATCATTTCTATTTCTAATGCTGTTTTTAAGACTTGTCTACCAATAAAAGCTTCAGCTTCAGGGGGCTTTGTCCCCAGACATGCTTTTCAGCTTTTTTCACGATTTCTCATTCCCATGCCTGCTTGATATGTTTAGGTGTTTTCCCCGACTGGTCCTCTGAACAGAGATTACGATGATGTCCGGCGATTTGCTGATGCCGCAGTGAAAGGTATCAAAAGGTAACAAAGTGTTTTCACGCTGTGCCTTTCTTTCTTTGCATTTCTTGTTCTTTCTTTCTTTTTCTTTTTCTTCATTTCATTCTTTCTTTCTTGTCTATTTCAGTCTCGTTCCCCACTTTCCCTTCATCCGAAGTTTTAGCCAAATATGGTTAATCCACCATGTTTATAAAAAATAATTTTTGACTCTTTATTGACAAAACAATGCAGTATGCATGGTGAGATGTGAAACTGATAACATTCACTAAAAATATTGTTGTGCCAAATGGTCTAAGGGAGATAATTCTATCATATGAGAAGACACTAATGACTGGAGTCTTTTATTTCTGCAAAGTGGGTTTGTGACATAACTGCAACCAAATCCTAAAGTCTGATGCTTTACAGTTGAACTAGATTGTTTTGGTTCGTAATGTGAAAAGTTTTATCGGTGATTTGAAATGTTTGGATCAATTTGCTAAATGATTGCTTTAATTTGACCACAGTTGTTGAATTGAGTGTATACAAAATCAGAATCAACTACTGGTATATTGAATATCAATTTTATGTCACACGCTTTAACCATATGCACACAAGTGAAAATATAAAAATCTACCAATATCCTACAGTGGGAAAGAGGCCCTGAGAGGTATCAATCTATTTTTAAGTTATCACTTCTTGTGACCCTTATTTAAAAAAACTATAAAAACTGTTTCATTGATGGGTTATGCACAAGTTGATCACAGAGAAATAGAACACAAGTTTATATTCTCAGAGTATTTGTTCAAAATTTTCAGGAAAACTGTCTCAATTATTCTTTACTATTTGATCAGTGTTATCGGTATTGCACAGTGTCATTGCCTGATCAACCTTTGATGCAACTATCCTCGCTTCATGCTGCTAGTGAGCAAGCAAGAAAACAGAGAAGCTAATCTTGGAAATATACAAGCTAATCAAGCTAATGTAATTCACAGACTAATTAGCCGCAACTTTTTTTCCCTTTGAAACAAACCACTGTGGCTTGTCTAATACTGCAGCCTTAATCAGTTAATGTTGCCAAAACTGAAATCAACTCAGAGCCCATCCTCGGTCATGATGAAATAGAAGATAATAACACAGAAAGTCATGACAATCAACTTCAAACCATCGGGAGTTCAGTCATTCTGTATACAATCGGTAGACCATCGACAGCTAAATCTGGTTCACAACTGAATGAATGCATTCGTTTTCAACTCTCTTGATACACGCTGACATACCTTCAGTTCAGTATCAAGAAACAGTAACTGTATGAAAAAGAATAGGGTGTGCAGCTTACGTTACAGGCATCAGAGCTGTCAGAGGATTTGCAAATGTCAGGATTAAGAATTGCTGTCAGAGGATTTGATTGTGGTGACATAGGTTTTGCCTTTATCATGAGTGTGATCTTAAATGTCAAACAGCATTCTAAAGTGATTTCTTACAAAGCTATGCCATTTTGGTTGGTTTGGGGACTGATTTCAGCGTTGTTCTTCTACGGTCTTTGACCTTGACTGGCTTGAGGGCCCTTTTACCATGGTTTTCAGAGGACTGGACTTCTGGCAATTCTGATGCCTTAGCTTAAATAACAAAGCGGCATCTAGTCTGTGAATGATGGTAATGTTTTCTCTCTCAGGGCCCTGGATGCAGGATGCAAAATGCCACTGTTGGTGCAGCCAGCTGATAAATCCTTTGACAAGTCGGACTTGGTCACTGTTTTGGGGGCTCTTCATGCCTTGTATGTGGTAAGTCTCTCTCTTGCTCTCTGTGTCCCTATCTCTCTTTACTATTCATATCTCTCTGTCCGTCCATCACAGTCTGTGTGACCCTAATAATAATAATCAACTAATTGATAACTTTCTTTAATTTTGGACGGAAAGAAGAGTATTTTTTCATCCTCTCTGCCTGAAAAATGCTTTGGGTAAACGCCTTCTACTATTTCATCAACATTACGTACTTTTAAGAAAGATTAAACCTACTCTTGCAGTCTTAAGCATACAACTGTTGAGCTTTTTCTTGTTACTGGTTTTCAAATTATGTAGCATTGAACAGCTGAGACATTATAGGAGTGGTTTTAGGCAAAATAGTTTATGCACACAGTAGTGATTGTTTACTAAATTAAACACCCTTTGAAGCCAGGTAGTTTTTATAAATGACTCTCAATTTTAATGTTATACAATGCAGAAGAAAAGTTGATAGGATAGACTGAAGACCATGAAAAAAAAGCTCTAATTACCTTTTTACCTTTTTTTTCTTTAAAAAAAAGAAAGAAAATTTAACATAAGGCAAGAGTAATTTTTTTTATCATAACACAAAATATTTACTTTATATATTTTAATGTCCTAAATCCTCAGCATGTATTTTTTTAATGTGAGATTGTGCCTTGGTAGAACAAAAAACCCTATCTAAATGAGCTATATTAGCTTACAGGTTGAAATGAAGATGCATTCAGTTTTAAAAATAAACAAAAAATAACACATACTGACTGTTGGAAAATAAGATGAAGTTATGACATTTCACATGAAAAAATTCAGTACAAAGCTTTGGCATGTGAACATTGGTTGATGGGTCTGTGCTCAGCCGCTGGAGGTGCGAGAGGCGTGTGAGGATCGTGGAGTGAAGGCAGAGGTGCTGGGGGTGAGGTGCGGGGCTCTGGCACTGGCTGAAGGAACCCCAAGGACAGGCGGCATAGAGGTGGCCCATGCACTGGAGAAAGGAAGGTATGTAGAATAGGAATTGTTTGGAAATAATTAAGGGGAGTAATTTCATGGTGTGTGGGAGTGATCTTGCCTAATTCAATCAGTCAAACAGGGGAAGTTACTCTACCATCAGCTCTCGCCTGGTGTGTTTGAGCAGACATACAGCACTTAGAACACCGTGCATTATTCTAAAATTTATGTCATTTATATTTTTACGTCACATTTTGTAAGTTTTATCAGTTGCTGGCCACTGGCCAACCCTAATTTTTCTTTAAAAAATGTTTGCAAGTCGCTGACTCGCATCCTGCGGTTTCAAGCTTCGACGTCATTGTTGCATTGTTGCTATGGTATTTGACCGAGTAATGGAGGTAAACAACTCTAATTTTCACAAAGTGCTCTCCCCTATTTTTTTCTGAAAATCGTCTATTCATATGTTTGATACTATGATAGGCATTCTGTTTATTCCTGTTTGTTTGTGGTTTGGGGTTTTCACTGGTTTCCTCACTGCATTCAGCCGACACTTGGAGAAGGTCAAAAGAAAAAAAATATTTAGAAGATTTTTTTTTTTAAAGGCCAATAAGTCAGAAAAATAGTAGATGATTGTGAAAAAAAAAGGAAAAGACAGAGTCAAAAAGAGTGATAGATTAGAGTAAGCTGCTAGCACAGAACTTCTAGCAGGTGGGGGAACTATTTGTATGAAAGACCCCCAGGTATCCCCACAGGTTTTGTTTTAGAACTAACCACCTGCATGATCCAGTCCAAAGTAGGGTTTTTAAATTTCTTTTTTGTTGTTGTGTAGAATTTGTCATGGGCCGTTGGCTTTACTCAAATGGCTTCATTACTGGTTGAGATTAGCTCCACGCGGGGTAGTGTGGTGTTCATTGTTGATTACGACCAACATTAGAATCATTGCAGCACTGGGTATGAACGGTTAAAACTAATTACTTCTGCGGTGTTCACATAGAGTATTGTGGTATTCATATAGCTGAATACGACCAACATTAGAATCATTGCAGCATTGAGCATGAACAGTTAAAACTAATGACTACAGGGTATTCTGGTATTCATATAGCTGAATATGACCAACATTAGAATCATTGCAGCACTGGGTATGAACGGTTAAAACTAATTACTTCTGCGGTGTTCACATAGAGTATTGTGGTATTCATATAGCTGAATACGACCAACATTAGAATCATTGCAGCATTGAGCATGAACAGTTAAAACTAATGACTTCTGTGGTGTCCACATTATGGTATTGTTGTATTCATATTGTTGAATACGACCAACATTAGAATCATTGCAGCACTGGGTAAGAACAGTTAAAACTAATGACTTCTGTCGTGTCCACATTATGGTATTGTTGTATTCATATTGTTGAATATGACCAACATTAGAATCATTGCAGCACTGGGTAAGAACAGTTAAAACTAATGACTTCTGTGGTGTCCACATTATGGTATTGTTGTATTCATATTGTTGAATACGACCAACATTAGAATCATTGCAGCACTGGGTAAGAACAGTTAAAACTAATGACTTCTGTGGTGTCCACATTATGGTATTGTTGTATTCATAGTTGAATACGACCAACTTTAGAATCATTGCAGCATTGAGCATGAACAGTTAAAACTAATGACTACAGGGTATTCTGGTATTCATATAGCTGAATATGACCAACATTAGAATCATTGCAGCACTAGGCATGAACGGTTAAAACTAATGACTTCTGTGGTGTCCACATATGGTATTGTTGTATTCATATTGTTGAATATGACCAACATTAGAATCATTGCAGCACTGGGTAAGAACAGTTGAAACTAATGACTTCTGTGGTGTCCACATTATGGTATTGTTGTATTCATATTGTTGAATATGACCAACATTAGAATCATTGCAGCATTGAGCATGAATGGTTGAAGCTAATGACTTTTGCGGTGTTCACATATGGTATTGTGGTATTCATATAGTTGAATACGACCAACATTAGAATCATTGCAGCATTGAGCATGAACAGTTAAAACTAATGACTACAGGGTATTCTGGTATTCATATAGCTGAATACGACCAACATTAGAATCATTGAGCATGAACAGTTACTACTGGGTAGTGTGGTATTCACATATCTGAATACGACCAACATTCGAAGCATTGCAGCACTAGGCAAGAATGGTTGAAACTAATGACTTCTGCAGTGTCCACATAGAGTATTGTGGTATTCATATAGTTGATTACGACCAACATTAGAATCATTGCAGCATTGAGCATGAACAGTTAAAACTAATGACTACAGGGTATTGTTATATTCATACAGCTGAATACGACCAACATTAGAATCATTGCAGCATGTAGCTGATTACGACCAACATTAGAATCATTGCAGCACTGAGTATGAACTGTTGCACTAATGACTACAGGGTATTGTGGTATTCATATAGCTGATTACGACCAACATTAGAATCATTGCAGCATTGAGTATGAACTGTTACACTAATGACTACAGGGTAGTGTGGTATTCATATAGCTGATTATGACCAACATTAGAATCATTGCAGCACTGAGCATGAACAGTTTGAGTTATTACATGGTATTGTGGTATTCATATAGCTGAATACGACCAACATTAGAATCATTGCAGCATTGAGCATGAATGGTTCAACCTAATGACCACTGCGGTGTCATGTCCACACAGGGTAGTGACCCGCGACATTGGTGGGTCGGACCCGGAGCGAATGGCTGCCCCCAGAGCTGCCGAGTACATCCAGAAAACCTTTGAAGGATCCTGTGTACAGGTACTGTGCTTGGTACAAGTTGCAGTCAGAGTGAAAGCAAGATTCGTTTCTAAAGCCCAGTACTTTATAGTCATTAGCATTAGATGATCAAGTCAAAATTTATGCCTGAAGTATATAGTCCAAGAGGACACATGTTTACTAGATCCTTGTGAAAATCAACCAAGAACAAACAAAAAAAACCCACAAATACACACAGTCAGCCATTAACATAGCACTCTAACAAATTAGTCATTTACCATTTATTAAAAATAAAAATAATAAAATTTAGAAAAATTGTGAGGATGACGTCTACAAATAAATGAACATAATGATAATGAACATTGTTCTTTCTGTTACTTACGTTTCAGACCATGCTCATTGGTTGACTAAATAGACGAATAGTTGAAACAAATAGACATTGTTCTTATTTAGTGATATCACTATAATAACGATGTGTACAGAATTAGGAAGGGGTTGTCACAAATTACCAATGCTTAAAGCACCTAGTTTACGTTTGTTTTTCTTGTGTTGAATCAGGTGAAGGTGGTGGGGGACAAGGTGGAGATAGAGAAGGAGTACCCCTTGATGGCCGCCGTCAACAGGGCTGCCAGTGGTGAGGGCTCCATTCTCTTGAGTCACTTCAGAGTGTAACTACATCATTCATTCTGGGTGGTTTTTAGTTTTACGTTAGATATACAGCAGAACCTCCCTTATAAGACCTTCAAAAATCATCCAAAATGAGGTCTTATAAGGGAGGGGTCTTATAATGGAAGTAATTGTAATACTTACAAAGAAGGGCAATGTCACAGAGAAGTAGGTCTTATGTAGGAGGGAGTCTTATAATGGGAGGTCTCATGAGGGAAGTTCCACTGTATTGAGTTTGGGCTGTAGGTGTTATGGTGCTGATTCTAAACCCTCTGGAAATCAGTTTTGTTCAACAGTCTGAGATGCGTGCATGTATTCATCTGTTCATCCATCCATCGATGTGTCCATCCATTCATGCACCTGTCCGTTCATCCATTCATCCATCCTTCTACCCATCATCTGCAACACACACACACACACACACACACACACACACACACACACACACAACACAACACAACACACTGACTGGTCAGTATGTTCAATTAGATGC
>CM065683.1:47754349-47774349 GCA_017654935.2 Phymorhynchus buccinoides | reverse complement strand
ACTTCTTCAAACAAAAGGGTATCCCCTTTCTGAAGGAGATAATTGTTTTGAATGGTTTGACTTACACAGATAGTGTTGGTGTCTTGCTCACACCGGATGCAAGTACAAGCTGTGGCATTGTCTCAGCAATTTGATGCAGACATGAATCTCAGACTTGTTTAACATGACTGTAGGAACATGGCTATTGTTGTACGTACGGCCTCTGGACAACATTTCTCCTTGAGAGATAATAAAGTGATTTTGAAATTTGAATTTGAATTGTATGAGGTTAGTCAGTTTTCTTATGTAAAATGGGTTGAAATTAAACTACTGAAAAAGAAGCAACTGAAAAAACTGTTGATTATTAATATCCATTTGTTCTTGAAATCAGTTTAGTTTTGCTATCCCTTGATTCCATGTCCTTTTCCATTAATTTGTGGGTGTTATAACCTCTTGCGCTCGACTATTTTATTTTTAACTTTAAGGTAAAGTTACAAATTCTTTTTTTTTAAGTGCTGTTAATATTTTCTTCCGTTTATATCATAAAGTAGATAATAGAAGAATGTAATTTACTGTAAGTATATGATTTTTATTTTGGGGAGTATTGATTTAGTGGTTGATTGGTTGAATATTTATCAATTTACTCATTATTAATCATTAATCATGGTTTTGTCTTGTTTCAGGCCGCAGAGGCAGTCAATCCAGAACTGTTTACCATTGCAACCTTAACTGGCCATGCTGTCCGTGCCATGGGGCCCAACTACTCTGTAAGCAAACATGGTTGTGGGCTTGTTTTAGGTTTTTGATGGGTCCTGTAAGAACAGCTAGATATTGAGGCATTTCTAATATCAACCAGGACTACTCTAGATAAGAATAATTAACTTTGTGGGCTTGCTTCAAAATCCTAACAGATTCTGTTAGAGCAATTGGTTTGTAGGTTGAATCTAAAATTCTGAAGCTAGATTACTCCTTTGAAATTATATTACTATACTGTCCAAAAAAAGAAACGCATACTTTTTCAAAGGTCGTTTTCGTCATTGCATTGCTGCACGCATATCCTCCAAACTACTAGAAGTGTTCACCCAGTGGTCCTTGTCATGATCGCTGTCAATGTTTCTCTCTGCTCATGCGCATGCGCACACAATGCCTAAAATGTTAAAAAAAAAAGCGATTTTTTTCATGCCCATGTGCCATGCATGGATAGAATTTAATGCAATTTCGTGAACACAGAGTTAACACCTTGTTCGCAAATGTCTACGAAAGGGAATCCCTTAGTGCTGGTGCAAGGGCGCCTAACTGCAGAGCACTACCTAAGGACATTCTGTGTCCACACGTCCTTCCTCTTCTGCACGACATTAACGTTGTGTTCCTGCACGACAAGGCTCGCCCTCATACTGTGCGACCCGGCACCCACTTGCTCACCGACAACCACCCCCACGAAATTCTCTGGCCAACCATATCATCAGACATGAATCCAAAAGAACACCTTTGGGATGAACTGGATAGACGCATGCATGGCTGAGAAGATGTGCCAGTGAATCACCGCGAGTTGTTGAAAGCACAGCAGGAGGAGTGGGACATCATCCCACAGCAAGACATCCACCGTCTGATCGAGTCCCATGCTGATTGTGTCCCAGGCACTTGTTGTTGTTCAAGGCGGTCACTCCCTACTGTTCTGACAGCCCTCACACCCAAGGATGTCGACTGACTGAATGATTTGAGAATACACATGTACTCTCCATACATGCAGCTATCACCATGTCAAATTTCAAAACGAAATTCACATTGTGTGATTTTCTGTTAAGTTTTGAAATTAAGATGAAACTTTGACTAGGCCTACAAGTTATGCGTATCTTTTTTTGGACAGTATAATTTTTGATCTGGAAGGATGGGGTTATGGCTTGTTATTATACAGAACTCTGGAATCAAGTGATATATTGAAGCAGCATTCTGCAGCGACACTGATTTTCGTTGCATTTTCAAGGCTTGCAAGACTGTGGTATTCCTTATTTTGTTCTTCTGTAGTTCTTATCTATACTACTTATAAAACTCATTTTCTGTGTGTCTGTCCTGGCCACAGGTGAGTGGATAGAAGAGCTACCGTGTTACAGAAATCTGTGTCGCAAAAGAGAGAAAGAGTTTAACTATCACTTTTCTACAAAGTGATATGTCTTGAATGTCAGACTTTAAATTATTGTAAAATTCCAGCCAGTTAAAATATCATAAATGAGTGTTCTGCATTTTTATCAAGGGTGTTTTAACTGCACCTCATAGAAGTAAAAGTTTTCCCATTCATTGAATAATAAACTATTTGCTCCACTCTTTTTATGCATTGATGTGTCTTCTGTTTGACAGATCATCATGGACAATGGAGCTGCTCGCAAGATGCGCACTGCATATCAGATCCAGGAGGCTGGCGACCTGTATGGTGACCCTTTTGAGATCTCCACCATTCGCCGGGATGTGAGTCATAACAATATAACTTAATTCCAGGAGATTACGTTTTTGTCCTCGTTAGTTTGTCCTTGTCTTTGTTAATACAAAATTAGTTGAAACTTTACGGCTGATGGTTTTAGTGAAATTTGTGCTAGGATTAGGGTATCAGAAAAAGAAGGAAAAAAACGGAGTGTGGCAGTTAATTTTGGGGTTAAGCTTGTTTATGATTTACAAGATTTGATCAAACAGTACCAAATAAATTAAGAGTATACTCTCTGTGTGTGTGTGTGTTTTAGTGTGTGTGCATGCTATGAACTTATCACATAATTTAGGCATTAGAGCTTTTTTTCCATGTGTGTGTGTAATATTTTTCCATGTGTTATTTATCTGTTTATTTCTTGTTGGGCAGGACTATGAGTTCCACAAGGGGAAGTCAGAGTATGAGGACGTTCTTCAGTGCAACAATCAGCCGTCCTCGGCCACGCCTCGCGGACACCAGTCGCCCTCCGCCTTTCTCATCATGGCCTCCGGGCTAGACAAAGTAAGCTCCCTTGTCCTCATAGGAGGCATGGGGAGGACAAGATAGATCAATGAACAAAGATGGAGAACTCTCCATCCCTAAAAAACACAACTGCTCATGGTACTTATTCATCTAGCCAAGTGTAAGAAAGTGGTTCAAAGGAGCACACCCAGGGATTTTCCTTTAACCCTTTTGCCGCCAGCCATTTTTCAGCAAAAATAATTCCATTATAATTACCAGGGTAGAGAAAAAAATCATCTGCAATATTGGGGATTCCTCTATCATCTATGACATGTATAGCCTGAGACCTGTTCTTACTTGCCAAAATTAAGAAAAACAGGCTATTTGGATAACAGACCCTGCTTTGATGCCTTTTAGTGACCTGGGTGTTAAACCATTGTGGTGAACAAGTGTTAAAAAATGGAAGCCCCAAGTTTGTTCATATACAGACTCTCAGTCGAACCCTGCCTAACGGGCACCTCAGTATTGCGGACACCCCAGTAATCCAGACAGTTTTACTCAGTCTCTTCACTTCTTATTTATTACAAAAAAGTCTCCAGTTTAGCGACCACCTCGCAATTATGGACAGTTTTGGCCAGTCTGTAGGGTGGTCGCAATACTGAGGTTGAACTGTATTCTCCTAGCAAATTATAAGAATGAGGTTCAAAGGAGCAGACACAGGAATTTTCCCTTAAGAAAGGAAGCCCCAAGTTTGTCCGTGTGCCCCTCATCCTACAGACAACACACAACCAAGATAGAAAGAAACGGGCATACGCAATTTAACATTAATTCAAGAAATAGAATGAAATACAGTATTTTTCTGAATATAAGGCGATACTTTTTTTCCACCCAGACTCAGAACCCTTATACATTTTGTAATACAGACAAACCTCTATTTTAAGACTTCCAAAATGTCCGGAAAAATCGGTCGTAGATTGGAGGGGTCGTATGACGGAGGTTTTCACTGGCAGCCGTAGAAATAAAAGTTCAGCATAGTTCATACTCTCTTCTTCATGCACACATACAATGACATATTAAAACTGGATTTGGGTCTTTCCAACTCCATAGGATTGTGCAATCGATGTATTACAGTTTCACTTCGCCGACTTCTGTTAATCACCTCCACTCTCGTCCAAAGTCAGTGGTGTTCTTTTTTAAAGTCAGTGGTTTTCGTGCTTTTCCTACGCTTTCCGCCATCTTTTCTACAACAAGGGAAGCGACTCCGCTTTCAGGCCATTGACCGTGGTTGTTTCCCTTTGCTTGAAGTCTATGCAGACGACAACAACGGTCGTAAAAACCAACAAAATGGCGGTCGTAAGTCGCGTTTTAGAGGAAGTCGTTTAAGAGAGGTCGTTTACATAGTAAAATGCATCCGTGCCAACAAATCCGGTCTCAAATGAGAGGTGGTCGCTTAACAGAGGGTCGTAAAATAGGGGTTTGTCTGTATGACTAATAATATAGTAAGAAATGATAATAACAAAATCTGAGGTGAAGGTAAAGATGCCCCCCCCTCCTCCATTTCTCGGTTGTTTCCATTTTTCCGTTCTTGCCTTTCTTACTGCAGATTGAGTACTTCATCCTCTATCATTTGCTATATTTCACACTAATTTTCATCCATTTACATAATTAAACACATGCATTCAATAATAGTAGAAGATAAAGGCAAGATGGAAAAACACAATGAACCAGGACTGTGACAAATGCCGCGGTGTACTTGACTACATAGGGTGGGTCCTATTACATAATGGCCTTTATCATGACTGCGATTAATTATTCAACAAAGATAATTAGCTGAAAAGGTTAATAAAATACAGGTTAATGTCTAACATTTTGGGGGTGCGCCTTATAGTCAGAAAAATACAGTAGGATTCCATTGTTTTGTGACAGTTAATCATATTTATTTATTTGCCCGCTACTTTTGCTGTCTAAGATACCCAAACTTGTGCAACAAAACTAACCCAGTATTTCTAGTATTTTTATGTGTCTATTTTTGGATAGTACTATTGTTATCGCTAATGCTGTATTTGAAAAACAACCACCAGCCATTGTGTGTGACATTTAGGTTTTTATTGAACCTTGTCTTTTGCAGATTTTTTCTTTAAAATAACATTAAAAAAAAGAATGATAGCCTGTCATAGAATTAGTGGACTAACATTTTGCAACGTCCAGCTCGTGTTGAAAATTTGATTATTGAATGTACCTATTTATTTATTTAACCTAAAAAATGTATATGTGTCTGTGTGCGTGCGTGCGCGCGCGTGTGCGTGCGTGTACGTGTGCGTGTGTGTGTGTGAATATGTGCATGCGTATGTGTTTGTATGTGTTGTGTTATTTTTGTCATATTATTGTTTGTATTATTTTGCCTAGTTATGTTTATGTTCTGTATTTGAAAATGTAAAAAAAAAGGTGCAATAAAAATAAAAAAAAATAAAAAAAATACAGTAGGCTTCTAATCTTGACTAGGTGTAGACACAAACAACACAGAACAAACTAATTATAGCCTGTGATGAGTTCACTCTGAAGAAGAGATTTAATAATAGCCCTTTCAGGCATGCATCATCAGTGTTCCTGCATTATTCTGATTCCTATTTTCAGCACGGAGTCGACTCGGACAAGCCTTTGCCGTACTCCCATCTGGACATTGCGGGGTCCAGCGGCCCGTTCCCTGGAGTGCCCACTGGTGCCCCGATTGTTGCTATGGCTGCCCGCTACGTTCTGCCCCGCCTGAAGTGAAGCGGACAAATGGGGATCCTTTTCTGTGCAGTCCTGCTCGCTACTGGACCGATGTGGTTTTTTCTTTGCTATGATGCCAAAGAGAGCTTTGAATAAATTAGCGTTTAATAATACTATTCAGAGAGAGTATGCTGTAATGTAGAGATTTTTCAGTTTTGAGAAATTTTATAATAAATTTCTAATGTTAATGAGTATTATGCAGAGTGAAAGGTCACACGTTGTGATTCATTTATTTTATTTTTTAAGTCTTTTGGTTATTTTTCCTAATATCGTTATGAAATGTGAACCATTAAATGCATTATATTTTACAGAGTATCACAAGATTCGTACACGTACGTGCATGTGTGTCTGTTGTGCGTGTGTGTGTGTTGTGCGTGTGTGTGAGTGTTTCAATGCTGATTGTAAAGCGCTTTGTGCTCGATAAAAAGCGCTATATAAGTGTCTGTTTATTATTTTTATTATTATTAACATTCCTATTAAATAGGTACTGTGTACAAGTGGTTATATTCAAACAGATACAACAAGAAATATTATTGATGTTATCAAGAAGTTTGCATTGTTATCACATAGTTTTGAGAATCTGTATTATCTTGAGGTACCCATTCAATTGTTTTAAGCTTTACCAAATATTTCATAGTTCTAGTTTTGTATGAGTTTGAGTAGACCAACCAATTCTATGTAAAGGATGCTATAGACTGCCATTTTGTTTCATCATCATGATTGTGGTCATCATCATCTTTGGATGAGGTTGCATCAGGCATGGCAATCTTCAGATAATTTTCTGGATTCAGAGAAAAGTGAATGCAGAAAAATAATGTCAGAAGGGGTTTTAAGCTTGATGGAGAAGACCTTTTTAAGTTTGAACACCTTTACATATTCATCTTCAAGAGCAATTGCCCACATCACCATCAAGGGCTTTTAATCTGCCTTGATTACCTGAAGACACATCTCCTGAAAGCCTATAATATTTGTAGAGAAATTTTTTTTTCCTCCATTACCATGCCTGGATAGAAAGTATGAACATTTTGAGTCATTGAATTATTCATTCTTTAAGCTTTTCCAAATCGTTTTTTTGATTTTGAATACAACGCTTTTGCAGGTTTCAATGTTCACGATGAAGCATTACATTTCAAAGTTAATCATTGTTTTTTCATATTCTCATTTATACTTTAATAATCAGTTTAATATTTTACTGATGAGATACATTGTTATTTCATTGTCATTCCTTTGAATAGGATCCCGGTATGATGGAATAAAATAGTTGTGTTTCGGTAGTTTGATGTGTGACTTACTTGTTTGTTCTGTTTTCTCTTTCATGAATCAATAGTTGTATCATTACCTAGCTGTTGTCAACGTTATTTTTATGTGATTCTGGTATTTTCTGAAAATCACTGAAAAGCATTTGTACGTTTTCTTGATGTAGTGTATTATGATGTAGGGAGTAAGAGAACGACATGGAAAGAATATACCATTGCTGAGATTTTAGGTCGACTTTTAAGATCAACATACACACACACACACTCACACACACACACACACACACGTACACGCGCACACACACACACACACACACACACACACACACACACACACACACACGCGCACACACACACACACACACACACACACACACACACACACACACACTGTCAAAGAGCAAGAGAGCTCTTTAAGAATTCGGGCATTGACTGTTTTAATGATGGATCGACTCACTATCTTGTATATTAAATGATTACTCTGTCCTTAATTCAATTTGTAAATGTTTATTAAGTAGTTCAATTAGTATTTATCCTTAGCCTTGTTCATTATCTGTTATTTTCTTTAAGTGAAGATATACTTTATTTAATGGGGTGGGTAGGGTGGGGGTTCATGATTACATCACTAACTTATTAGGCTTATTATATTCTTACATATTCTCACTTACAGACACATCTACTCACAACTCAACCACACCAAAAACACACCACAATATAATTTTGTCTGAATCGCTTTTAGTGGAAGGACGTTAAACTGAAGAACACACACACACACACACACACACACACACACACACAGTCTCTGTCTGTCTCTTTTTTTATTTTTACTATCTCTCAGATCAACTCTCACAAACGCACTTTTTCACACACTCTCTCTCTCACTCCCTTCAGTTCCTTGTTGCATGCATTCAGATAGGTAGTTAACGTTCATCCCTATACAGAAAAGCACATAAAGATCATGCAGATAAAAATTACCCCGATACACAAAAGACTGAAACATTTTAATTTTTTTAATCATTCCAAGATGAAACTGAAATGACTATAACAAAATAAATAAAAACATAAAAATGAACAATGTTTATACAAAAACCATACATGATCTTCCTTCACTGTGGCGATACCATAGCCGATGAGGCTTAGCCGAGGCGTGGTTACTGCTACACTTATCTGTATTGTTAAACATTTGGGACTTTACTGGTGTTGCACTGCCTCCGGGCATTGCCTCCAGTATCGTTCCTACCATCTTTTTTTGTATTTACAAATGTCCCATATGTGTCTGTTCCAGACCGAGAGGACGTAAAACACCATTTTTCATTCATTCTACATGATCTTCCTCCACAAGAATTGGAGAACAATAATTATGATTGTGTCTTTTAGTTTGTTTCATTATTTTTATATGTCCCCTCCCCCCCCTAATATGTGGGGGACAAATAGTGATTGTTTGTGTCTCGTTTCATTTTCGTGGTCTCTGTGAACCACTGCACTGAATTACTTCAAATTTTGCACATCACTGTGATACCTGCAGCTAATGTGTTCCGGTGAGTAACTACAACCTTGAATGGTGGGTTGGGGAATGCGATGGAAAACTTGTTGTCCTACTCTGTGACAGTGTATTTGTTATTATTTGTTTGTCTGTTTGCGAAACATCCAGTGAACCACTGCATGAAAACATTTTATATTGCCTAAAACGGGTGCTTCCTGTTGAGTGAGTAACTGTAACTATTTTGACTTTGACCTTTACCTTTGACCTTGAATGTGTGAATTTCTTAGCCATACCTTTTATATTGTCACAGTTGCAAACCGAAAATTGGGTAAGATGGTATTTTAACATAGGACTGTATCCTAAGTATCATGACTTGAATAACCTTGAACTTTGACCTCATCATTATTTTCTGTTTTTTTGCATGTGCAGTCAAGTGGCATTAAAGACACACTGACGCACCACGATTAAGTCCCTTGGTTTTTTCTAGGTAGCTCTGGCCCACATACAAATGTCCCCAAACTTCAAATTGAGGCTGCTCTTTAAAATGATGTTTCGTTTTCAATTTGGGGACATTTGTGTGGGAGTCGAGCCTGGTCAAAACAAGATTTCTTACCAGCTATAAGAGGGAAAACCGTGAAACCCGTGATTGGTGGGTCTTAAAGTGACAATGAGAACAATAGAAGAAAGGGACGGCTGTACAATTGGGTAGAGAATCTCTGAGATGACAAATGAAAGAATGCAGAACTTGGTGAAGAACTGGGTAGGGAATAGGGGTTGAGGACTTGTTGCCGTACTTAGTAACACCCTTACTCTGTGTTTCTTTTTTCATGTTGCAGTGTCTCAACTGATTTACTGTCATCAACTTATTTACCTCCAACTTTTTTTGTCGTTGTTGATGGTTTCATTTCTGTCTAATATCACGAATCCAACTCTTGGGTATCTAGACTTTCCGCCACCTCTTCCACTGTGTCCGGCACCACATGAATGGACTTCCGCGTTGCTTCTGCACGCCACTGGGCTGTCTGCTTACGAGACAGCCTGTGCAGTGCAAGGAAGAGCATCGATGCCAGGACAGCCTCCAAGGTTAGCAGCAAAGTAAAAGCCAGGTAAGACACCCTGCGCATGAGGTAGCCCGCTATCAAGGGGTTGATGATGCCCGCCACCAAGGAAGACAGCACAATGATGCCAGACACTGACGACGACCCCCGAGCCAGATTGCCATGCACCCACGTAAAGAACACGGGGAAGAGGAGAGAGACGGACATTCCTGCAAAGAAAACGCAAGCCCACACCCCGTTGTTGCTACAGAAGACGACGCTGGCGTGAAGTCCGGCCAGCACGCAGGGCAGAGCAATGCAGGACAGTGCCAGGATCACCTCGTCTCTGATCTGGTCAGGGAGGAAGTAGTCCGCCAGGCGAACCAGCAGCACCCCGGCCCAGAACCAGGTGGTCACCCAGGCAGCCGCCTGTTCCACCCAGTGAGCTTCCAGGACCAGGAAGGTGAAGAGGATCTGGTGCATGCTCTCCTCCACTGCGCATACGAGGAAGACGAATAGAGCCATGAGAAACCCCACAGAACGGCTAATGTTGTGGGTTTCCAGTTTTCTAAACAGGGCAGTCTCTTGCTTCCGCTGAAGGGACTGAAGATGGTTTTGATTCCTCCTGACAAAGAACATCACCAGGAAAGGAACAGAGAGGAGGAGGGCAAGAACGCCACTGATTGCGTAAGCGATTTGCACTTTACTGTCACCAGTCATACTGTTAGTGGTTAATGTTTCGCTCCAGCCTGTTTGGGATCCTGCAGTGCTGCTGCTCAGTGTAGTGCTCAAGTTCCATACTGATGTAGGTTTAGTGGTCATATTCCATACTGATGTAGGCTTATTGGTCATATTCCAAACTGAGGAAGGATTAGTGATCATATTCCATACTGATGTAGGCTTAGTGGTCATATTCCATACTGATGTAGGTTTAGTGGTCATATTCCATACTGATGTAGGCTTAGTGGTCTTCCATACTGAGAAAGGCTTAGTGGTCATATTCCATACTGATGTAGGTTCTGCATTATAGTTTGATCCTGTGGTATTGTCAAAGGGAATGTAGAGGTGGTGGTTCCGGGGTGCCAGGAGAAACTGGGTTATGCCGGGAGAGATGACTCCCCCTACCACGTACCATAGTTGCAGCAGTTGAACCCTGGTTCTACCTTCACTACCCCACTGCTTGGCCACGTCAGCATAGCTGCCTGCAAAACAATTTGCAGAAAAAACACAGAAATCATTGATCCATCATTGGTAAAAGCAGCTCATGAGCAGGCTGGTCTATAGTTCTTCACTTTCTCACATAAGTCTACATGACATTATAAATGTGGGCCTACATAATTCACTTTCATACTCTAAGAATCCACACAGACGTACAACACAGACAAACAAATAAACGTATAGCCTAAAGCCCATGACAACTACTTGCAAACTACTTGTAGCAAGCAAGGGGAAAGAAAGAAAACGACTGATACTGTTATTCAAGAGAGTGAATGGTATTACTGTACTGTACCCCGGAAATAAAGGCTGACCTTGCAGGGATGGGCTTCGCTGGTTGTGCACTGCTATCCGGTTTTTAGTCCGTCACCAAGACGGACTATTGCAATGGGCTGGTTTGTATTTTTTTTTTTTTTTTTTGGGGGGGGGTTTCTGTCTGTCCCAAGGATATCTCCCGAACCGCTTGACCGAATCGCGTCAAATTTTGTGTGAAGGTGTGCCTCCTTAGTAGGAAGAGATCGGCGCAAACCATTTTGCCGTCGTGACCTTGACGTACGACCTTGAAAACCGAAAATCTATTTTTAGCCATATCTCGGGCACCGATCAACATAGGATGTTGAAACTTGGTATGAAGGTTGTTTGGCTTATGCCCGTTCTGATGATGGCATACCGATCAAGGTCAAGGTAAAAAAGATCGCTGGAGCCTGAAAATCGGAGGGTCATTTTTTTCTCCTTCTGTCTGTCCCAAGGATATCTTTCGAACGGGTTGACAGAATCACGTCAAATTGTGTGTGCTGGTGTGTCACCATGAGAGGAAGGCATCCGCGCAAACCATATTGCCGTCGTGACCTTGACCTTGGCGTACGACCTTGAAAACCGAAAATCTTTCAGGGGCCATAACTCCCACACCGTTAGTGTTAGAGTCTTCAAATTTGGCATGAAGGTACTTTGGCTTATGCCCGTTCTGATGGTGGCATACCGATCAAGGTCAAGGTCACGGTCCGGGCGATCCGTAGGCCTTGAAAGTGGTAGGGGTCTACACATTGGGTTTTAAGCCATATTGTCCACATTGGTACTTGACAGAAGCGCTTCAGATTGTGTGTGGTACTGTATACCCTAGAGAAGAAAACATCCGAGCATAAATTATCACCATGCTGACCTTGACCTTGAAGTGTGACCTTGAAAACCGAAATTTCCTTCTTTGCGCTATATGTTTCTTCTTCAAGCTGTATCTCGTGAACTAGAAGACAGAATCCCTTCCAATTTTGTGTCAGGATGTGACACTCTACGGGGTGTCGTAAGTGCGTGGCATTGCTGGTGACGGACATGTCTGCCGCTCGGTGACGCCCTTGTTTACTTGATGGTTCTTCTTCTTCCATTTAGTATCCACAATCAACAATGTGATTTTTTCATACTGTTTGGTCGAGGTCCGAAGGTCGCACACAGAATGTATGTACAACTAAATTGGACCCAACTAAACAAGGTGGGGGAAGGTTTGGGTCCAGGGGGGAGAAAGTTTGACCATTGACAACCCTGTTGTTGCCACTATGTTCTGTAATGTGAGATAAATGCTTAAGCATGCGCATGGGACCTTGGTGTTATTGTCTTTTCCAAAAGGCGCTGAGCTCCAAACATATTAGGTGTAATGGAGATTTTTTTTTTGGGGGGGGTGTCCTGCTACCAGGTTGGAACCCAGTTACTATTGCTTACGAGACGAGCATCCTAATCCCAGAGCCACCCTGTTAATAAAGCATATTAATCTCCTTGTGGGAGGTAAACATGTTTTGTTGTCTTACCTTGGCTTAAAGATTTCAGGGATAGTCCCAACAGTCGAAGCACTAGAACACTATGGTACAAATGCACCAGCTAGGGATGAGAACATTACGTGTGTGACCGTGTTTGATTACCCCGCCATGAGAGCAGCCACACTCCGACTTCGGAGGAGTTAACGTGTAAATACTAATCCCACACACATACAATTTCTACACTCTATACCTAAAATCGTAAAAAAAGCTGATGATGAAATTTCAAAGAAAAAACAACAACAAATAAGGCTTACCTGTTTCTATGCTGCCTACGAACATCAAACTAAGGCATTAGACTCTGGCCAAAATTTCAAAAAAACAACAACAACAAACAAACAAGGCTTACCTGTTTCTATGCTGCCTACGAACATCAAACTAAGGCAGTAGACTGTGGCCAAAATTTCGTAGCTAGAGCACCAGGGAAGAGCAGAGGTGCTCAGCCCCAGCCCCACTATGGCCCAGAAGAGAAAGCCGATGGTGCTCAGCCGACCCAGCAGTAGGGCTGCCCCGAGGCACCCCACCAGTTCCCCCAACCCCCCAATGGCAAACAGCGACACCGTGGATTGGAGGCTCGCGTGCGTGACGTCACCTAGATCCAAGATGGAGGGCCCTCGCTGAGAGATGACCACGCCCTGGAGAAAGAGCAGAATGTATGCTGATGTGAACAACGGAGAAAGCAGAAAAGATTAAGGATGGATGTAGCTGAGCGGGAGACATGTCCTTTGCCCGGTTGTCCTCGTTACTTTCATCCCCAACATCTTAAATAGTCCCCGCCTTCTTTAGGTGATGCTTACCAAGGATTCGCCTATACGGTTATAGGGATTTTCGGTTAACTTTTTGCTGCCAACTGCCACTGCTCTGATCTCGTTTTCACTTTAGACATATCCAAGGCCCAGGTCAACAAGCTTCAAAGTTTCTCCTACTGCATTCCTCGCATCAAGAACATAGGCCCTAGTGTTGCTATATTGGTCGACGACCAGTAGTTCACGTACTACAATCACAAGGTCAACTGTGGCTTGTTAAAAGCTTCACATGTGTCTCCCACTACATTTCTTGGGTGATGTTGATCCATAACATATATTACTGTATATGGTTATATGGGTGAAACGACCAATGGTTCACGAACACAAGGCAATTAACACTCATGGTCTTGAGTCAATCTACGTACCTACCAAATTTTAAACTTGTATCTGCAAGATGGTGTGTGGCTTATGTCTAAACGTATTCAAGATTATAACCGTAATTATTTGAACTAAACTTCATTTATACAAGCATTTTTATGTCTGTTTTGGCGTCGGATAAGGGGTTTATGAAATTTTTTTTTTGCCGGGGTTTACTTTTCTGAAGAAGTTCCTGGATTTGCTCCTCTGTGCCCTTTTCCCGCGCTGGGCTAGGTGAATTGGTTCTGCGAGCAGCCCTGATGCATGATGGTACTTGCGTGTATTTTAGGGGTACACTTCTCTAGATCTTGGTTTATTGAATTGTCTACCCTCTCCAAGCTTCGTGGTTTCTGTGGTTGTATAACATGCGTATTTAAAATAACTAGTTCTTTCAGTGCCAGGATGACAAGGTAAAAACGACTTACACAGACGAAGGAGGCCACCGCGAGAAATCTGGTGTAGACAGTGCGATATCGATGGGTGGGGTCACCATCTTCCACCTCCTCCTCGTCTCTGTCCTGTTGCAGGTCATTGTCCGTTGTGGCAGGACGGGACTGCAAAGGGTTCCCCCATGGCTTGAGCCTCATGCTGCAGCCACTACAGGAACACCCTGGTGTAAGAGAGGGAGATAAAAGGACAATGATTGAACAGAGCGAACACTGGGAAACGCTGCACTGCAGAAACACCCTGGTGTAAGAGAGGGAGAGAAAAGAACAATGATTGAATAGAGCGAACACTGGGAAACGCTGCACTGCAGAAACACCCTGGTGTAAGAGAGGGAGAGAAAAGAACAATGATTGAAAAGAGCGAACACTGGGAAACGCAGCACTGCAGGAACACCCTGGTGTAAGAGAGGGAGAGAAAAGAACAATGATTGATCAGAGCGAACACTGGGAAACGCTGCACTGCAGGAACACCCTGGTGTAAGAGAGGGAGATAAAAGAACAATTATTGAACAGAGCGAACACTGGGAAACGCTGCACTGCAGGAACACCCTGGTGTAAGAGAGAGAGAGAAAAGAACAATGATTGAACAGAGCGAACACTGGGAAATGCTCAAGCAATAATTAGCAAATTCTGAAGGTTTCAAAATGTGAAAAGTGAGGGTCTCCAAAAGGCAAACTTAGTTTAGGTTAAATCTACACACATTTTATGAAATCCAGCGTGTGTCTGTCTGTCTGTCTGTCACGTCCTGGCTGCGGGCAAGCGTGCGGGTGAGAGTGTGGTTGTGGTTGTAGGCGAGGGCGTGTGGGAGGCGATGCAACGCGATAATCGACGAAGCGCAGTGATCCGCGCAGCTCTAGTAATGATGTAAAGGCTTTTGTGCTAGTGAACTGTTTGATCATTGCATACAATGTTTGTTGCATCTAATCCAATAATGTTGGGTCATCTGTATGATTATAATGCTCCTGAAATGACCCAACTGGGTTGAGTTCTTGTCATCCATCTCCAACCCAGATCCTAAACAGCATTCTACGTCAATAGGGCGTTTGCCACGAGTGTTCGTTCTCTATACTAGACCACTAATTTGCCCGCACTCAGCGAAATTCAAGGTCGCCGGTGTCGTATAGAATATTGTCGCCGTGAAATACGGTCGCTGCGACAGCATTTCACCGTAGATCCTATCGCTAGCGACACGATCTATGGTGAAATTCTGTCGCTGCCGTGAAATACGGTCGCCGCGACAGAATGTCACCGTTGATACTACCGCTAGCGACACGATTTATGGTGAAATACGGTCGCCGCGATAGAATTTCACCGTTGATACTACCGCTAGCGACACGATTTATGGTGAAATACGGTCGCGACACTATTTCACCATAAAAACAGTCGTTCTATTTCATAGCAAATGCACTATTTCACAGCAAATACGATCGCTACGCGACACTATTTCACCATAAAAACAGTCGCTCTATCGACACTATTTCACGGCAAATACGGTCGATTCCGTGACACTATTTCACAATAAAAACGGTCGCTACTTTGAGCGACACTTTTTCACCAAATATACGGTCGCTACTGCGACAATATTTCACCGTAAATGCGGTCGCTTCCGCGACACTATTTCACGGCAAATGCGGTCGCTTCCGCGACACTATTTCACGGCAAATACGGTCGCTACTGCGACACTATTTCACGGCAAAAACGGTTGCTACTGCGACACTATTTCACCAAAAATATGGTCGCTATGGTCGCCACTGCGACACTATTTCACCGAAATTACGGTCGCTAATGCGATTTCGTTTTGTTTTGTTACCATCCAACCTACCAGAATAGCAAGTATCTGCACAGGGCTGCTACCTGACAGATATAGTCAGAAACAAGTCAGTTGACTCACACACACAAACATGTATGTATGTATGTATGTATGTATGTATGTACGCATAGTATGCATGCATGGATGTATGCGTGTATGTATGTATGTATGTATGTATGTATGTATGTATGTATGTATGTATGTATGTGTGTATGTATGTATGTATGTATGTATGTATGTATGTATGTATGTGTGTGTGTATGTATGTATGTATGTATGTATGTATGTGTGTGTGTGTGTGTGTGTGTGTGTGTGTGTGTGTGTGTGTGTGTGTGTGTGTGTGTGTGTGTGTGTGTGTGTGTGTGTGTGTGTGTGTGTGTGTGTGTGTATGTGTGTGTGTGTGTGTGTGTGTGTGTGTGTGTGTGTGTGTGTGTGTGTGTGTGTGTGTGTGTGTGTGTGTGTGTGTGTGTGTGTGTGTGTGTATGTATGTATGTATGTATGTGTGTATGTATGTATGTATGTATGTATGTATGTATGTATGTATGTATGTACGTGTGTATGTATGTATGTATGTATGTATGTATGTATGTATGTATGTATGTATGTATGTATGTATGTATGTGTGTATGTTTGTTTGTATGTATGCATGTACGTATGTATGTAAGTAAACATGCATGCTTGTATGTACGTATGTATGTATGTATGTATGTATGTATGCAGGTAGGTAGGTATGTATGTATGTATGTATGTATGTATGTATGTATGTATGTATGTATGTATGTATGTATGTATGTATGTATGTATGTATGTATGTATGTATGTGTGTATGTATGTGTGTGTATGTATGTATGTATGTATGTATGTATGTATGTATATATGAATGTATGTATGTATGTATGTATGTATGTATGTATGTATGTATGTATGTATGTATGTATGTATGTATGTATGTATGTATGCATGCATGTGTCTTTGTGTGTATGTATGTGTGTATGTATGTATGTATGTATGTATGTATGTATGTATGTATGTATGTATGTATGTATGTATGTATGTATGTATGTATGTATGTATGTGTGTGTGTATGTATGTATGTATGTATGTTTAGCTTTTCAGCTTATAACCTTTTTGGAATACTAACCCTATCCCTAACCCTAGCCCTAACCCTAACCCTACCACCCACCCTATCAGACGGGAAAACGCAACGAACCACAACTGTGACAAATCGCGGTGTACTGGGGGGTAGGGTTAGGCTTAGGGCTAGGGCTAGGGTTAGGATTAGTATTCCAAAAAGAGAATTAGCTGAAAATGTTCCTAAAATACAGCTTTATGTATGGTAAGAAAGGCAAAAACGGAAAAATACAATTAACCGAGAAATGCAGGGGGTTGGCACATCTTTACCTTTACCGTTTGGTTGTTTGTATGTATGTATGTATGTTTGGTTGTTTGTATGTATGTATGTATGTATGTTTGTTTGTTTGTTTGTATGTATGCATGTGTGCATGCTGTGCCTTCACGTCGCTCTGCTTGAATTACTTGTTTGAGTCACTTCCGTGGTCACTGTCCTCGTCAACACAGTCAGTCCAGAAATGCAGCGACACCTGCAACTGGTCGCTGAAGTCTAAACTTCAGTGAGAGCTGCTCTGCAGAGTGGCGCCATCCACCGTGTTGTCGATCGACCGAAGAGTACGAGGCTGTTGTTAGTATTACTATTAGTGTTACATTTTGTGGACAATGATGCATATTTGTAGATATTACAAAATTTGCAATAAAGTAATTGATATGTAAGCATGCATGCATGTATGTATGTATGTATGTATGTATGTATGTATGTATGTATGTATGTATGTATGTATGTATGTATGTATGTATGTATGCATGTATGTATGTATGTATGGAGGTAGGTAGGCAGGTCGGTAGGTAGGTAGGTAGGTAGGTATGCGTGTGTGTCCGCGTGCGTGCACGTGCGTGCATATGTATGTATGCATAATATATGAGCGTATGTGTGTATGTGTGTGTGTGTGCGTGTGCACGTGTGTCCGCGTGCGTTCGTGCGAGGTATTTATGTGTGTGTATGTGAGACTACGCCTTTGCCCCCAGGCCATTTGCCCCCTGCCAATTGCCCCCTGGCCATTTGCTCCTAGGCCTTTTACCCCCTAGGCCTTTTGCCTTCCGCCTATTTGCCCCCTTGGTCGTTTGGCCCTAGGCCTTTTACCCCTAGGCCATTTGCCCCTAGGCCTTTTGCTCCCCAGCCATTTGCCCCTGGGTATTTAGCACCTGGCCATTTGTCCCCCATGCACACGCATACGCACGCAAAAACACACAACAATAGTATAACATCTTTTTTTTTACATACATACAAACAGACGTAGACAAACACACACACACGCGCGCGCGCGCGCGCACGCTCACACACACACACACACACACACACGCACACGCACACATTCATACATATATTATACATACATACATACATGTACAGGTACATATGCACGCACGCACGCGGACACACACGCATACATACATACATACATACATACCTACTTACCTACCTACCTACCTACATACATACATACATGCACACATACATACATACATGCACACATACATACGTACATACATACATGCATGCTTACATGCATACATACAAACAAACAAACAAACAAGCATGCATATATACACACATGCATGCATGCATACATACATACATACATACATCCATACATACACACATACATACATGCATGCATATATACATACACACATACATACATACATACATACATGCATACATACATACATACATGCATATATACATAACATACATACATACATACATACATACATACATACATACATACATACATACATACGTACATACATACATACATACATACGTACATACATATATATACATCCATACATATATACATACATAGGCCTGCATATACAGGTACATGCACGCACGCACGCGGACACACACGCATACCTACCTACCTACTTACCTACCTACCTACATGCATACATGCATACATACATACAAACATACATACATACGTACACACATGCATGCATGCTTACATACATGCATGCATACATACATACAATTTCGGTGAAATAGTGTCGCAGTAGCGACCATAGCGACCATATTTTTGGTGAAATAGTGTCGTAGTAGCAACCGTTTTTGCCGTGAAATAGTGTCGCAGTAGCGACCGTTTTTGCCGTGAAATAGTGTCGCGAAAGCGACCGCATTTGCCGTGAAATAGTATCGCGGAAGCGACCGCATTTACGGTGAAATATTGTCGCAGTAGCGACCGTATATTTGGTGAAAAAGTGTCGCTCAATGTAGCGACCGTTTTTATTGTGAAATAGTGTCGCGGAAGCGACCGTATTTGCCGTGAAATAGTGTCGATAGAGCGACTGTTTTAATGGTGAAATAGTGTCGCGTAGCGATCGTATTTGCTGTGAAATAGTGCATTTGCTATGAAATAGAACGACTGTTTTTATGGTGAAATAGTGTCGCGACCGTATTTCACCATAAATCGTGTCGCTAGCGGTAGTATCAACGGTGAAATTCTGTCGCGGCGACCGTATTTCACGGCAGCGACAGAATTTCACCATAGATCGTGTCGCTAGCGATAGGATCTACGGTGAAATGCTGTCGCAGCGACAGTATTTCACGGCGACAGTATTCTATACGACACCGGCACACGGCAAATCCCCTATTGCTCAGACCATGGACACTACATTATGTAAATATAGGATCCGTGCTCAGACCTAATGCCTCTGTGATCCAAATGTGGTTCTAAATCTGTCGCACTTTTCTAGCACTTTGCTGTGGGAGTGGGAGTGGTTGGGGACGGGATTAATAATAATGCATGGCAGATTGGCCTATAGAGGTTATTCACAAGTCATAATGCATTGATATTTATTTTCTCTTATTTTCTTTTCAGAGTGATAGAGTAATGCATGGCAGATTGGCATACAGGCTATTCACCAGTCATAATGCATTGATAAGTTTATGTCCTCTATTTTCTTTTCAGAGTGATACTAAGGCGCGGGTGAGGGGGGATGTTTGCGAGACGTATTGGGCTAAATGGCAATCGAAACTAAGAGT
>CM065683.1:47749349-47751849 GCA_017654935.2 Phymorhynchus buccinoides | reverse complement strand
ATATTAGGCGCAACCGGTACCGGCAAAGATGTAGATCAACACCCCCTGTCACATTGCGTTATTTCCGTCTTGCCTTTATTTTCTACTATTATTGAACGCATATTTTCAATTGGATAAATGGATGAAAATTCACGTTAAACACGATGGAACCAAACAAGGAAACCATACGACAAAAATGACCTTTAAAAATGTATGCGTTTCTTTTATTTTTGGACAGAATAATATAGAGTACCAAGGGGGGTTGCGTACAAATCAAAATGACAATGACGCAAGCATGACGTGATTTCTCTACAAGCATGGCGTGATTTCTCTGCAATCTCTACGATTTCAACGCGCAGACCTGTTATATAGTACTCTATAATGACTTACCTCAATAACGAAAGCCGTGAACAACAATAGTTCGCCTGAGAAAAAAACACCTGGTTCACGATCTCACCTGAGCTGTCTTTCACAGCCGAACCTTGCAGAATGGAACACAAAACATTCACATTAGCCTGGTCTGTTGTTGGGTTGTTTTAACTTCCTTGATTTGTTCCCTTTCTTTTACAGATTGGTTCTCAATCAATCGCGAACCTTTTGTGTCGTTATCATTACCCCTAATTTATCAGGGTGCGTGCGAGACTAAAATTGAATAACCGTGAGCTCAACTGGGCTGGTTAAAAACTCTCCCCCTCTACTCTGGCTTACCGCAGTGTCCTAACACTTAAAATCAGCCTGGCGAGCAACTGGATACCTATAGGGAGTACACCTAAAATGCCAACAAATGATTCGCCTTGAAGGGTTAAGGTTGTCTGTATCAGACCAATTGACATAAGCCAGAACACCAAGGCTACATCAACATATTGTTATGCTCTGCATAGTTATGCGGGGATTGTCTTTAGCCTATAACAAGCTCCTAGCATAACATCATCAGTCTCCAAAATCCTCCGAAGTCGGAGTGTGGCTGCTCACTTGGCGGGGTAATAAAAACGGTCACTCGTAAAGTTCTCGTCCCTAGCTGGTACATTTTGTACCATAAGTGCTCCGGCTGTTGGGATGATCCCTGGAGTCTTTTAGCCAGGGTACGACACCAACAACCAACAAATTATGCAAAAACTGTTTGCAAGAAAGTAAATCAATTAAGACTATAATAAAAGTTAGACAAATAGAAATATCTAATACCTATAATAAAAGAAGAACCGTGTGTGTTTGTGGGTCTGTCTGTTTGTTCGCCTTGTAACTCCATGAACCACAGAACAGAATCGCATCAAATTTTGTGTGGTGATGCATTGTGGTGCATGGAGGGTCCCATAAAATATACATAGGGGATTTTAATTTTCATGTTGACTCTCCCACTGATCGTAGCTCTATTAAGTTTTTAGAAGTGTTAGATATGTACAATCTTCATCAATCTGTGTCCGGACCCACTCACAAACATGGCCACACTCTGGACTTGGTGATAGAAAGGCCCAGTGATGGAGTTCACCGATCCTCAGAGGTCAATCATGACCTCGAGTCTGACCATGTTTGTGTTGTGAGTTTGTTTGACATAGAGCTCCCTGTCCACAAACACGTGTACCGCAGCGTCAGAAATATCCGCGCAATCGACAGAACTGTTTTCGGAAATGATATCAAAGTAGAATTATCTAAGTACACATCTAGTTCTTGTACTGCCGCTGAGTACGATAGCGCCCTTCGGTCAGTATTGGACAAACATGCTCCTGTTTCTTCACGCAAAGTTTCTTCTAGCAGAGAATCAAGTCCTTGGTTTAGTGTGATGCCTAACGAAATAAAAGAAGCAAAGAAAAAACGAAGACAGGCCCAAGCACAATCAGATTCTTCAGGGCTCACTGTACATAAACAAATATATAATAAAGCTAAAAATTGTGTGACTTTCTTGACAGATCAGGCAAAAACGATGTACTACAGTACCAAAATTGCAGCGGCAAGATCTAGTAAAGAACTGTATTCTATTACAAACAAACTGTGTGCAAGGGTTAAACCTACCAAACTTCCGACTGTTTACCCCCCACCATCATTGCCATGTGTGTTTTCTGATTTCTTTCATTCCAAAATTGAGAACATTAGGAAAGAGCTTGACTTGCAGCCCACTGTTTCACACCCCCTAGGCAAAGATTTTGTAGGCTCCCCTCTTGTTGCTTTTTCGCCTGTGTCTGAGAAAGATGTCGTTGATGTTTTGAAAAGATCTGCCCCCAAGACGTGTGACCTTGACCCTTTACCAACCCCTTTGTTGTATGAATGTCTTGATGTTGTTGTGCCTGTCATGACTCAGATCATAAACGACTCTTTACTGAGTGGTGTTTTCCCTGACCTGTACAAAACTGCTCTTGTTAAACCCTTGATAAAGAAGCCTACCATGGATCATAATGACTTGAAAAGTTATCGGCTTGTGTCCGACCTAGCGTTTGTCTCCAAAATAATCGAGAAAATTGTCCTTGCACAATTGTCTAACCATCTGTCAGCAAACAATTTGTTCAACCCCCTCCAGTCTGCCTATCGA
>CM065683.1:47699349-47739349 GCA_017654935.2 Phymorhynchus buccinoides | reverse complement strand
AGAAGTAAATCGGAATGTGTTGGCGGGGAGACCAGTGAAAACTGAAAACCGGAAACATACGTGCCTCACTCATTAGGAACAAGATAGCAAAACTATATAAACGTACTCCAATTTCATCAGCAAAAAGTGCAAAAACAACCTTTTTAGTACTATCTATATTATAATACGCGTGCCGATAAGAATTTTTAATCTCTATTTTCTCCTAAGTCGCGGCGATTTTTGCCTTCAACTGTGAAATATAGGGGCACGTGTAGGTGCTTAACAGTTCTTCCAAGTGAAATTCGCCGAGTCGTCGTTTAAAGCCAGGATTTCACATAAAATTTGCTTAACGGAGGGAGGGATTTTAAAGAAAGACAGTTTCACGGAATAGTGGAGTAGCCGTGACGTCATATCCTTTATGCGAAACTTAGATTTTTTGTGCTTGAGGGAACAGCCGTGATCCCTGTATGACCTTTATGTCGGAGGCCCCCAACAACAATCACCACGTAAAAACACTCAAACTGCCTAAATGTTTTCAAAAACAATAGTGGATTAATCCTTAATCGGGCCCCTTCGTACATACCGAGGGGGGGCTGCAATAGCCTGAGTAGCAGAATGTGTCGTCTGCTAAAAATGATTCATTTTTAGACTGTGCGTGTGATAACAAAAAGCCGAGGCTAGGCCTAACTCACTGCACCTAGAAACTTCTATGGTTGCTTTGGTTAGAAGAAGGGAGAGGGGGAGGGGTGGCTAGGAAGGAGAAGAGGGAGGCGAGTAGGGCTTTTTTACAAATAGTTCATCTACGTTCTGGAAGTTTGGTGTTTGGTCTAACCATATTTGTTTTGAAAGGTGCATAACGGAGAACAACGCATCTGCGCTCATGAATTGATAGGAAACCGAGCAAGCAATGATTAAGTGTGTGCTGTCTACTACAGTGTGTGTGTGTGTGTGTGTGTGTGTGTGTGTGTGTGTGACGAGGGAATGGGTTAAAAGGCTAAGTCTCTTTTAGTGTGTTAAATTTTCAAGTAGAAAATTTGCCTTTAGCCCACTTCTCTAGGGTATGGGAGATGAGCAACTTTCCATCTAATAAATTTATATTTGTGCCCGGGTTCTGGCTCGTATGATTGTAAGAAATACAAGTGGTTGATTTGCTCTAAATGGCAGAGAGAAGTAGGGTTTTACATGAAACTATTACAAGACTTCCACTCTCATCAGTCTGACCAAAGGGTTCAGAAGTATTTGACACTTGTATTTTATTTACTCACAAAATCTGCATAAGATTATGCAACAATAATAATAAAGCAGCTCAATGGCGCCAAAACAAAATATGAATGAAAAACAATGAAATCCGAAAGGATTTACAAGACTTTTGTCTTTCTAGAAGGTTAGCCCCAAGCGGGAAGCGTCACTCCAGTGTCTTGGGTTTCCGTTAATGTTTTTTGCACTGTCTTAGGGACTTAGCTAATAGCTGTGCTGAAGTTCCTCCATAGGGATCGGCGAGTGCTGTGGGGACTGGGCTTGCTCTTCAGTTGAGAGTAGCTCCCAGTCGTTCCGGTTACGGCGTCGCAGGATGGCACGGTTCAGGCGTGGTCTCCTCGCGGATTCGGGGTGCGGGGCGTCTTTGCGGCGTTCCCGTCTTGATGCTTGTGAGTCAGGGATGATCGTCCTGACCACGATGCCCTGCTGATAATCACAGGAGAAGGTGGATGTAGATCTCTATGGCTTAGAGACAAGGGGCTTCAGCCGGCAGGGAATTAGTGGATCCCAACCGGCTAGAAGGCTGCCCTTGTACAATAGCACTAAGAACACATAATCTGAATTTCAGTTACCAAACTGAGATCAGTAAAACATAAAAGGTGTACAGGAATCAACTGATATGATTCAGTACCCGGCTAGATCAAAGTCTATGATCAAGCCAACATCACTCTCCATCCAACACCTGGAAAGGAATGTTATCATTGTTAGCAAGGTTGCAACCCACAGGCTTCCTACTAAAAATATACAAAAGGGTTAGTAGGCATAAAATCCGGTTCTTGTACCAAAAGAGTTAAAGTCAAAAACACACACACAAATAATCAGTGCACATAATTAGAACAGAATGCTTACCACTTCTTTTCAATAACATATCTACTCCTTATTTATCATGGAACATAGGATCTAGATCAAAAATAGAATCAAACAAAAAACAAATCTCAATCACCAGCCATCAATAATACTCACTAGTTGGGCTATTAGGACTGGCTGGGAGAGAGGTTGATTCTGCAATGTTGCTTCAGCCAGGTTTCAGCGTCTTGTGCGAGAGAATGTTTAGGTGGGGACTTTCCTCACTACTCAAATTTTCCACTCCAATTTTAAACACCCGAGAGCCTATCATTGGTTTATAGCAGTGGACAAGTCACAAGATGACGCTATAAGATTATGTATACTAGTACAGAACGATCACGCGCCAGTTACATCACTGTCACATTGTCATATTCCAATCCTTCTCGTGATCGGGAAAGGAGATACGGGGAACAAAGGGAGACCGCCAATGTGGGTGTCACCAGAGGAAAACCCCGTGATCAAACAGATAGGCTTCGTAATCGGCGACCTGTTTGATGTTGAATTGTAATTAAAGTGGCGGCCTGAATAAAGAAAGGGGAGGGGGGGGGGGGTGTTTAGAGAGTGGGGGGGGGGTGTAGATAAAGAAAGTGGGTTGGCGCGTGACACATTGTCACAGTGTGTGTGTGTGTGTTTTCACAACATTTAGGCACCTACTTTTCTCAAAGTGACAAAACCTAAGTCTGGTCTGTGCGAGGCTTGCAATTGCTTTCATGAAGCTGGGTCAGGTGTCCGACTTGACTGCTTTCCCTTCTTCCTCTTATAATAATTTTTTTACATTGACTGTCTAAGAAGCCTTGATAGCTCAATAGGTAAAGCGACGTGTCCGCAAATCAGTAGATCACGGCACGCACCTCTACACACGTCCGTGGTCGCAGGTTCGAGTCGGCCCTTCGCCACATTCTTTTTATTAAAAAAAATATTATTTTTTTGGGGGTCATCATCTTTTTTAAAGGAGAGGGGAGTGGGCGGAAGGGAGGGGGCACCACCACATATTTTTTGGTATCTTTTCTTCATTATTTACATCTAACCAGTTCTTCTTCTTCTTTTTCTTCTTCGATCGCTCAGACAGGTTCCTATCAATTATGAACGCAGATGCTTCATGCTGCCGTGCGGAGCACGGGTTTATCTAGTTATTTTTAATCCACAGTTTTCATCCCCAACAGGACAGTATTGTACTTTCATTTAATTAATTACCTTACGTCACGGGACGTGCCTCTAGCCAAGATTACGATTGCGAGACATGGGATTATTTTCTTTTGCATGTCAAGTCAAGGGGTCAAACTCAGCCGTTCTTGTCAAATGAGCGGAACAAGTTGAGCGAGGCCACATCGCAGCCGCTATCAGCGCTGATCAGATCTCCATCTGAGCCTGCCCCAACTGACCACTAAAATTAGATTCCCCCTCCTGATCCTGATCCTGAAGATCTTTGATCTAAACTTTCTACAACAAAAGTTGGCGTTCTTTCTCTAACCTCTTCCATCGTTGGATGAATAAACGAAACAAACAAAAAACCCAACAAATTGTGCAGCGTTGTCGCAATATCATTTATCAGCGACAATTGTACCACATATTTTAAGTTTAGATTGGTATAAGCGTTGGACTACTAGTTTTGTCTTTGCGAGGTGCCTTACACAGACAAGAGAAATGCGCAGGCCGTTGTGCCCATTCCAATGTTCTCACGGTTTTTTGTTTTAAACTGGAGTACAAGGTCTGACAAAGATCCAAGGATTCTGACTATAAATATATTTGTGAGATCCATGCTAGAATTATCAATTAACATAAAGAATGCACATAATATTAATGAACTCAAAACTCTTTTGGACGAAAACCCAAATTTGAAAACAAAATTTGAAAGTTTTGATGAATAAACAAAGCCCTTCCTAAAAAAATAATTGTTTGATTAGTTTTAGTTTAAGGAGACGCAAGCCACTTTAATAATAAAAAAGAAGAAGTCAAATTCACAAAAGGGCCGCGAGGCCTATAAATAACCCTAAGTTATCTATATCTACCTACCTACCTAGAATCTGAAGTCTGTGAACTTGAGAACAAGCGTGGCTTTCTGTCATTTGATCTCACGACAAGTGTGGACATTTTGGATTGTGCCATGCACTTTCCATTTTTGTTTCTGGCTCAAGCCACAAACCTATAACTCACTTTGTCGGTCGGTCGGTCTGTCTGTCGGTCCAAAATTGTCGCACATTTTGACAAAATTGTCGCACTTCAAATCGAGGCTACACTTCAAAATTAATTGAGGCCGCTCTTTAAAATGATGTATTTTAAAAGCGTACAAAATAATAAACATACGTAATACAGACACTACAACAGACACGACGAGTATGCGGTGCTTCTTTCGATGAGTATAAGTAGGATACATAGTTTTAAATGTTTTCCAAAAGATATAAAAAGTTACGAAATGGTGCAGAGATAACATTCTGGTTTACAGATTAAAATTATTGAAAATCCAGGGGAGGTAACTCATGATTGGAGTGGTAAAAATAGACCGCGTGCCACAAACTATTGCGATTTTCGCGCTTGTTTAAAACATATGCGTGTGCCATCCTATGGAATCAAAAAGGAGAAAATCTAAAGCTAAGAATTAATAGAAAAGCCAAAAGCTAATTTTGTTGTTGTTAAATTATTCTGAATCCAGTTGTTCATAGCGAGATTAGCAAGAAAAGTCGATATAAGTATGTCAAGGTGATAGACCAACATAACAATTTCAAATGATGAAAGTGTTTGTGTGAGATAAGCCAATGCTTGTCTATAAGCAAGCATAGGTGATGGTCTTCTAGGCCTTCTATTCTATTAACCATTTCGCCGCCAGCCATTTTCCAGCCAAAAAATACCATTAAAGAAAATAAAATATCTGCAATATTGGGAATTCCTCTGTAACATATATAGCTTTAGGCCTATGCTTACCTACCAAAATTAAGAAAATAATGTCTTTGAATAACAGGCCCTGGTTTGATGCCTTTTAGTCACATGCGTATTAAACCATCGTGGTGCTAAAATGCGACATTGGCGGTGAAAGGGTTAAAGCAATTTTTTTGTAAAGTAGCTGGCAATGTATGTTTGGGGAAATAGCAGTTTTCTGAGTGTAATTGATAACGACTATTTGCAATAATCTTGTGCGTGAGTGTGTGCGTGAGTGCACGTGCGCGCGTGTGCATGTGCGTGCGCGCAAGCATGCGTGTGAGTGTATGTGTGTGTACTATTGTGCGTTCGCACGTGTGTGTGTGTGTGTGTGTGTGTGTGTGTGTGCGTGTGCGTGCGCGCGTGTGCGCACGTGCGTGAGTGTGAATATGTATTTACGCATGTGAGTGTGTGTGCGCGTGTGTGTGTGCGTGCGCGCGCGTGAGTGCGTGCGCGCGCGTGTGTGTGTGTGTGTGTTTGTGTGTGTGTGTGTGTGTGTGTGTGTGTGTGTGTGTGTGTATGTGTGTGTGTGTGTGTGTGTGTGTGTGTGTGTGCGTGTGTGTGCGTGTGTGCGTGTGTGCCGTGTGTGTGTGTGTGTGTGTGTGTGTGTGTGTGTGTGTGTGTGTGTGTGTATGTGCGTGTGTGTGTGTGTAGGCCTACGTACGAGCATACTGTATTATGATTTACCTGACATCTCTAATTACCCATCTACACCGGGTTTCCAGTCATCAAGCATTTAGCCGACAGTTCATGAGTTGGACTGCGAGAGGCAGAGGAACTCGGACTCGGAAATGTTTAATGACTTAGTGTGACGTAAGTGTCCCGCGCGACCCGCTTTCTTTTATTTCTTATCTACACCCCCCCCCCCTTCTCCCCCCCCCCCCCCCCACCCTCCCCCCCACCTCTCTCCTTTTCATTTCTCTGTCCGGCCGCCACGTTAATTGCCACCCACCATCTAAAGAACGCCGAATAAGGCAATTATCTCTTTGAAGCAAGATCTATCTACCCATCACAAGAAAGTGACAACCACGGTTATCTCCCTTTGAAGAAGGTTTTGCTTTTCCGAGCACGAGAAGGATTTTGAATGTCGGCACGTGATAAGGATGTAATAGGCGCGTGATTGTTCGGTACATTTAGAACAGCATCTTGTGACGTGTGGACTGTAATACACCAATAGCAGGCTTTCATTGTTTGAAAGTGAAGGCTATAATTGGCGTAGTGAGAAAAAGTTTTTCACACAAGACGCTGAAACTGACTAGAGCAACACCTCTCCCAGCCAGAATAGCCCACCTAGTAAGTCTTATTGATGACTGGTGATTGAGACTGGTTGTTTGTTTGACTCTAGTTTTGATCTAGATCCTATGTTCCATGATGAATAAGGAGTAGATAGATATGTTATAGAAAAGAAGTGGTAAACATTCTATTCTATTTATGTGCACTGATTATTTGTGTGTGTGTGTTTTTGACTTGAACACTTTTGGTACCAGAACCGGAGTTTATGCCTACTAACCCTTTTGTCTATTTTTAGTAGGAAACCTATGGGCCGCAATCTTGCACTATTTTTAGTAGGAAACCTATGGGCCGCAATCTTGCACTTTATGATACCCTTCCTTTCCAGGTGTTGGATGGAGAGTGATGATGGATTGATCACCTTTTATGTTTTTCTGATCTCAGTTTGTTAACTGAAATTCAGTTTATTTATTAAATAGTGCTATTGTACAAGGGAAGCCTTCTAGCCGGTTGGGATTCACTAATTCCCTGCCGACTGAAGCCCCTTGTCTCTAAGCCATAGAGATCTACATCCACCTTCTCCTGTGATTATCAGCAGGGCATCGTGGGCCGGAAGATCATCCCGGACTCCACCAAGCACCAAGACGGGACTGTCGCCAAGACGACCCGCACCCAGAATCCGCGAGGAGACCACGCCTGAACCGTGCCATCCCGCGAAGCCGTAATCGGAACGACTGGGAGCTACTCTCACCTGACGAGCAAGCCCAGAACTTCAAACAGCTAAGTCCACCTGACTGCGCCAATCATTTGAACTTTCCTACGGACATTGAAGATAATTAGTAACCCTTCCGGCATGGGGCGAACCTTATAGAAAGACAAAAGTCTTGTGAATCCTTTCGGATTTCATTGTTTTTTATCCATATTTTGTTTTGGCGCCATTGAGCTGCTTTATTATTATTGTTGCATAATCTTATGCAGATTTTGTGAGTAAATAAAATACAAGTGTCAAATAATCCTGAACCCTTTGGTCAGACTGATGAGAGTGGGAGTCTTGTAATTTCATGTAAAACCCTACTTCTCTCTGTCTGCCATTTAGAGCAATTCAACCACTTGTATTTCTTACAACCATCTGACGAGCCAGAACCCGGGCACAAATATAAATTTATTAGATGAAAAGGGGCCGGGAAAGTTGCTCATCTCCCATACCCTAGAGAAGTGGGCTAAAGGCAAATTTTCTAAAGTCTTCCCTAGGGACTTAGCCTTTTAACCCATTACCTCGTCACACTTAGGCCAACAGCCCACATCATCATGACAAGAGGCCAACAGCCCACATCATCATGACAAGAGGCCAACAGCCCACATCATCATGACAAGAACACAAAGTGACACTTCGATGCATGCGCAAAAGCTTTACATACAGATTTCAGTAACAACAAGCAACAACAACAACAAACAAACACTCGCATACAGGCGAGCGCACGCACACGCGCACACGCACACGCACACGCACGCGCACGCACGCACGCACGCACCACACACACACACACACACACACACACACACACACACACACACACACACACACGGGCTTTTTTTTTCTTACTAGGAGGTAGACTAAGGGTTTGTGCAACAGTTCTACAGGGATAACACTCGCAATACATTCTATAGCATCCACACACTCTTTCCCAATGTGTGTGTGTGTGTGTGTGTGTGTGTGTGAGAGAGAGAGAGAGAGAGAGAGAGAGAGAGAGAGAGAGAGAGAGAGAGAGAGAGAGAGAGTCTCTTTCGTTGACTTGCTAATTATTTTATTGACCATGCGATGATTTAATTTTTAAGCCACCAAGTAGTCTTATTATAGAATAGCTTTGTAGGCTATAATTATAGCAACAATAGACTGAAAGAGGAGGGAGCTAAGGAAATGTCCACGGAGAAACAACGTTCTGCCGTTTTGGGGGGAAACTGGATATGGTTAGGATCAGCCTAGAGTTATTGTCACGAAACTGAAAGAACCAGGCCTTTGAGACCGAGAGTCGTAAACACGAGGTGGGTGTCTAAACTGCAACTTTGCGCACGGAAGAGGGTGAGGGTGGTGCCAAAGGTGAACGAGCGGTCAAGTCAGTCCAGTCAACCCGCGGATACTAACACTGACCGATTTGCCTTGCAGTATATGGGTGATCTGTTTGGTTAGGTTGACCCCGTCTTCTCCTGTTCTATCATGCATCAAACCAACCTGACCGGCTGTGCTGAGGATTGATCGTGGTGGCCGAGTGGAGTGACAGGCGCCTGACACTGTGCTGCGTGTGTCAATGACTGTGGCTGGCAGTGGTGCCGCTTGTAGTCTGACACAGAGAGAGGGGGAGACAGACAGACAGAGACAGAAGCAGAGGCACACACAGAGAGAGATAGAGAGAGAGAGAGAGAGAGAGAGAGTGAGAGAGAGAGAGAGAGACAGAGAGAGAGAGAGAGAGAGAGAGAGAGAGTCAGAGACATACACAGAAAGAGAGAGAGACAGATAATGATATGATAATGATAATGAACCTTTATTTTACAACGGTAAAAGTATTGACATAGAGTAGCCATTTTTCATATTTGCCGTTAACACAAACAAACAAATAGATAAACAAAATAAAAGCGAACTAAAACTTACTAAATTACAATATGGTCTTAATTTAAAACACACCATCAATTGAAAATGCATTAATAGAACAAACGAAGAAAAAAGTGGAAAGACACACACACACACACACACACACACACACACACACACACACACACACACACACACACACACACACACACACACACACACACACACACACACACACACGGGACACACACACCCACACACCACACACACACACACACACACACACACACACACACACACACACACACACACACACACACACACACACACACACACACACACACACACACACAGACACACACACACACACACACACACACACACACACACACACACACACACACACACACACACACACACACACACACACACACACACACACACACACACACACAGACACGCACGCACGTACGCATGCGAGCACACACACACACATTACATAGTAGGGGCCTACATGGCTAAAAACGCATAAGCATCCATAGTGCAAGAAAGAGAACCCAACAACAGAGCGTACAACAAAGATATTGAAACCATTGCATGCGTATCAAACCGTATCAGTTATAAACAAAACCACATGAGATGAGCGAAAGTAAACATGAAGACAAAAGAAGTGAAAAGAGACGTATTTATTCATAATTAATTTCAAACCAATAAAATCAGATAATGGTCTTCAGCTACAGTCCAATATTGTAATCATTCATGGATGATTTTTTCAGAGGGGTAGGACCATGTTGAGCCTCAAGATTCATTGTTGAATCGTTAATTGTCCGTTTTACAATGCACAATAATGTATCCATTACATGAAGTAATTAACGATATTCTTAAGATGTAGTACATCTTGACAATGGGAATTTGTAATAGTATAATAAGGAAAAATATAGCTTAGTTTCAAAATTCATTCAGTATATGGGACATTACGAGCTCATACATAGAGCATCGTATATTCACTCATCATACAATATCAAATATGCACATATATCAGATAGCAACACACACACACACACACACACACACACACACACACACACACACACACACACACACACACACACACACACACACACACACAGAGAGAGAGAGAGAAGCGCGCACACACACACACACACACACACACACACATATATATATATATATACACATATTTCTTATATATATATATATATATATATATATATATATATATATATATATATATATATATATATATATATATATATATATATATATATATATATACACACACACTTACTCAAGCACACACATAGACACACTCAACACATTCATAGATACATATGCGTGCTCTATTGTACATACGCATATACAAATGTTATCATAATGTATGAAAATACCCGAGTACTACTTAGGGGTGGTTTTTGTAATTTAAGAAATAATATTTGACAGAATTAAACATTTAAAAAGATTATTCTTGAAGGATGAGAGTGAAGCAGCCGAGGTGATGCTTAGAGGGAGTGAGTTCCACAAGGATGCTCCTGAGAGGATAAACTAGTTTTGAAGAGATCAATTCTGGGCTTTGGTAATATGAATCGGTAGGTTGTATCAATCCAATGTACACATGATTCAGTAAATAGGTTAGATAAGTAAACCTGGAGTTTGTTTGCAATTATCTTATACATCATTACAGCTTTGTTGAAACGAAGATGTTCGCCTAAGGGTAGGATGCCTAGTTGTTTCATCCTTTCTTCTGTGGAAAGGTTTTGATCGGGGAGGACGATTTAATCTGAGCACATGTTATACACATATTTACTGACAGCGGATTTACAGCGGTATTTTAGAGGATGACCCACGCTGTTCGACGATGTGTCTGTTGTTAAACTAACTCAAAAGTAGAGAACTCTAGGAGAAGTCGAAAGAATCTCAAACGGATTGCTCAATCACATTTTGACCCATATGGATTCAGAAGCATGTCCAATAAAAAAATTTTCTCAAACAAAATTATAAATAGAAAGTCAATGGAAAACATACACACAGACCTCTCTCTCTCTCTCTCTCTCTCTCTCTCTCTCTCTCTCTCTCTCTCTCTCTCTCTCTCTCTCTCTCTCCCTCTCTCTCTCTCTCTCTCTCTCTCTCTCTCTCTCTCTCTCTCTCTCTCTCTCTCTCTCTCTCTCTCTCTCTCTCTCTCTCTCTCTCTCTCTCTCCACGCACGCGACCCACGAGACATGCACGCGCACGTTCCTGGAATTTTATTGGATTACGAGAATGAGCTATCCGCCGTCTCTCTTCACAATTTTATAGAGTCCGTTATTTGTTGTGTTATTTTAGCAAGGGAAACAGCGCGGAACAGCGCGCGTCATCTTCTAAATTGAAAGGACATTTCACCAAACATTCGCCTTCAAATTTTGAGAACATCGTACCAAAAGGGAAGTATGACTACAGTATTCGCTCTACACTATTGTTTAAAGGACTGTGTTGCTTGCTACCAAGTTAACACTGTGTTTGGAACCAATTCACCAATTTTGATAACATATGAACACATTGTCTATGATGCTGATGTGCGTTTGGTTGCTTTTATTTTATAATGTATTTTATATACTGTAAATTTTAATATAGTTTGCAAATGTAAGCATTTTGATTACCAGCCACGAACGAAGAGAGCGAAGCTGGTAATGTTTTCAGTGCATTCTGAAGCCGACTATCTGACTGACTATCTATGTTAACATGATAACGTTTGAACGAAGGGACATATGACGCTCAACTGTTGCAAATTTTGAGTTACTGGACACGTCGTTGAACAGCGTGTGTCATCCTCTAAAATACAAGATTATCTTGCAAAATATTTGCCTTCAGAGTTTTGTAACATCGTACTAAAAGGGAAGTATCCCTATAGTAATTTGTATGATTCGCCCTAGAGTACAAGGAACATGTGAACACTTTTAGGGGAAGACGGGGTAAAAAGCGCATGGGCGGGTAAGAAGCCCACCCCAATTATCTCATGAAATGAAGCAAAGTTCAGTCTCATTTTGCCCATGAGACGAGCGTTAATGTCTAGCATTCGTCTCATGGGCAAATTTGACTGAAATTTTCTTTATTTCATGAGATAATTGGGGTGGGCTTCTTACCCATCCATGCGCTTTTTACCCCGTCTTCCCCTAACAAGGAAACTCACACATCACAATCAGGTGGATGTGGTTCAAAGTTAAAGGTTCAAAAGTCTTTGAATAAGAAATAGGTGAACAGTTTTAATACAGCTTTTGCTGTAGAATCTTACAAATAATGATGAACTAGAATTGGTTCAAACGTCAGATGGTTCATTAACAGTCTGTTTTGATCAGTCATAACCCATTCCTCTGAAATTGGTGAACGGCTAATTGCAGAAAGCATCACACAACTCCTTTCAAATGGTTCAAAGGGATAGAACAAAACATATCAGGCAATCACATCTAGTCAGTTCAAACGGGAAGTTTGTTTGTATGGGGGTCTATTTGGGGGTCACATTGAATAAAAACATTTACACAAATTTACTGAAACGCTGTCAGTAAATATGTGTAAAACCGCTGTCAGTAAATATGTGTAAAACATGTGCTCAGATTTCAGTAATTACGTGAAATTACTAGGATTTTTTGTGATTTCATGTAATTACTGGGGGTCACAGTAACTTCATGAAATTACTGAAACTTTTAGGAATTTCACGTAATTACTAATTTCACATATTTACGGTAACATATATATGGAAAAGCCGTCCAAATATGGAAAATGACGTCAGTGACGAGACAATGTGGGTTTTCAGTGAATGTATAGAATTTGTAACTTATAACCTTTCAAACTGACACTAGACTGACCCTAACCCTATCCCTTAAAAAAATAAAACTTTACAAAATAACTGAAAAATCTGATTGCATGACTTCCGGGAGCAATATTGAATGTCGTGTCTCCTGCATATAGGCTCCACCCACAACTTCGATACTTACTGACCTCTTCTGCCCTAATCTTCTCCTTCCCCCTGTACCCTCCCCCCCCCCCCCCCTCCTCTCACTACAAACTCTCAGCATAGTTGACTATCTCTGCATTCGTTTTTTTCTGTGATATTTTTTACATGGTTCAACTTATAACAACAGAGTCATTTGCTACCACGCACGTTTCAAGCGTGTGTGAAAGTGACCTTATTCATTGCGTCAAGTTTAAACCGTCACATTTCTTCCAAAGAAGGCTAAAACGTTTCGTAAAATGTGGCGAGTAAATTGTACTTGCAAATAAACGATTCAGTCAATTTTGATATTAGTTTGATATCTGATCTTAATTTTGAATGAAAACATGTTCACTTTTGGTGGAGAAACCACTCAGTGTATTAACACTACAATGCAAGCAACGCAGAACCTAAATCAAAATAAATTAATTAAGACACATCACTGGACCATAGCTGAAAGTGAAAAACTATGCTTTACTTGTTTACCGGGATCTTGTACCTTCGATAACATTTTTGCATTATGGTAGAGCGTGCATGGTAGCGAATGGGTTAAAACTGTTATCTTTCTTCCGGGTACATCAAACACATGACGGACAGAAACCCACAGCCCATTTCCCACCCAACTCTACAAAATGTACCACTTTTGTTAGTCCCCGAGCCGAAGGTTCGGGGAGCTATTGTTTCTGTCTGATCCGTCCGTGCCTCCGGCGTGCCTCCGTCCGTCCGTCCGTCCGGCTATTCGTCCGTTTTTCTCAAAAACTATTCAGTGTATCATCATCAAATTTGGTATACTAGTTTGCCAAGATGCCAGCTATCCACTGATGTATTTAGTTTTACATTAAGGTCAAGGTCGCGCCAGTTACGGGGTTTAAACCCCAAAACACATAATCGCTAATATCTCGCGAAGTTTTGCATGTATTTCAATGCAGTTTTTTTCACAACATGTTTTGATGAATGGTCTATAACACAGTTGTCATGAATTTTTCTGTGCGCTCGTGTGCGCATGATCGCGCGCGCTCAAATCACGGGTCCGAACCCTAAGGCTATATATAAAAAAACTATTCGGTTTCGTGCTGTTTTCATGCGTTTTTATGTAGTTACGTGCTGTTTATATGCGTTTTTATGCATGTGTACAGCCGACACATTCCGATTTCGGAGTAGCTCGGCGATGCTGCGAGGGGACTTTGCAGCCGCTCAGCGTTGCACTTGTTCTTATTGTTTTGCTCCTTCCTTGCCAGTTACATCAAGAGGCGGGCCAGGCTTCTTGGTTACATTTACTGTCAAATAGAAACCACGACAGTGGAAGAACAATAATAATAAAATTATGTATTGACGTATTGTCAAGGTCGACAAGCAGATGTAAGCTACTGTGATATTGTTAATTCTAGACGTGTCATGTTTTTACTTGCTAAGTTTGTGATTGATTAATGTTTTTTTTAACAAAAGTAATTTTTAATAAAAAAAACTTTGATTTTGTTTTTACCTTGTGTTTTTATCCCTTTTTAATACGTGGTAATATTTAACGTGGTGACAGCCCTGACATGGCCTTTGTTGTCGACGGGGCTATAATTTTAATCTTAATCTCAAAACCAAAGACAAGCATTACATTTTGAGGCTTGAAAATGGAACAGCTGAGATTTAGAAATGTGTGAAATTGGACAAAAGCATTATTTTCATATATAACATTTCACAGCTAGAAAGAATGAAGCTGGGACAATTTCAAAAGACGAGTAGGCCTAAAGGAGGCTTCTTACCGCCATAAACACATTTTTGTTTGTGGCTCAAGCCACAAACCTATAACTCACTTTGTCGGTCGGTCCAAAATTGTCGCACTTCAAATCGAGGCTACACTTCAAATTGAGGCCGCTCTTTAAAATGATGTATTTTAAAAGCGTACAAAATAATAAACATACGTAATACAGACACTACAACAGACACGACGAGTATGCGGTGCTTCTTTTGATGAGTATAATTAGGATACATAGTTTTAAATGTTTTCCAAAAGATATAAAAAGTTACGAAATGGTGCAGAGATAACATTCTGGTTTACAGATTAAAATTATTGAAAAGCCAGGGGAAGTAACTCATGATTGGAGTGGTAAAAATAGACCGCGTGCCACAAACTATTGCGATTTCGCGCTTGTTTTCTTTTAAAGCTAAGACAACATGTTTCTGTCAATGTTTTACGTTTGGGGGTGAGTGTGGCGTATGAAGGGGCAAAGTGAGTTTGCGTGTGTGTCATTTATGAACCTAGATGTCATGTTTGCTAAGGGGGGTGCGTATGTAATTCTAGGCGTTAACCCTTTCGCCGCCAAAGTCGCATTTTAGCACCACAGTGATTTAACATCTATGTCACTAAAAGGCATCAAATTGGGGCCTATTATCCAAAGTCCCTATTGTCTTAGTTTTGGGAAGTAAGGGTAGACCTTATTTTATATCTGTCACAGAAGAATCCCCAATACTGCAGATGGATTTTGTTCTCTATGCAGGTAAATTTAATGGACATTTTTGGCTGAAATATGTCTGGCGGTGAAAGGGTTAAACTGTTGACTTCGAAGCGAAAAGCCGGTTACCTCCCGTTCATAGTGTCTATAATGTGAATGTGAAAAAAGAGGGGAGGGGGAAGGGTCGTGGGGGGGGGGGGGGGGGGGGGGGGGTGTGTTAGGGGGAGGGCCGGTGTGATCTTTTTGACTTTTACTTTAAATTGTTAAATTGTTGCTAAATTATTATTGTTAGGCTTCTTAATGTTTTGTAATAATGTATTCTCAAAATATTTAAGAAGTGCTGTGAGAATGATTTTTTTTATGTATATTATTATCGAAGAGCGCTATATAAGCTTTGTTTATTGATGTTCGTCCGTCCCGAGGGATGAAGACCATCCGTCAACAGTTCCAATGTCAAAGAGTTCAGAATATGGGGTGGGTACGAAGATGACTGATGAGTCCGATGCAGGCCTTGAAGGTTTTGTGACAGTGGGGACAGGAAAGCGCTTTATTTATCATATTGTTATTATTAATATAAACACAGTGGCTAGAGGTACGGCATTCTTGCAGCACTCAGACCACGTTCAGGGATAGTAACTCTTCCTAGTCGAATTTTTCGTCAACAAATGCATTTTGCGTATTTCGTATATTTAGCACGTCTTGGTAGTGAATAGGGTTAGGGATAGGGTTAGGAACATGTCGGAGTTAATGTTAGTAGCTTTTGAAGACATTTGCGCACAGTTTATGCGTCCCGTGATTGAGCGCCGTACCCGTACACGATAGCCTGGAGAATGTGAGATACGGGCCCGTACCCCGAGACTCTGCCTTGTATAAAACAGTGTGCCTTCCTTACAGTTACAAATGTCCCATATGTGTCTGATTCAGACCAAGAGGACGTAAAACACCATTTTCGCCACAGTGACTCTTATCTGCATTAATTTTGTGGATTCATAAGACAAGCCATTAGCCTACTTCCATCTCTCATTTGAAGACGATGCGAGGGACATGTAGCCTAATAGTAAGCTGTAGACATTGATGGCACTGAGATCAAGCTATCGGCATCCGTCCGCAATCTAGGTGTTACTTTGGTTACCAAACCCTTTCTTTCAAACAGCATGTTTCCAATGTTTGCAAGGCTTGCTATCTAGAACTTCGAAGAATTAGTTCCATCCGCCGTTTCCTCTCTCAGGATGCCCTGAAGACTCTAGTATGTGCTTTTGTCCTGTCTCGCCTTGACTACTGTAACTCACTTCTTGCTGGCTGTCCATCAATTCTCATCTCTAAGCTCCAACGGGTCCAGAATAATGCTGCTCGTCTCATTTCTCGCTCCCCTAGGTACGATCACATCACTCCGGTTCTTCGTTCCCTACATTGGCTCCCAGTTCAATCACGTATTGACTACAAAATTCTCCTCCTTGCCTTCAAGTCACTGAATGATCAAGCTCCCCTGTATCTCTCTGATCTTCTTCATCTCTATGTCCCAGCTCGCCAACTACGTTCGTCTTCTGATTCTCGTCTCCTTTCCATTCCCTCCATCCGTCTCAAATCTGCTGGCCAACGTTCTTTTTCTTGTCAAGCACCATCTCTGTGGAATTCTCTGCCTTCTCCTCTCCGACACTCCAACTCAGTCTCCTCATTCAAAACCTCTCTTAAAACCCATCTTTTTCCTGCTGCGCCCTAAATATTTAATCAGTTGTCTATCGTTGTGTGCACGTGAGGGAAGATTGATTTAAGAGGTTTGTGCTGTGTTGTGTTTGTGCGTGTGTGTGTGTGTGTGTGTGTGTGTGTGTGTGTGTGTGTGTGTGTGTGTGTGTGTGTGTGTGTGTGTGTGTGTGTGTGTGTGTGTGTGTGTGTGTGTGTGTGTGTGTGTGTGTGTGTTGTGTGTGTGTGTGTGAGCATGAATGTGTGCTTGTGTGTATTTTGGTTTTGTGGGTTGTGTGTGCACGCATGTGTGTGTGTGTGTGTTTGTGTGCGTGTCTGTGTGTCTGTCTGCGTGCGTACGTTGTGTGTCAGGGTGTTTGTGTATGTGTGTTGGTGTATGTGGTCAGTCCATGCGGCTCAGTTGCTGTGGCTTACCGAATGGGGTATGAACGAGTTGGAGTCAATAATTGTGTGTTTATGTGTGTGTGTGTGTGTTTGTGTGTGTGTGTGTGTGTGTGTGTGTGTGTGTGTGTGTGCGTGTGTGCGCGTGCGTGCGTGTGCGTGTGCGTGTGTGTGTGCGTGCGTGCGTGCGTGCGTGTGTGTGCGTGTGTGTGTGTGTGTGTGTGTGTGTGTGTGTGTGTGTGTGTGTGTGTGTGTGTGTGTGTGTGTGTGTGTGTGTGTGTGTGTGTGTGCGTGCGTGTCGTGTGTGCGTGCGTGTGTGTGAGAGAGAGAGAGAGAGAGAGAGAGAGAGAGAGAGAGAGAGAGAGAGAGAGAGAGAGAGAGAGAGAGAGAGAGAGAGAGAGAGAGAGAGAGAGAGAGAGAGAGAGAGTTGCTTTGCATATGCGCTGTTGGTGGTTGGTGTCACTCTTGAATGTTGTTTTTTGTTATCTGTTGATGAATAATTGATTGTAAAGCGCTTTGGGCTCATCTGAGGTAAAGCGCTATATAAATGTACTGTTATTATTATTATAATAGTAAAAAAAAATATAACAAAATACTCTGACGGGGGCATTTTGTGTTGAGGGGGTAGCTCCGCTTAGTCATTACCGGCGCGACGGACTTGGTATTGATCCAATAGTGATGTGACCTTGAGAAGGCTTCTTGTCTCTCCTTCCCCGCCCTCACTCACTTCTTGCACCCCCCCCCCCCCCCTTCTCCTTTCCTCTTCTCACAAGAACAAGAGCCAGCACTGTGTGCTGGAAACGGAGTTGTGAAAATCGACTATAATTTCGAGGAAACCATCTGTCTTTATGTAAGGAACCACCTTCATTTTCTGCCCCCCCCCCCCCTACAGTAAAATTAGTGTGGAATAAACTTTCAACAAACCGGACGGGCAACTGTCAAAGTACTCGCCACTCGTTGTTTCTCTTTCTCATCGACTTTACTTATAGATCTTCGTTTGAAGTTTTGGTGAATAAAATTGACCACGCAGCATGCGCCTCTTTTTGCTACCCCCCCCCCCCCCCCCCCCCCCCCCCCCCACCCCCCCCCCCCCCCCGCTACTTTTTATCACAAGGCGCAGCGCTGAGTGTGGCAGCGAAGGCCAGGCCACGGGGTCAAGGCTAGGCCACAGTGGGGGAAAAAAAGCCCGTACCGCCATAGCTGCTTTTCTGCAACAACGTGTAGTGTGTGTCTGTAATGTGTTTGAGAAAGAGAGAGAGAGAACGAAAGAAAGAACCGAAGCGACCGTGAAAGCTGCATGTTGTTTTAAAGTATGTGGATTTTGGCGTTTGGATGATCGCGTGTAAAGAAGAACTTTGACGAATTTCGGCCTGATTAGGGTAAGTTTTGGCGTTTTACACGACATGTCGATTGTCAGAAAGCACGTTTTTGTTTTAAAAGTGTTGGCATAGCACCCCCCTTCACCCCGTCCTCCCTCTCATGTTTTCTGCCGTGTTCAAACGAAAACTGTGGTTTGTCATGATTATCATTATGTGATGACGGCAGATTGGAAATAGCCTGCTCCTGTTGGGCCCTCGCTAAACGCTCGTTTCGGTTCTTTTGTCTTTCGTCTCCCGCTGAAGATGAAGGACAGAGGCCTGAGAGGGCTGAGAGGCAGAAACATGATCTTACGCAGGCTCCCAGGATGGGATTAGGCCTATTGTGTAGAATAGGTTTGGGGACAATGGGTGGGTGGGTGGTGGTGAATGGTTGTGTCAGTTCATAATAATGGTTGTGTCAGTTCATAATACTAGGTAGGGCATGCAAAAAAGTAGCATCGTGCAAATTCTAGGGCCCACAGTATATTGCCTCCGATTTTCGGTAAAAAGCTAAAGAATATTAGATAATGGCCTTTATTATGACTGCGATTAACGATTAATTATTCAACAAAGATAATTAGCTCACAAAGTTGATAAGATACAGCTTAATGTTTGGTAAGAAAGGCAGGTATGAAAATGTGGGGAGAGCTGAGAAATGTAAGAGGGGGGGGGGGGGGGGGCACATCTTTACATTCATGAAACCTTTTGTCGTTTGTTTTGGAGAGAGGAGGGAGTACAATTATTGTACTAACAAGCCAATGATGATTGAAACTGAGACAGAAAATTAACAGTTACATAGACGGGATAATGCAGAGTAGATTGTAAGGGAGAACGAAATGTGTGAACTGAGAGAGAGGGTCCCAGTATAATAATCTGTATGTTGAAAAATGTTTTTAACTCAAAATATTGCCTATCTCAAAATAAAATGTCAGTCCCTTCAATATTGACTGAAGCGATTTTTACTGTACCTTATACAAGTTATAAATAGGCCTATCGGCCTACTACACATGACCATGGAGAAACAGACTAGGCTACATGCACACATACACATGTCGGATTACTGTCACAGGCAGCATGCCATTTATCTATTTTTGGGTGGGCAAACATGGCGGGCAGTCAGCCTACTTTGTTACTTGTGGTCTATGTTGGTTGGTGTTTTAAAATGTTTTTCCCCCATAATGTTAAATCATAATAATGTCTACAAAGGAGATGCTTATTGTGTTCGATTTCTGTTTTCTGTAAAACAAATACAAAAGTAAAAAAAAACAAATCAAAAAATCAAAACGGCAACATCCCATGCTGGTATGCATACTTTATGTGAACATAAGTTAATGACATGATATGTGTGTGTGTGTGTGTACACGTTTGTGTGTGTGTGTGTTCATGTTACTGTTTGTGTGTGTGTGTGTGTGTGTGTGTGTGTTCATGTCACTGTTTGTTTGTTTGTGTGTGTGTGTGTGAGAGAGAGAGAGGGAGCGAGAGAGAGAGAGAGAGAGAGAGAGAGAGAGAGAGAGAGAGAGAGAGAGAGAGAGAGAGAGAGCTTCAGCATATGAATTTATTGTGCTACTGTAATGTGTTGGATTTTTTTTACCCGTATAGGCCTACTGTCTGTACTGTTCTTTTTCTGCTGTGTGTGAATGTGCATACATGCATGGATAGATGGGTGCTTGCAAACGTGTGAAAGGATTGATGCTTCTACATATGCATACATGCATGTATCTGTAAAATTATGTTTATTGTCTATCTGCCTTAATGGATGGATGCCTATACACATTTATTATCAAATAATGTTGTATTTATATAATATATTACTGTATGTTCACTCCTATTTCATTCTTCCACTCAATACAGCCGAGAACTGATAACTCAAAAACACTGGATATCTCAAAATAATTTCTGGGTCCCAGTATAATAATCTCTATGTTGAAAAGTCTTTTTAACTCAAAATATTGGCTATCTCAAAATAAAATTTCAGTCCCTTACAATGACTTAAGCGATTTTTACTGTAGTTTATTCACTCTCTCACGAATTCATACTTCAACAAGTCCTCTTTCCATGGAGGGGGGGCAATGCAGAATATGAACATAGCAAGAATACGTGAAAAAAAATAAAAATAGGAGAGGAACATTGTAATCTGTATTGCCTTGAAATGATAATGAATGAAAGGAACATTCAAAAGTACACTTTGCATTTAAACAGTATAGAGGAATACCCCCTTCCCTCCCCCCTTTTTTTTTTACACGCACACAGACATCCATATATATATATATATACATTGACACAGACACTCGCATACATTCACACACACAGTCACACACACACACATGCACACACACACTGGGCAACTCATAAAAAGTGAAAAAGAAAAACAAAACGTTTTTCATATATGAGAACCAATCTTTCTGGAAATTTTCCAGTTTGCCTAATATTGCATCCATTTATCTTTCTTATGCATACCTATCTTTTCAGGTCAACTAAAAAAACACTGTTATTACAAGTCGAACAGAACTATTCCATTTTCATTTATAAATGCACTGTAGGGTTAACATTCCTAGCTCGTTAAAATTCCTAGCTCGCTACTATGAGAGTGACTATTTGCGACAACCACAAATTTCACTTTTTCGTTACTTGAACCATTTAACCCTAACCCTATCCCTAACCCTAGAAAAAAGTGAAATTTGTCGTTCATGCTCAATGTCGCAAAATGCCGCAAATAGTCAGTCTTATAGTATAGCGAGCTAGGAATTTTAACCCGACATGCACACCTTCACTCTCATCACACTAAAGGCAACAATTGAGCAAATTACTTTATGGTGTCCCTATCTGTTTGTAAAGCTACACATGTCTCTCTGTAGATAGATCTGCATCTGTGTCTACACATTATCTAATCTGTTTCCATGCTTGCATCTCCACTGACTCTCTTTCTTTATTAATGATGATGATTGAAGACAAGAGGCAAAGACTTCAAGGCTCGCTCGAACAGGCACATGTGGGACATTAATAGATATAAAGATGTTGGGACGATCCTGGAGGTACTGCAATACCAGGAACGTGCCGAGCTTTTTCACAATGAAGATGATTTTATTTTGTTAGCAATCTGAATGAAAGTTTAACATCCTCCAGCCTGGAACAGGTACATAAGGGGCATTAATAACTATAAAGATTAGATAGTGGGACAATCCTGGAGGTACTGACAATACCAGGAAAGTCCCGGATTGTTTTTTAATAATCAAGATGATTAAACCCTCAAATGTGAGAATAACAACTAGCAATCAAAGTCAAATGAATGAACATCTGTTTAACGTCCTCCGGTCTGGAACAGACACATATGGAACATTAGTAAATATAAAGATGGTGAGAACGATCCTGGAGGCAATGCCCGTAGGCAGTGCAACACCAGTAAAGTCCCGAATTTTTGACACTACAGAATATTATTGATATATAAGTTATAACACTATTAACAGCCTTTGACATGCATGCACAACCCTATTGCATGCCCTTTCTGTGTTAGTCTGAAGTTGACAATGTCTGTGTAATCTATTCAGTTAATACCCTCAGAATTACACTGTATGTCCATTAACTCTCTCTCTCTATGTCTCTTACTCTGTTTCTCTGTCTGTCTCTTTCTCTCTCTGTCTCTCTCTCTATGTATCTCTCTCCGTCTCTCTCAGTCTGTCCCTCTCTGTCTCTGTCTCTGTCTCTGTCTCTCTCTCTCTCTCTCTCTCTCTCTCTCTCTCTCTCTCTCTCTCTCTCTCTCTCTCTCTCTCTCTCTCTCTCTCTCTCTCTGTTTAGCGCTATATGAATTATTATTATTATTATTATTATTATTATTATCATTATTATTATTATTATTATTATTATTATTATTATTTATTATTATTATTATATATCATTATTATTGCTACTATTATTATTATAGGATTGGGTTTTATCTTGTTATGTATAAGTGTTTATTCCAAAATGTGTGTATGTTAAAGATGAGTATGTAGACTAGGATTTGGTTTTATTCTGTCATGTATATGTGCTTACATTTAAGTTTGATGTATTTTTAAGATTAGTATGTAAAATGGGCTTAGGCTTGATTTTATTATGTGTATCGGCTTTAAATTTAAAATGTGTAGGTTACATGTTATGAGTATGTAAAATAGGATTAGTCTTAATTTTGTGATGAGTTAACTTCATTTTTGTTAAGTTTTACTTAAATGTGCATGTTAAAGACCAGGACTAGAAAGTAGGTTTAGGCTTGATTTCGTTATGAGTAGTATTTACTTTTTAATATGTGTATTCGCTTGCAAACAATATGACTTGGTCTGCTTTTGTTACGAGTGTGTGTTTACTTTTTAATTTGTTTATGTTACAAATGAATAATGTAATGTAGGAATAAGTTTCATGTTGCCATGAGTACATGTATTTACATTTTAAATTGTGCATGCTAAGATGAGTAGGTAAAGTAATATTATGTTTGACTTATTATGTGCATGGGTTTCTTTTCAAATAGTACATTTTAATGATGAAGTATGATTGAGGTATTTTATTTTTATGTTTGTGCACTTCTCTGAGTGTGAAAAGTAGGATTGATTTTGTTATTGATGTGTTACAATATAGGGATGTTTTTTGCATGCTTTATATTACTTTGTATGTGTTTTTTCGTTTTCCATTTTCTACTTTTATATATGTATTCTGTCCAGAGGGCTGGATGTAAAAAAGCATGTTATTGCTTACTCTATTACCCTCTATAAATAAAATTCAATCAATCAATCAATCAATCTCTCTCTCTCTCTCTCTCTCTCTCTCTCTCTCTCTCTCTCTCTCTCTCTCTCTCTCTCTCTCTCTCTCTCTCTCTCTCTCTCTCTCTCTCTCTCTCTCTCTCTCTCTCTCTCTCTCTCTCTCTCTCTCGTAAACATTTTATTGTCCGAAAACAACTGGTCATGCAATATAAGACAACTGAAGCAGTAGCAAGCAGAGCTTATGGTGCTCTCTCTCTCTCTCTCTCTCTCTCTCTCTCTCTCTCTCTCTCTCTCTCTCTCTCTCTCTCTCTCTCTCTCTCTCTCTCTCTCTCTCTCTCTCTCTCTCTCTCTCTCGTCTCTCTCTCTCTCTCTCTGTTGTGTGTGTGTGTGTGTGTGCGTGTGCATGTGCGTGCGTTTGTGTGCGTGTGTGTGCATGTGCGTATATTCTTACACACACATTTGTGTGTGGCTGTGTCCAGTATTTGTCTCTCTGTCTTTCTCTCTCTCAGTCTCTGTATGCTTTCCTGGCTGCCTCTGTCTAAATTGTCTGTAATGTGTCTCTGTCTCTGTTTCTGTATTTCCTCTCTCTGTTTCTCTTTATCTCGTTCTCCCACTTTCGGCTCCCCCCACCCCTCACTCTAGCCCATTCGTACACTCCCTCTGTCTTCATTCTTAACTCTCATTCTCTCAACCCATTTGAACAAAAGCAGGGCTTCCAGTGACCCCCATTTGGGGGTCTGTAAAGTACTATAATTCTAAGGGACCCTCTAAAAGAATGTGCAAGTGGTCCCAGGGATGCACTATAAAAATTCGTTTTAGCATTCACGATCTCATTGGGACCCTCTATCCCTCCTCTAGGACCCTCTACACTGTAAGTGAAGTAGTCCCTGTGACCCCTTGTTTTGCGGGACGATTGGGAGCCCTGAAAAAGTGTTCAAGTAGATTATGTTTGCCTGTTTGTCTGTTTATTTGTTTGCCTTTTACAGTGGAATGTCCCTTATAAGACTTCCCATAAGACTCCCTCCCATATAGGACCTTCTTTTCTGATACATTGCCCTTCTTTGTAAGTATTAAAATTGCCTCCCTTATAAGACCTCAATTTGGATGGTTTTTGAAGGTCTTATAAGGGAGGTTCCACTGTATCATCATACCAGAAATATTAACAGATTTTAATTGAATGCATCACGTTAGGTATTGAAACAAATCAGATTTCTTCTTCTTCTTCTTCTGCGTTCCCAGGCCGCATGGCCATAATGGGTAAGGTCCGTATGTGTCCGGTTTTCAGTTTTCACTGGTCTCCCCGTTGTATTCGCCGACACATTCCGATTTCGGAGGAACTCAAAAGACAAAATAACGAAGATTTGTTGTAGAAATGGCAGGAGAATGGGATTCAGATTAAACCAGGATTGTCACTCTGATACAGGGATTTTAGAATGTACAATTTCTGTTTCTCACTCTGTTCTTGTTTAACTGCTTACACAAACTACCTATCTATATGGATGTATCTTCGAATTAATCTAGTTTGCATCGAGTATGAGTAATGGGTACTTGTGTTAGTTAGTAGGGTATCAGATTGTGTGTGGGGCGGGGGTGTGGGTGGTGTTGGAGGTGTGTAGTGAAAGGGAAGGGTGGAAATTCGCTTCGTGTGTTTGCGGGTATTTTCTTCATAAAATACTTTCATCTCACATAATAAGTATTCTCTTCTCACCCTTTCCCTACTCGTCTTCCATCCACTTTGTTACCCGCTCTGTTTCCAAAATAGTTTGCAGGCCTACTCTTGGAAATATGGCAATCTAGTTACCGTAGTTCAAGGTTCTCTATTTGTCAGTCTCCTGCCTCCGTCTCTCCCTCTCTATATTTTCCTGCCATCCAACTAGCTTGCCTTCTCTTCCGTTCCCCCCTCCCCACCTCCTCCCCCCCCCACCGCCCCTCCAGTACCTCAAACTCTCTCAGAGTTACTCTCTCGTTCTCTGCCTGCCTGTCTGTGTGCTGTCTCTCTGGCTGTTTGTTTCTCTCTCTCTGTATGTGTGTGTTCGCGCGGTACTGTTCATGTGCACTGCCCCTGCCCCATCAGTCGCTCAAAGTATGATAGTACACACAGTGAATTAATGAAAAATGGTGTTTTACGTCCTCTCGGTCTGGAACAGACACATATGGGACATTTGTAGATACAAAGATGGTGGGAACGATACTGGAGGCAATGCCCGGAGGCAGTGCAACTCCAGTAAAGTCCCGATGTTTTAACTATACAGATAGGTGTAGCGGTAACCACGCCTCGGTTAAACCTCATTGGCTATGGTACCGCCACGCAAGAGTAGTGATTTTAGCAATTTGCTAAAGAATTTATGACGCTTACACTGGCTTGTTTTCATATGGAAGTCTTTTGGGTTTTTTTTTTTTTTAATGCATGGCAATGAAGTAAACATCCAGATAAACCACAAGGTTCTTTCTGAATCATTGAGACTCAGAAATTGAGTTCAGACTAGACTTTTGTCTAAACGTTGAGTCTACAAAAACCAACCTAATTGAGTTCAGACTAGACTTTCGTCTAAAAGTCTAAAAGTTAATGTTAATGGCGGTTGGTTGATGCTTCGCCTCACATGTGCTGCTTGCAGCCGAGCGGACGTTAAACTCCATTTTCATTCGAGTCATTGAGAAGAAAGAATGAATCAGAAATGTTTCCCTGCATATAAATTTCGCTTTGTTTTCTTTTTTTTTCTTTTCTTAATACAAAAGTCTGGCGGACTTACTTACTGTAGTGTTGAGAATACATTCTTTTCTAAACAAAAACGATATTAGGATGTTTCTGAACAAAATTACATGACACATTCGTTTGTGTGGAGTTCCCTGTCAATTCCGTCGGTTTTACTCTCGAAATTATTTATTTGTGTAGGGGAAGACGGGGTAAAAAGCGCATGGGCGGGTAAGAAGCCCACCCCAATTATCTCATGAAATGTAGCAAATTTCAGTCTCATTTTGCCCATGAGACGAGCGTTAATGTCTAGCATTCGTCTCATGGGCAAATTTGACTGAAATGTTCTTTATTTCATGAGATAATTGGGGTGGGCTTCTTACCCGCCCATGCGCTTTTTACCCCGTCTTCCCCTACCGTTAATCAACACTGGCCGATTGCTTTCCTTTACAACCGTTCAACCGTTCAACCGTTCATATAGTGTTCAAACATTGTCCATACTTACCCAACTTATTACTTGTGGCGGTACCATAGCCGATGAGGTTTAACCGAGGCGTGGTTACTGCTACACATATCTGCATTGTTGAAAAAATCGGGACTTTACTGGTGTTGCACTGCCTCTGGGCATTACCTCCAGTATTGTTCCCACCATCAAGATACAAATGTCCCATATGTGTCTGGTCCAGACCGAGAGGATGTAAAACACAATTGTTTGTTGTTGCGAACGTCTTTATTGGTTATTAATGTATACAATAATTACTTGTGGCGGTACCATAGCCGATGAGGTTTAACCGAGGCGTGGTTGCTGCTACACATATCTGTATTGTTAAATAAATCGGGACTTTACTGGTGTTGCACTGCCTCCGGGCATTGCCTCCAGCATTGTTCCCACCATCTTTGTATTTACAAATGTCCCATAATTATGTGTCTATGACCGAGAGGACGTAAAACTCCATTTTTCATTCATTCATTCATTACAAACGTCTGTATCGTTAAAAAATCGGGACTTTACTGGAGTTGCACTGCCTCCGGGCATTGCGTCCAGGATCGTTCCCACCATCTGTATATCTACTAATGTCCCGTATGTGTCTGTTTCAGACCGGAGGACATTAAACGGATTGTCAGCTGAGCGAGTTAAGGCGTACAAAAATACAAAAAGACGGTACTGGTAGCCTGACTTTATATTGCGGTGCTAAAAATGTTTCCACTGAATGTATGTCTGTCGCCCCCACCCCCTCCAGAGAGACAAAGAGAGGGGGGGGGGGTGAGAGACAGAGGGGAAGGGAGGGAGGAGGAAATATGGGGAATAGTCCACATGCTTTTAGCCAGCCCTCACACATTCAACCCATGCCATCGCTATTGGTAGCCATTCACCCACGGCGAACTGCGGAAAGAGAGGGCAAGCATGTATTTAACCCGTGTACCCAGTTTCCCCTTTTGTCATTCCGCCAACGTTATGGAAAGAAGTAGGGACACATTGAACTACTGTATTTCTTTAATCTTTTCATTTCTTCTTCTTAACCAAATAGCAGAATATATGCCAAGCAATCGGGTTTTTTGGGCAGTCATCTAACCATGATTAGAATGTAAAGGAAAGCATGCTGGCTGTGTAAGCTTACCATTTTGAAGGAGGGGAAAACAAACGAAAGGTAAACGAAACTGAGAAGAATTGCGAAAAAATGTAACTTGTATTAAGAAATGGCTGAATAAGATATGAATAGGATAATACCCACGTTATAGTTTTCAGTCTCTTTTTTTTTAAAATACAAGTTATTATTTCTCGCAATAAGATCCATAATAAGTTAATGGATCATCCTAATGTGTTGCAGCTCCCTTCTTGTCATGGTGATACATGAACACCGCACAAAATTTGAAGCGATTCTGTCAAACGGTTCACAAGATAAAGCCCGAAGAGGCATACAAGCAAAGAAGCAAACAGACGAACGAACGTATTCTTTTGGGGGGCGTAGGACACCTGTTATACGCTGTCCTCTTTGAAGGACAATATTACGCTACCCTGTTTGGGTCTAGAAATGAAAAGTGAGTTTAACGTCCTCCGACAGGTTCACGTGGGACATTTGTAAATATATAAGTAACTTATAAACATAATAATGGTTCTAGTGGAAACAAATGAAAAGGACAGAAAAGGTGTGTGTGTGGGCGCGGGGGTGAGTAAGGGGTAGGGGGGGGGGGGGGGTGACGGGTTTAGTAGCCGGGGAATCTTGATAGATAAGTGAGGAGCGGACATTGTCAATATGTAGAGACATGTCCGTGTGTAACTATAAGGTCTGTGCTCAGAGTGTAACTCTAACATTCCTCCCCCACCCTCCCATCCTTCCGCTGACTACCTTTTGACTTAGGTACCTACTATGGATGTCTTTTGCTAAACTCTCTCTCTCTCTCTCTCTCTCTCTCTCTCTCTCTCTCTCTCTCTCTCTCTCTCTCTCTCTCTCTCTCTCTCTCTCTAGCTCTCTAGCTCTCTCTGCTTCTTTCAGTTTTATGAAAATAACCCTAGGCTGATCCTACCCCTATCCATTTCCTAATAATGCAAGACTTTTGCTTCTCAGAGAAACTTATCAATGCGAAAAGTTGGAGGTGGGGGTGGCAGTAGGGCTCCCAATCGTCCCGCAAAACAAGGGGTCCCAGGACTCCTTCACGTACAGTATAGAGGGTCCTGGAGGCAGGATAGAGGGTCCCAGTGGCATTGCAGATGCTAAAAAGAATTTTTCTAGTGCATCCCTGGAACCCCCTGCACATTCTTTTAGAGGGTCCTTGAGAATTTTAGTGCTTCGTAGACCCCCAAATGGGGGTCCCTGGGAGCCCTGGGCACCAAAGTGGGTTAAATCGTTGGTGGGACTAAAGCACATGTTTGCCCTTTTTTACTATTATTATTATTTGTTTTTTTAAACAGTCAGTCTCGTTGATCATATGCACATACATGCCTTATTTTTATTTTTATTGATGATGTGTCACATCTTTCCCATTGGGTGTGCTTACAAAAGCAAACAAAGCAGTCACTAGAAATATGCACGCAGTATTTTTATGCATCTGTTGCCGATAAATTTCAAACAAAACTTGCATTCTTTCTTTGCTCGCAACCATATTTGCCCATTTTTGTCCTTTACAAAGATGGGCTCGTTTATCATATATATGCACGTACATTCTTTATTTTCATTGATAATATGTCACATCTTTCCCACTGGGCGTGCTTTAAAAAGAAGGTAAATAATGCACTCACTAGAAGTAGGCTATACACGCATTCTTTTTTTTTTTATCCGATTGCCACAGATACATTTCACACAAACCTGTCTTTTTCTTTGCTCGCAGTCATTTTTAGTTCCCGAGCGAAGCTTCGGGAAGTATTGTTTTTGTTTCATCCGTCCGTCCGTCCGTGTGTGCGTCCGTCCGTGCGTGCGTGCGTGCGTGCGTGCGTGCGTGCGTGCGTGCGTGATTCCGGCCGCGTTTTCTCCCGAACCGCTTGACAGAATCGCTTCAAATGTCGTGTGGTGGCGTGTCACTAAGAGAGGAAGTCTTCAAATTTGGCATGTTGGTGCATTGGTGTATGGCGAATCTGATGATGGTAAAGCAATCAAGTCAAGGTCAAGGAGATCGGTAGGCTTGAATGTGGTGGGGTCTAAAAATTGGGTTATAAGCCATATTTTCCACATTTTTACTTGCTTAAATTCTTTTTGTTTTGTTTTGGTGTGTTATGTTGGGATCCCAACAGCCGAAGCACTTGTTCAAATGCATCAGCTATGGATGAGAACATTCCGTGTGTGACCGCTTTTGATTAACGGTACCCCGCCACGTGAGCAGCCACTCTCCGTCTTTGGGGCGACTGTGTGCGATTTGGTCAAGTTTGTTCAGGATTGTGTAACAAAGTACCGGTACCTCACTTTAGCTATTCTCTGTCTCACTTTCTAAATACCTATGTGTCTCCCCCTTCTCTCTTTCTCATTCTTCTTTCGTGTGTGTGTGTGTGTGTGTGTGTGTGTGTGTGTTCTGTGTGTGTGCTCGCGTGCGCACGCGTGCGCTCGTGCATGTGCTGGCGCTCACCTGTCAGTGTGTGTATATGTGTGTCTGGTACGTAGCTGGATCCTGTGTCGACTTCATTGATTCGTGAATAAGATCTAGCTAGGCTGACATTTAGGGTTTGTTTCTTTTGTCGGGTAGTTCGCGACACACGTGGCGTTTTTGTGTGTACATTTTTCTGATTTGTTTTCTTCTTATGATTATGGTGGTTTTTTTGCTTGTTTGTTTTGTGGTGCTTTGTGTATTATTTGACATGGACGGGGATGCTTTGCAACCTGAAAAAGCACCCTCGTTTCTAGAGTTTGTATGTATGCCTGTGAAAGTGCATCTGTCCATGAACGCAGGTGTGCCTTAAATACACTTAATTACTCCCGAATTGAACTAATTTTAATGTCTAATGTAAACATTATAAAACAAAAATGGAGAAAACCCCAAACAAGCAAAGCACACACAGTCACACAGACACACACACACACACACACACACACACACACACACACACACACACACACACACACACACACACACACACACACACACACACACACACACACACACACACACACACACACACACACACACACACACACACACACACACACACACGCACGCACGCACGCACGCACGCACACACACACACACACACACACGCACACACACACGCACACACACACACACACACACACACACACACACACTAAAGGGCCAGGCACACGTCCACAAACATCGCACGACTGTACGATACGATCACGTGGTCTCCAAGAACAAAATAATGTGATTCGCGCGTTTCGAGATCTCGTGATCGAATCGTATCGTACAGTCGTGCGATTTTAGTGGACGTGTAGCAGGCCCTTAACGAGTAAGCCGGTGTAACAGGCCGGAATAAACACCTGGCCCCAAATATACCCGGGTAAAAAGTGGCCTAGGCCAGGATATACACCCCTGGCCCCAAATATACCCCCTCCCCTTGTGTACGCATTTATGTATGTACATGTGTGCGTGCACACGCGCGTGTGTATATGTATGTGTGTGTTTGTGTACTTGTGTGTATCTGTGTGTGTGTTTATATGCTTACAAGTAAGCTTTTATGTTTATGTTTGTGTATATGTGTGTGCATGTTTGTGTGTATTGTGTGTGTGATGGGATGAAGGTCTTTGTTTGCACATGCGCCTGCGTTGTGTGTGTGTGTGTGTGTGTGTGTGTGTGTGTGTGTGTGTGTGTGTGTGTGTGTGTGTGTGTGTGTGTGTGTGTGTGTACACTTCAATTTAATGTCTATTCACATAAGTGATTCTAGAGAAGTGTGTGAGTCATATTGGATAGTTATTTATGCACATTGGTTTTGATTTTTGTGCGTTGTCAGTTAGTGCTCCCAGTTCCAAACACAATGTCTGTATGCCTTAGGTGTGTGTGTGCGCGCGCGCGTGCCTGTATGTGTGTCTGATGGTGCGCTTGTGCTTGCATGTGTGTGTGTGCGGGCGCACACGCGTGATTGTGTGTGTGTGTGAAGAAGAAGAAGAACAACAACAAAACTCGCTTTCCATTTTCCAAATGTTCAGTGTGTACTTCTTCTACATAATTATCCTCTTTTTCTGTAAAAAACCCCAAACCCACACACCCTAACGTATGCGCATATGCATGTGCTTTTATGCTCGGGTGTACTGTTTGCTAGTTATACTCGGGTAATTTGTTAGTGCACCCTAATTCCCGCCCAGGTGCACGAATAGTGATCTATTTTCGCTCGATTTGATCAATGTGCTTACCTCGCTGACATTATTTTTCTATATTTTCTGATCAACAGATGTGAGGCTACGAACTGACGACCCATGGCGTCTTTTCATTCTTGTCCAAAGATCCCTTCGTTGTTTAAAAAACGCAAGAAGTGACCTTCCATTCCTCAAACCCCGGGGCGGAGCATACCAGCATCCGACACCTCCACCTCTACTGCCATAATAACCACGATTAACGTCGATCAAAACACTGCCGTTCCCTAACTTGTGGATCGAGCTTTCTTGGTTCTCCGAGGATTTCCAGTCGTCACTCCCACACGAGGTCAGTGTCATGTGATCTGTGGCCTCGGGAAAGGGTCATGCGCAGTGAGGCACTTCCGCCGGGGTGCGTGAACCATGTGAAGCGGAACGGAGCCAGCGGCGGCGGCGGCGGTTGCGGCTAGCAGGCGGCGGGCGACCATGCATGACCAGCAGTCCACCGCACCCTTCCGGAACGGTACCAGTCCTTCTCTGGGAAACGGTGAGTGACTCCTCCTCTCCGTCAAAGGCTTGCTACAAAGAGAAAATGTCTTGGTCAATGCTTCACCAAACACCCCTTTGAGAGCACACATTTTTTATTTTAATATCTTTTTCAACAAGGGCATCGCCGAGCGGCAGATATGTCCTTTGCCGGTTACGCCCTGTACATGCCCCGCCCTGTACCTCCCCTCCCCCCCCCCCCTCACATGTTAGGCTCCCGTCCTCCTTGTGTCCTTTGTTACGCCCTGTACCTCCCTTCCCCCTCACATGCTAGGCTCCCGTCCTCCTTGTGTCCTTTGGGTGATGCACCTACACACCCTTGACTGGGTGAAAATCGTTTTCCGGGATGCACACCCCAAATTGGTGGGGTGTACACCCTTAACACTGAGATATGTCTGCCACTCGGCAACATTTAAGCCCCACGTGGCACATTTTGTGCTACGATGTCTTTTACGTTTAGATTTAGACCCCCTCCTTTACCGGGATGTAGGCCTACACCCTTCATTAGTGGGGTGTACACACTTAATAGGGTGTAGCCCCACATGGCCGAAAGGCCAAAGAGGGCGTAAAGCATTACTTCCTTAATAGGGTGTACACCCTTAATGAATGGGGTGTACACCCTTAATCAATGGGGTGTACACCATTATCTCGGAAACATGTCTGCCGTTCGGCGACATTAAAATCACACGTAGCATAATTTATACTGCAATGTCTTCTACTGTTCTTTTTGCACTCGCACAACATCATTTTGAGTGATTATATACAGTATTTCACGAGAAATAGGAGGGTGAAGAAAAACGGAAACATGTCTGCCGCTCGGCGATATTGTATTTCCGAGGGATAATTTATGTACGAATATGTTACACTGTTAGTCTCACATCATCGCACAAAATGTGAAGGGATTCTGTATTCTAGTTCACGAGATACAGCTTGGACAAGAAATATAGCGCAAAGAACGTTTATAAGGCTTTAAAAATTGTGTGGCCTACACCCTACTACTGTGGTCACTATACGGGAGGAAGAAAATTCCTGGAAAACACTCGGTCTACGCGGAAAAGCTAGTTTCGGTTCTGACGCATGTGCTAGTTTCGGTTAGCTGATGCGAATGGGGTTCGGGGGTGTTGTTTTTTTATGTCTTTTAGTCTTACGTTTAGTATTAGACCCCCTCCTTTATGGGGTGTACACCCTTAACTCGGAGACATGTCTGCCGCTCGGCGACATTAAAGTCCCACGTGGCATAATTTGTACTGCAATGTCTTCTACTGTTCTTTTTACACCCCCACACAAAATTTGGAGTGATTCTATACAGTATTTCACGAGATATAGGAGGGTGAAGAAAAACGGAAACATGTCTGCCGCTCACGACATTGTATTTCTGAGGGATAATGTATATACGAGTATGTTACACTGTTAGTCTCACATCATGACACAAAATTTGAAAGGATTATGTCTTCCAGTTCACGACATACAGCTTGGACAAGACATATATAGCGCAAAGAAGAAAATTTCGGTTTTCAAAAACTCATCCGTCAGGGTGCACCTTTAAAGCTGTGTCAGATCAATTGACATAGGCTAGAACACCAAGGCTACATCAGAATTTTGTTGTGCTCTACATAGTTATGCGGGGGTTGTTTTTAGCCATGACAAGCTCCTAGCATAACATCATCAGTCTTTGAAATCCTCCGAAGTCGGAGTGTGGCTACCCACGTGGCGTGGTAATCAAAGGCGGTCACACACGTAATGTTCTCATCCCTAGCTGGTGCATTTGTACCACAGTGCTCAAGTGATTCGGCTGTTGGGATGATCCCTGGAGTCTTTAAGCCAGGGTACAACAACATTTAAATGAACATAAATATGTCCTAAATAGAAAATTGGTAGTGTGTGTGTGTGTGTGTGTGTGTGTGTGTGTGTGTGTGTGTGTGTGTGTGTGTGTGTGTGTGTGTGTGTGTATTGTTGTTGTTGTTGTTGACTATTTTTAGTTTTTGCTCAAAAACATTCTGTACGACTTATGTTGGTGTTACCCATGCACCATCACATGTTAATCACTTTTTACGATTTTTATGGTCGACAGTATATTGGGTGGGAGAAAAATGGAGGCAGAGAGAGAGAGAGAGAGAGAGAGAGAGAGAGAGAGAGAGAGAGAGAGAGAGAGAGAGAGAGAGAGAGAGAGAGAGAGAGAGAGAGAGAGAGAGAGAGAGAGAGAGAGAGGGAGGAGAGAGGAGGGAGGGAGGGAGGGAGGGAGGAGGGAGGGAGGGAGGGAGAGAGGAGGGAGGGAGGGAGAGAGAGAGGGAGGGAGAGGGAGGAGAGAGAGAGAGAGAGAGAGAGAGAGAGAGAGAGAGAGGGAGGGAGAGGGGAGAGAGAGAGAGAGGGAGGGAGGGAGAGAGAGAGAGAGAGAGGGAGGAGGGAGAGAGAGAGAGAGAGAGAGAGAGAGAGAGAGAGAGAGAGAGAGAGAGAGAGAGAGAGAGAGATAACAGACTATGTTACATAAGGGCCTGTGTATCTAAATACACTGGCTCTGGTTACATTCTCTCTGGGGAGATGGTAAAGATGGGTGGAGGGGAGGGTTTGTGAAAGCGGGGTGAGGGTGGGGGTTATGGTGGGGGCAGAGAGATGGGTGTGGGATGGGGCTAATTACTCAGTGACAGCAGTGATCACGCGCCTTATTGATCGCTGCCGTGTGGTGTGGTGTGTGACCTTTCATGGATGTATCATGACACATACCTGCCTGTCACAGCCCCGTCACAAACAAACAAACATACAAACAAAGAAATCGTTGAAGATCCGCAATGATGGAGAGAGAGATAGAGAGAGAAAGAGAGAGAGAGAGACAGAGAGAGAGAGAGAGAGAGAGAGAGAGAGAGAGAGAGAGAGAGAGAGAGAGAGAGAGAGATGGTTATGGTAGGGTGGGGTAGGATTTATGGATAAACATAGACTGGTAGAGGTAGAGACAGAGAGAGAGAGGCAGGGAGAGATATAGACTGATACAGACATAGTCTGAGAAAAAAAATAGGAGGACAAAATGACGATGAAATATAAAAAAGGTTCAGAGAGGGAAAATGGAACAAAACGAATAAATTGATTGGAGAGAGAGAAAGAGATAGATAGATAGATAGATAGATAGCGAGCGAGAGAGAGAGAGAGAGAGAGAGAGAGAGAGAGAGAGAGAGAGAGAGAGAGAGAGAGAGTATTATTAATATTAGCATCATCATCATCATCATCTCCTCCTCCTCCTCCTCCTCCTCCTCCTCCTCCTCCTCATCATCATCATCATCATCATCATCATCATCACAATCCTCTTGCTCTTCTTCCTCGTAGTCGTACTCCTTCATCTTAGCTGTAGAAATAGTAATAGAGTTATTTTTCTTGATAATGCTTTTATTAATATTATGCACACTGGAGATCTAGTAAGTCAAAATTGAAGGAATTGAAATGCTATTTTGAGATAAACAGTATTGTGAGTGAGTAAGACGTTTTGGCATAATTTTTTAAAAAATGAAACTAGGACCGAAAATCATTATGAGTTATCCAGTCGTTTTGAGGTTTGTGGGAATGTTGTATCGCTAGACCCGTGTCAGTGATGAGTTTTATGTATGTTTTACGTGCCACTACAAGATATAATTATAAAGTGGATTCATGATAACTAAAAAAACTGATAACTCACAATGATTTTCCGGTCCCACTTTAATATCCTTATGTTAAAAAATCTTTTTATCTCAAACAGTCCCTTCAATTTTGAGTTAAACGATGTTCACTGTATATATATATATATATTTTAGACATATATATATATATATATATATATTATATGCCCTTTTTCAGGACAATAAAATCTTGTGACTTGTTACTTGCCCATGTTGTTTGAGTCACATGGACTCCACTTTTATATTCTTCTTCTTCTTCTTCTTATTCTTATTCTTCTTTAGCCTGGTCTCTTTCTGTTCTGTGTGCTATATAACAAGCGCAGTGGAACGTTTCTTTTGAGCGGGGTCTCTGGCTGAATGCCATGATTTAAAGTAAAAAAAAATCCAAACATACTCCATGGTAAAAAAAAAAATGTCTGGTCATCGACCCATATATACAAAAGCTATACCTACCTACCTGCCTACCTACACAATTATCCACCCGTCCCAAATAGGTCATGAAAATCTTTGTAGGTCAGATTAGAATGTGTAGGTCAGATCAAAAAGCCTTAATGTTACAAAGAGTGATAACGTCGCAGCCTACAAACCTTGCAAAGAATGAAGCCAACTTTCTCACTTCCCACCTGGAAGGTGAAAATGTGGAAGGTGGGAAGTGTTAGTGTTGTTGTAGGCAGTGAGTGAGTTCACAATGATCCCCAACCTGTAGTGTAGGTGAAAGGGTGGGAGTAAACAAACACCCAACCGGCTTCAGTCAGCTGCGGAGTGCGTGCTCTTTGTATATTCAGGCTTTTTGGTCAGATTGAGCCAAGCAGCTTAGTTGGCCGAGACTGAATGTAAGGGTGGTATTACTCTCGATCACAATCGGTCCTAGCCTTTCGAGTAGCCAGAATTTTTCAGGGTCGTTGATTCGAGGTTTCGTTTAAAAGCACGGGACAACCTACTAACCCACCTCTTTTTCTCTTCTACCATACCCGTTCAGTTCTGAAATGAAAAGCCTGAAGTTATCCAGAACTATTAGTTTATATGTATTAATTACTGCATGCATTCTGATTTTCTCCAGTATTAATTTGCGTTTGGTATAAGGGAGTGAACATGGTTTACTTTTTTTAAAAAGAAAAGAAAACAAGTGCAACGTCGAGCGGCTGCAAAGTCCCCTCGCAGCATCGCCGAGCTACTCCGAAGTCGGAATGTGTCGGCTGTACACATACATAAAAACGCATCAAAACAGCACGTAACTACATAAAAACGCATCAAAACAGCACGTAACTGAATAGTTTTTAAAAAAATATATAGCCTTGGGGTTCGGACCCGTGATTTGAGCGCGCGCGATCATGCGCACACGAGCGCACACACAAAAATTGATGACAACTGTGTTATAGACCATTCCTCAAGAAATGTTGTGAAAAAAACCTGCATTGAAATACATGCAAAACTTCGCGAGATATTAGCGATTATGTGTTTCGGGGTTTGAACCCCGTAACTGGCGCGACCTTGACCTTAATGTAAAACTAAATACATCAGTGGATAGCTTGCATCTTGGCAAACTAGTATACCAAATTTGATGATGATAGACTGAATAGTTTTTGAGAAAAACGGACGAACAGCCGGACGGACGGACGGACGGAGGCACGCCGGACGGACGCCGGACGGACCAGACCAAAAACAATAGTTCCCGAACCTTCGGCTCGGGGACTAAAAAAGAGACCTTGATTTTAGCACAGACACCGATTTTGTACAGGTCTTAACCCTTTCACCGCCAGCCATATTTCAGCTCAAAATTTCCATTACATTTACCTGGGTAGAGAACAAAATCCGTCTGCAATATTGGGGATTCTTCTGTGACAGATATGAAATAAGGTCTAACCTTACTTCGCAAAACTAAGACAACAGGGTCTTTGGATAATAGACCCCGATTTGATGCCTTTTAGTGACATAGGTGTTAAATCACTGTAGTGCTAAAATGCGACTTTGGCGGTGAAAGGGTCAATGCAAAACTTGTATTATAGTACTGATTCCTTTACCCCAAACGTCACGTGTTAGAGTTTAAGTGCTACGTGTTGCTACTGTAGAGGGTGCAATGGTGTAACACTAAATAAGGTCACTGTTTGCAAACTACGGCCTACTTATTACTATTGAATTTCAGCAGTGCAGTTGTTGAGTTTCACTCCCAGTACCTTTGTGAACTCAAATGAACTATAATTAAACGTTTCTGTCGGATCCTTGGTTTTTTTTATATTTAACATTTTTTCATACAATTTGCATAAAATATAATACACACAGAAACAATAAATAATTGAAAAAATAAAATATAAACATTAATTATTCACATAACGTTTTTCATTTCTCATTATCTTGATATTATCATAGAAATATTGTTGAAAATCTATAGAAAAAAAAGAGAGAAAAAAACATACATAAGCATACAACACAATTGCACACGTTCACACACACAAACACACGCACGAACGCACGCACGCACGCACGCACGCACGCACGCACACGCACACACGCACACACGCACACGCACACGCACGCACGCACGCGCACACACACACACACACACACACACACACACACACACACACACACACACACACACACAGGGGTGCATACACTCGCCCTAGCATATGAAAGGCAATTTCAATATCTGTCAACATTGTGGACAAGACAAGGTTTAATTTAATCTTAATTTCATAGTACACACAGGCTATCTTTAGCAATATTTACTAGGGTATTTAAATTGATTGAATGAAAAAAACTAATGAAAAAACGAAGAAATAGCCACAGAGTTAGAATATTACATACCTAAAGGCTTGTATAGGAACCCGTTTTGTCTAAAATGTACATTATTTCCATTGACAAATGATCTATATTCCTCCAGACAGTATCTATATATTTTTTAGCATAGCACAAAAGGTTTGAAACACTGGGTTTAGATTTTGCAATTTACGAACAATTTGGCATACAAAATGTTCCAGTCAAGACCTGCATCAGTGTATATATTTTCTTTTATACCAAATAGAATAAGCTCTTTATCAAATTGGAAATCTTGACAATGTTGGCAATTCACATTTAAAAATTGCTGTATCAGTATGTTAACCCAAAACTGGTGAACAGTATTGCAATCATATAACATTTGAGGTATTGTCTGTTCGGTATTTTTTGTCAGATCCTTGTTTCGAATGTCTATGAATTCTTGATAACTAAATCTTCTTCAGTTATGTGGGGATTGTCTTTAGCCATCACAAGCTCATATCATAACATCATCAGTCTAAAATCTTCCGAAGTCGGAGTGTGGCTGCCCACGTGGCGGGGTAATCAAAAACGGCCACACATGTATTACTCCCATGCTGGTGCAAATCATCAGCATTTGTACCATAGTGTTCCCTGGAGTCTTTAAGCCAGGGTAGGGCAAGAACAACATTTTGTACCAACGGTACAATAACTTATTTTAGGTGTAAGTGTTCGCAGTAACTGTTGTTAAACCACTTTCTTACCCTCTTGCTCTTACTCACGAACAACTTCACGTGGCAGGTCCAAGATTTGTGTGGCCTTGGCGGGTAACCCTTCGTGTCCCTGGTATGACATGAAAACAGCGACATTTTTCATAACTACCTGTAACAAGGGGTAGACAATGGGGAGACGAGCAAAACTGGTGTTCGCTACTGTACGAAGTTCACGAACATAGACAGTCCAAGTTCTTTAGCTTTACGTCTGTTCACCCGTAAGTGATATTAGTAGACTGTCCAAGTCAGCAAAATGGTGCTCTTGTTTTATTGATGAAGTATGTGTGATGCACCAGTGTAGCTATGCTATTGCATTTCTTTATTGGTGTGATGTATCCAAGGCCGAGATGATGTGGTGTGATGCTCATGCACGCGTGTATTAATACTGTTACTAGATAAACCCGTGCTCCGCACGGCAGCACCCCTCCCTTCCGCCCACTCACCCGTGCTCCGCACGGCAGCATGAAGCATCTGCGCT
>CM065683.1:47656849-47684349 GCA_017654935.2 Phymorhynchus buccinoides | reverse complement strand
AACAAGTGTGTAGCCGAGTGGCAGATAAGTCCCCGAGCAAAAAAATGTGGGGAGGGGGTAGGTGTAGGGAGGAGACAGCTGCCACGGGGTTAAAACTGCCATGGGGTTAAAACTGCCACGGGACTTAACTGCCACGGGGCGATTGCTAGTTTTGATAAAATCTACAAAGAATCTATGCTTCACAAAATACATAAACCTGAATCTTCCATAAAGTGTTGTTTAAACTCCCGATCATGGAAGTATCAGAAAAGAGATTCCTTAGTAAATTATGTATTTCTTAATAGAAATGTAAACAAACATACAAGACGCCGTAAAAAGTTTGTTTCACTACTTTATAGACTTAAGCTAAATGCTTTTAAAACTAAATTCATAAAAAAATCTTCAATGCGGTGCTATTGATTATTGTACAACAACACACATTCTATATTATTGCCCTTATTTTGAATCGGCCCTATCAGAATTCAGAAAAGATGAATCTAAATGTATATTCCAAGATGCCGTATCTCTTTTGAATCTTGTGCAAACTTTAATATTAAGTCCAGTTGGCTCGTTTCTATGATTGCTGTGTTTTTAGAATGTTTGCATTTTGATTTTATTATAGTTAATTTCTGGAGTTTAATTTTTTTTTTTTAAACTGTTTTAATTTATCATATATCCCCTAATGTTACATATAGGAATATGCATTTTAAGCACACGCAGATACACATGCACATACCCGCGCGCGCACACTCAGTCACACACTTTCATGTCTAATATCACTTTTAAGTGAAAAGACGTTAAATTAAAGAACAGCAACACACACACACACACACACACACACACACACACACACACACACACACAACACACACACACACACACACACACACACACACGCGCGCGCGCGTTCGCCCACGCGCGCGCGCATGATGGTCACTAGTATAGACGCAGATGCTTCTTATTTAATACAGTCATTGACACATGATGACTGGCCTCACAAGTGAACTGGACATGCGCACTCACAGATAGCATGATAGTACATGATTAAAGTAGGCCTAATGGTAATACATTCTCGTCCGAAAGGATATTGCTTTTGTGTTTGGAGTTGTTACTGTTGTTGTTGTTGTTGTTGTTGTTGTTGTTGTTGTTGTTGTTGTTGTTGTACTTCTTCTTCTTCTTCTTCTTCTTCTTCTTCTTCTTTTCTTTTCTTCTTCTTCTTCTTCTTCTTCTTCTTCTAGTGTTGCTGCTGACGGTAATGACGAAGGAATTGCACTGTTTGTGTTATTGTTGTTGTTGTTGTTGTTCTTCTTCTTCTAGTGTTGCTGCTGACGGTAATAACGCGGGAAGTGCATTGTGTGTGTTATTGTTGTTGTTGTTGTTCTTCTTCTTCTAATGTTGCTGATGACGGTATTGACGAAGGATGTGCACTGTGTGTGCTATTATTGTTGTTGCTGTTCTTCTTCTTCTTCTTCTAGCGTTGCTGCTGACGGTAATGACGAGGGAAATGCACTGTGTGTGTTTATTATTGTTGTTGTTGTTGTTCTTCTTCTTCTTCTAACGTTTGCTGCTGACGGTAATGACGAGGGAAATGCACTGTGTGTGTTGTTATTGTTGTTGTTGTTCTTCTTCTTCTAATGTTGCTGCTGACGGTATTGACGAAGGATGTGCACTGTGTGTGCTATTATTGTTGTTGCTGTTCTTCTTCTTCTTCTTCTAGCGTTGCTGCTGACGGTAATGACGAGGGAAATGCACTGTGTGTGTTATTATTGTTGTTGTTGTTGTTGTTCTTCTTATTCTAACGTTGCTGCTGACGGTAATGACGAGGGAAATGCACTGTGTGTGTGTTATTGTTGTTGTTGTTGTTGTTCTTCTTCTTCTAATGTTGCTGCTGACGGTATTGACGAAGGATGTGCACTGTGTGTGCTATTATTGTTGTTGCTGTTCTTCTTCTTCTTCTTCTAGCGTTGCTGCTGACGGTAATGACGAGGGAAATGCACTGTGTGTGTTATTGTTGTTGTTGTTCTTCTTCTTCTAATGTTGCTGCTGACGGTATTGACGAAGGATGTGCACTGTGTGTGTTATTATTGTTGTTATTGTTGTTGTTGTTCTTCTTCTAACGTTGCTGCTGACGGTAATGACGAGGGAAATGCACTGTGTGTGAAATTGTTGTTGTTCTTCTTCTTCTTTTTCTTCTACTGTTGCTGCTGACGGTAATGAGACAAGTGCACTGTTGTCGTTATGGTTGTGGATGCTGCTGTTGTAACAACTGTAGCAACAGCAGCAATAACAACACGGTTTAAAAACAATCTAAATTATGCATTGGATTGGCAGGGGGGTAGTTAACGGTGTAGAAACGATCAGTACATTCGTTTATAAAGGAATATATTAATTACAGAGAGTTTTGCCCAAAAGGCAAACTTTCGCATTTAAAACTTTCACGGACAAGCTACATTTTGTCATTGTTGGGAATGGGATAGGTTTGGTGTCAAGTTGGGATTGTTTCCAGTATCCTGAAAGAAGCAGACCTTGAGATTGGGACTCGTAAACATGGGGGGGGGGGGGGGGGGGGGGGGGGGGGGGGGGGGGGGGGGGGGGGGGGGGGGGGGAGGGGGGGGGGGGGGGGGGGGGGGGGGGGGGGGGGGTTGTGTGTAATGTGTGTGTGAAAAAAATCTATATGCTTGCCAAAACAAAGCCTTGATAATGCGCTTTATTGACAAAACACAATGGGAGGAAAGTGAAGATAAGGTATGGACGGAGATGGGGTGGTCAAGATTGAGGATAATGTGGGAGACAGAAGAACAGGGGAAGGTGGGGTTGTTGGGAAGGAGGACGGAGGCAGGGAATTAGTAGCTTCCACAGCCCCAATCACATAAGTCAGGCTGTCTCTTTTCTGGGAGGTCTTTATTTATTACGGAGTGCATTTGACTGCCTATCTTTACCAGCCGCGACCGAAGAGAGCGAAGCTGGTAGTGTTTACCAGCCGCGAACGAAGAGAGCGAAGCTGGTAATGTTTTCAGTGGGTTCTGTTCCTCACTTACGGACTATTTATCTATCTATCTATCTATCTGTCTATCTATATATATATATATATCTAGTCCCGTCTATTAGGTTTTGAAATTAAAATTTCAGAACATTATTATGTTCGTCATTTTACATAAGATTTTTACTATTTTCTGGTTTAACTTAGTGATGGGTTTGTTTTTTATTGTGGATTTTCGATTAGGTGCAAAGAGGACATCATTCTCTTGTAGAATGTCTTCTTGCTCAAGTTGACATCCACTGGACAGTCAAATTGCAGGCCGATCATGCAAACTGATGAGATCTTCGAAACAGCTGTCTTTGCATAAGGCACTGTCCCTCCCCCATTGGGAGGGGAAAAAAGAAGTAAATCAGCACATTTTATTATTTTCTTCTTTTCAGAACACAGAACAATTAATAAAGTTAACGTTAACTGAGTTTGCTTCTGAGGTTCACAAATACGGACATTGGACCAAAAAAAGTTTTATAAAAGCAAATTATTCTGCATTTCAAATGCACCAACTTTTCAGTCCTTCGGGTTAGGGATACGGAGCTCAGCTGTTCACTGAGATTTCTCTTTCATACTATTTTTTATCCTCAATTTGGATATCATCTCAGTAGTTGGCCCTCTCTAGTCATGTCTATTAGTTTTTTAAATTGAAATTTCAGAACATTATTATTTTCGTCATTTTACATAAGATTTTTACTATTTCTTGTTTAACTTAGTGCTGGTTTGCTTTTATTGTGGATTTTCGATTTGGTGTAAAGAGGACACCATTCTCTTGTATAATGTCTTCTTGCTCAAGTTGACATCCACTGGACAGTCAAATTACAGGCAGATCATACAAACTGATGAGATCTTCACAGATCGAAACAGCTGGCACTGTCCCTTCCCCATTGGGAGAAAACGGTAATTCAGCACATTTTATTATTTTCTTCTTTTCAGAACACAGAACAATTCATTAAGTTAACGTTAACTGAGTTTGTTTCTGATGTTCACAAAATTAATACAGACATTGGACACAGAAAAGTTTTATCAAAGAAAATTATTCTATCTATGTTAACACGATAATGTTTGAACGGAGGGTCCCATGACGCTCACATTGTGCATGCGGATAGGTACTAAGAATATCGAGGCTCAGTTCGAACATGAAGGTCATAGGTCAAAGGTCAAGGTCACTGGAGCCTACAATGCTGCCGAGCACCTGGCATGATAACGGAGGGACCTAGGACACTCACAGTTTGCATGCGGATAGGTACTAAAGATATCTAGGCCAAGTTAAAAACTGAAGGTCAAAGGTCAAGGTCACTGGCGCCGAAAATACTGCCGAGCACATGGCACAATAACGATTGAACGGATGGACCTAGGACGCTCACATGTTGCATGCGGATAGATACTAAGAATATTTCGGCCAAATTAAAAAAAATGAAGGTCAAAGGTCAAGGACACTGGAGCCGAAAATGCTGCCGAACACCTGGCACGATAACGGAGGGACCTAGGACTCTCACATTTTGCATGCGGATAGGTACTAAATATGTTTAGGGCAAGTTCAAAAATGAAGGTCAAGGTCATTGGCGCCGAAAATGCTGCTGAGCACCTGGCACGATAATGATTGAACGGAGGGACATAGGACGCTCAATTTTTGAATGCGGATAGGTGCTAAGAATATCTCGGCCAAATTGAAAAATGAAGGTCATAGGTCAAAGGTCAAGGTCACTAGAGCCAAAAATGCTGCTGAACATCTGGCACAATAACGTTTGAACGCAGGGACCTAGGACACTCACATTTTGCTTGCGGATAGGTACTAAAGATATCTAGACCAAGTTCGAAAATCAAGGTCAAAGGTCAAGGTCACTGAACCCGAAAATGCTGTCGCGCGGCTGGTGGTCTAGCGTCTTAACGCTCACGTTTCAGTGCATTATGTTCCTGTTTACTATAAAGATACATTATCTATGTTAAATTAACACGATAAAGTTCGATCGGAGGGACCTAGGATGCTCACATTTTGCATGCAGATAGGTACTAAGAATATCTCGGCCCAATTCAAACATGAAGGCCATAGATCAAAGGTCAAGGTCACTGGAGCCAAAAATGTTGCCGAGCACCTGGCACGATTACATTTGAACGGAGGGGCATAGGACGCATAATTATTGCATGATGATAGGTACTCAGGATATCTAGGCAACGTGCGAAATTGAAGGTCGTAGGTCAAAGGTCAAGGTCACTGGAACCGAAATGCTACTAGGCATGATAACGTTTCAACGGAGGAACTGAGGACGCTCACATTTTGCATGCTGGTAGGTACTAAAGGTATCTAAGCCAAGTTCGAACATGAAGGTGATGAAGGTCAATGGTCGAGGTCACTGGAGCCGGAAATGCTTCAAGCATCTGGCACGATACTATTTGAACGGAGGAACCTAGGACGCTCAAATGTTGCATGAGGATAAGTACTTAGTATATCTAGGCCAGTTTGAAAATGATCATTGGTGAAATGCCAGGGTCAGGTGAAGCACTGCAGCCGAAAATACTGCCGCGCGGCTGGTGGTCTAGCGTCTTATCGCTCAAGTTGTTTATGTCTCCAGTGTCCAGTGTCTGTTTGTCTGTCGTGCTTTTGGTTTAGTTTTTGTCTCTCAGTGTCTGGCTGTCTAACTCTTAGTTTGTGTGTGCGGGTGTGGGGTGGGGGTAGAGTCTAATAGCTATCTTCCTGTTTCATTGTAAGGCGCTCGCACAGGCAGGCGAACAAAGAAGGACACTCTCGTATCAGAGAGAGAGAGAGAGAGAGAGAGGAGAGAGAGAGAGAGAGAGGGAGGGAGAGAGGAGAGAGAGAGAGAGAGAGAGAGAGAGGAGAGGAGAGAGAGAGAGAGAGAGAGAGAGAGAGAGAGAGAGAGAGAGAGAGAGAGAGAGAGAGAGAGAGAGAGAGAGAGAGAGAGAGAGAGAGGAGAGAGAGAGAGAGAGAGAGAGAGAGAGAGGAGAGAGAGAGAGAGAGAGAGAGAGAGAGAGAGAGAGAGAGAGAGAGAGAGAGAGAGAGAGAGAGAGAGAGAGAGAGAGAGGAGAGAGAGAGAGAGAGAGAGAGATGAAATGAATGCTAATCTTATGCCTGTTATGTCGAGTTATATTATTTGTGCCATTTTGTTTATTACTTTGTATAGCACTCCCCTTCAATAGGGGCCATGGCCTAGATGAATAAAATATTTTCATTGAGAGAGAGAGAGAGAGAGAGAGAGAGAGAGAGAGAGAGAGAGAGAGAGAGAGAGAGAGAGAGAGAGAGATGGATTGGGTGCTCTCTGCTATTTTTGAGTGTAAGCTTACTCCCAGTAGTTTAAAATCAATGTAAAGCGAGGTAGATGCTGAAACACAAGCACGACATTGATTTAAAACTGGTACTAAATAATAAACTTTCCATCACAAAAATGCGCCTACACACGTTAAATAGTTACAACGCGGCGTCATCACGATGACATTTCGTACACAAGAATACTTTCAGTTTCATGGGACATATCACATAACAATTTTCTTTTTTGCACTAGACGGAACGCATCGTATGACTAGTCTTTTTGTAGGTTGTAATGTATACAGGCCTATTAAGGGGAAAAAAGTCTTCTTATTTGACTTTTGGTTTTACATATCACTATTAGTATTACGCGACTTAGAGAGCTATTTTATGGTTTAGCAAGTATTGAGAGATGTAAAGCTTTAAAAACGGTATAAAGTAATCATATTGGAGTTTTGTGTCTATTAAATCCGTTAAAATGGGTGTTTATTTGAATTGAAATGATGACATCAACTATGACAAACTGGATACCATTCTGCCAACATACTTTGCAATCTTTTTATTAGTGTATGACGTGTGGTTCACAGACAGACGAAAAAGGTGACAGACTGGAAGACACACGAATCCTTGTTTCGGTTGCAAAGTACTCCGGTGTTAAAGTAAAGTTTAGTAGTTTAATCAAAGAGGGTTAAAATAGAATATTTTTTGTACTACAATCTTTGGTTTAATCAAAAGAATGACTAGTTCACAGTCAAACAAAACTCAAACTCAAACTCAAACTCTTTTATTTGTCGTAAAACCATCAAAGGAATCATTGACACAGTAGTAAGTACATACCACGAAAGAAAGAAAATAAAACAAAAAGCACAAGGCAAAGTTCGTGACGAAGTAAATGCAGCATATAAAAATAATAATAAAACATTTATATATTCTTGCTAATTATTTACTGCGGACAGCAAACTGCCAAAGCATTCATAAATGTATCTTGCTATTTCAGGTTGAAAGGAATTTGATTTCAGTATGAGACTTGGAGACTGAAAATCTGTTAACAATGAAGAATGCATCTGTCTGTTAATACCATTAATAAGAGCAAGCCGGAAATCGGTATACAGTGTACATGCATCTAGAAAATGAAGTTCATCCTCCACCACGCTACAAGATTGACAAAGTCTGTCTTCTCTTGGGATATTGCGATGGCGACCCCTTTCAATGTGAAGGTCGTGTTGACTTAATCTTAAGCGACATAGAGCTGTTTTATGTTTCACGTTATTGCATGTTGTTAGATATGGCTGGATATTGTAAGACCGTGTGACTATGTTATAGAATTGAAGCCTTGAGGCACCACTGCCTTTAGTGGTTTTCCAAAACTGTACATAATATTCTTTCAATTTATTGATTAATGAATATTTAAGTCTTTTAATGTTAAAAGTGCCCTGATTTTTCCATATATGTGAGAAGCCCAGTGATTGTAGCAAAGATTTAACATAGGTTATCCAAGGTGCTTTATTTCGAGCTTCAGCTGATATCATATCATTATATGCTTGCTTAATGTAGCTGTCTTCTTTTGACTCGATTATATGTACCCAAAATGATATTACTTGGCCTATTGTGTTAAGGGAGATTGGATATCTTCCTAGTTATGCTATAACCGGTATTTTCATTGTCCTTTTGTGTACCCCTAACAGCCCTCTACAGAACCGAATATGTGCGTTTTCTGATGAACATTTCAGGGAGAGAAAATAATTAAATTGATTGGGCAGTTCAAAGGAATCACCCACCCCCACCCCCACCCCCTTTGTTCTTTGATATATAATTAAATGGGAACCATACCTCATCTCCATAGTTGACAATAGAGACTATTAACGTGTCGAATAGACGTATTGTGACATTAATATTTATTTCATCTCCACGTAAACATCGTTTGAGAGCATATGATGCTTTATGTCCTTGTTTGGCTAGATGTTCTTCAGCTTCATGAAAATTTCCATTTCTGTGGAATATTACGCCAAGATATTTATAACTATCAACTATTTGAATGTAGTCACTGCCACATAAGAAACAAGGGCATCGCCGAGCGGCAGCAACGCATTGTGACAATGCAAACCCGGCCAGAGTTATGTCCTCTCCCCCCCCCCACCCCCCAATAAACACACCACTTTCCACCCTTACAGAACGCATAAAATACATAGCCCAAAATTTGAAGCGATTCTGTTCAGTAGTTCACGAGATACAGCTGAACTTTTATACAAACTTCCTTGCACCATGTCCTCCCCCCCCCCCCCCAATAAACACACCACTTTCCACCCTTACAGAACGCATAAAATACATAGTCCAAAATTTGAAGCGATTCTGTTCAGTAGTTCACGAGATACAGCTGAACTTTTATACAAACTTCCTTGCACCATGGTACACCACCACACAAAATTTGAAGCGATTCTGTTCTCTAGTTCACGAGATAAAGCTGGGGGAAATTACATAGCCCAAAGAAGGAAATTTCGGTTTTCAAGGTCAAACTTCAAGGTCAAGGTCAGCACGGTGTTGATTAACGACAGGAAGCTTCCTTTTCAAGCTGTCTACCCCTCTTCCAATTTTAATCAAAATCCAAACAGTAGTTTTTAAGATAATCGATACACAGACACAGACACACACACAGACACACAAACCGATCGCAATACCTCGGCCTCTGGCCGGGTAATAAGGCGCAATTTGAGGGCAATGTTTGGAAAACACTACTACTTTCGTTTTATCTCTGTTGATAGTAAGTCCCCACAGTCTAGTACAAAAATAGTCCAGTCTACTGGCTAGCCGGAGACTAGGCGTTCAAGACTGCACTTGGTCATCTCCAGGACACTCGATTTGTAGTAAAGTTTTATTGTTTTGTGTATTTGACGGTTTAAGGTTTTGGTTAGGGTTAGGGCTACAGTCAGTTTATTTTCAGATTGAATGGTTAACAGATACACATTCTAAAGTTTCGCTGATAACCGACATTGTCGCGCGAATGGCGTCACTTTCCATATTTGGAGATGACGAAGTGCAGCATTGAACGTCTTGTTAGCCGGGGTCCTGTTAATTGAGTTTATTCGTAAGTCCATCCGCATCACAGTCTCCCCTGGATGGAAGTTCAGTTTAACGTCGCGTATCGGCTTTCGCCATGTACGACGGGCTGAACAAACAATAAACAAAAATTCATGTTCCTGAATCACTGTCTTAGCCAAAAGGCCGAGGAGCGATCAGGAAGTTTTCAAATATCTGCTTATATAACGGCTTGTTCGTGGGTTACAGCGATTGGATAGGTAGAAAATAAAGCAGGGGATGGGGGGGGGGGGGGGGGGGGGGGGGGGGGGATGGGGGGGTACAGGAGAGATTGGTGTGTGTGTGAGAGAGAGAGAGAGAGAGAGAGATAGAGAGAAAAAAAAGAGAGAGAGAGAGGTGGGTGTGTGGGCAGGGAGTGAGGTGGACTTCCCGTGGGCTGACCTGGTCAATGACCCCGCTTTGCACTGCTGTTCATACTGCCTGCCTTGCCAGTCACCAAACACACGCACGCACAAGGTATGAACATTTGAACAGTGAAAGTACGTCTGACTAACTGTCTGTCTCGCACACACACGCACACACACGCACACGCACACACGCACACGCACGCACACACACACACACACACACACACACAAACAAACACACACACACACACAAACACACGCGCGCACACGCGCACACACACACGCGCGCACACACACACACACACACACACACACACACACACACACACACACACACACACACACAAGGACGTTAAACTGAAGAACACACACACTTACATACACACACACTCACAGACACACAAACATGCATCAAAAACACTTACAACCTGCGTAAGCTCTAAATGTCTTTGCATGCATGCACTCACGCATACATGCTCACACAGAGACATGTTCACGTGCGGTCGAGTACGTTGTGCTTTTGGGCATGGACACTCACAAGCATGCACACACTGAAACCCTTACACGCATTCTGCAGATAACGCTTATGCGCACCTCAAATATCTTAAGCATGAAACGCATAAGAAAGTGCCCATAACCCCCATCCTCCCGCATTTCAACAGAGAAAGGAAGAGAGAGAGAACAAAAATGAGAAACATACTCAAATGCGGTTGGTTTAAACAAGTTTAATGTCGAAATTCATGCAGTCACAACACTCACGGGGAATGCTAATATTTCACAGAGGAAGACAGTAATGAACAAGATATCAAATGCGTTTGCTTGAGAGAGAGAGAGAGAGAGAGAGAGAGAGAGAGAGAGAGAGAGAGAGAGAGAGAGAGAGAGAGAGAGAGAGCTAGCTCTGTGGGCGGGATGTGGCCGAGAGTTCAAAGAAGAGTCCTCAAACGTGAGGTATACACAAATCAGCTCGTTGCTCGACTAGACTGGCCAACAGTGGCAGTGGCGCTCAGCGAAGCGTTGCCGAGAGAGAGAGAGAGAGAGAGAGAGGTGGAGGGAGGGTGGGGGGTTGCTGTGAAGGCCATTCGGAGCTGAGAGTCTGGTCGAGTCGAGCTAAGCCAGATAGGCCTATGTGCGTGCTACCTCCTCCACTCTCACTCTCTCACTCACAAGCTCTGCTTAGTGGCTGCTAGCGTTACATATCGGCAGGTCTGCTAGACAGACTTAGCTGCATGTCAGGGTGTATGTATCTATTAGCGTGTACATAGTTAGGCTAGTACTGAGTCTGACTGAGCGAACCAACACTCCAAGAACTGGCAGCCATCTCAGGAGATCCCGTTTTAAGAAAAACACAAAAAACTCGCTCGGAATTTACTTTATAGGTGATGGTGGTGGTATCATTATGATTGTCAGCATTGATTTACCTTTGTCTATCGTGTGCGCGTACAAATAATGTCACGTGTAAGTTTGAAACAAACAAAACAGTGATGTGTTTGGGTTTGGAAGGAGAGTCATATGTGTCTTTTTTTTTTCTTAAATTAAAAATTAGGCTTAAACAGTGATAGTAAACCAAACTTTCGAATTTTCTAGGTTTTTTGTTTTCCGTGAATTTTTTCTTCTTTAATGATTTCAATTCAACTGCGCAAGTGTGTTCGCCAGCATGACTTGTGGATTAATGCGACAGTGTGCCGGTTTAAAAAAAAAATGATGTTGTGGTTGTTTTCTTTTTCTTTCTTTTTTTCCTTCTGTACGTTAGTGTGACGGCCAGAAAGAATGATCTATGTTTTACCCCGTGGAGGTAACAAGGATACTACTGATGATGACAGCATCAATGGAAAATGTTTGACATTTATTTTGTCATTCGAAGAACGACAGGAGTTAATTAGATGATTAAAAACAAAAACAACAACAAAAAACAACAACAACGCTATCACGACGCGACGTGACTCTGCAAAACATTGTCATTGTCTTGAAAAAAATCCATAACGTTTTTTTAGGTAGTACAGTTTCTCCTCAAATGTAATCTTTACGTATTTTAGATTTCATTTAAAGAATATCTGTTTGATTACTTGAAGGAAATATTCAAAAATAAATTTAAAAAAAACACCCCAAAAACTTATATGTATCTATAACAAAAGTTGACTTTTTTTGTGAGTAGCAAACAAACAAACAAATAAGAAACCCCGACCAAACCAGATTATCTTTGTATAGTGAACCGTGATACTATTGTGCAGTTGTATACAATGCACAACAAGTTCAAAACGGAACATGTAATATTTCAACAAAAATGTATGTTTCAAACAACATAGGGGAAATATTGTTATTACCCGGCCAGAGGCCGAGGTATTGCGATGGGCTTGTGTGTGTGTCTGTCTGTCTGTGTATCGATTATCTTAAAAACTACTGTTTGGATTTTGACTAAAATTGGAAGAGGGGTAGACAGCTTGAAAAGGAAGCTTCCTGTCGTTAATCAACACCGTGCTGACCTTGACCTTGAAGTTTGACCTTGAAAACCGAAATTTCCTTCTTTGGGCTATGTAATTTCCCCCCAGCTTTATTTCGTGAACTAATGAACAGAATCGCTTCAAAATTTGTGTGGTGGTGTACCATGGTGCAAGGAAGTTTGTATAAAAGATCAGCTGTATCTCGTGAATTACTGAACAGAATCGCTTCAAATGTTGGGCTATGTATTTTATGCATTCTGTAAGGGTGGAAAGTGGTGTGTTTATTGGGGGGGGGGGAGGGAGAGGACATCACTCGGTGCAAGGAAGTTTGTATAAAAGTTCAGCTGTATCTCGTGAACTACTGAACAGAATCGCTTCAAATGTTGGGCTATGTATTTTATGCGTTCTGTAAGGGTGGAAAGTGGTGTGATTATTGGGGGGGGGGGGGGGGCAGGACATAACTCTGGCCGGGTTGCATTGTCACAATGCGTTGCTGCCGCTCGGCGATGCCCTTGTTGTGTTTGTTATGTTGTTCGAAAAAGACATTTTTTGTTGATTATTACATGTTCTGTTTTGTCTCGTAAATAAAATAACTTCGCTTTGCACTTGTTGTGTATTTATTTGTGTGGTACTTTGGTCAGTGACGCTGCTGTCCGTTTCAGTTTTTCCAGTTGTATCCAAGTTTGATTGGTGCGTGTGTTTGTGTGTGTGTGCGCGCGCGCGCGCGCGCGCGCGCGCGCGTGTGTGTGTGCATGCGTGCGTGTACTGATACAGCAAGTAACTAGCCAATGCACCTACGTGCCAAGTTTGAAGCCTGTAACTGAGTCCAACGATGTAGAAGATAAGGCCCCTTCGAGATTTTAGGTGTTCAAGGTCATGCGTCAAGGTCACAACAACGATAATGTATGCTCGGATGCATTCCTCTCTTGGTGCCACACCCACACACCAAATTTGAAGTGATTCTACCAAACGGTTCGGGAGATATCCTTGGGACAAACATTTTCAGACAGACAGAGAAAAAACACACACAACACAAACACAAACAAACAAACCGCGACAAACGCAGAATCCTTTACCCAGTGTAAAACTGGGGTAAAGGACAAAGGGGAGGGCACAGGTGTGCACGAGGGTAGAGATGCCAGTCTTAAATAGATTTCCCTCAATGGGCTGTATACCAAAGAAACGTTAGATAGGAGAAAATGGGTAGTTGTAGATGAAGGCTACTTTCATACATTTGTTGTGCTATTCTTTCTTTTCATTTTATATTAAAGGTACCCCGATGAAAGAGGGGGGGGGGGAGGGAGGGACGGAGAGAGAGAGCAACCTACGCAGCTGTCAGAAGACATGACATAAGCAAGCGTGCACACACACACACACACACACACACACACACACACACACACACACACACACACACACACACACACACACACACACTTTTAATGCATGGAAATGTGTTTTCTTGTTTGTATTGTGCTTATATGAGACCACTCTGTAATTTCCCTTAACCAGATATCAACGTATTTTTGACTGACACAAACACACAAGTTTTTATTATCATGTTCTTATGTGAATAGGTCTAACCCCCCCGCTCTCCTACTTCAACTAATCACTTCGAATGCCCCGGGGCCAGTGCGTCAGATCGGTTTCAAACTTTACAGGTCATAATATTACGTTCCTTAACAAGTGGTTCAGTTTGTCTGCCTTTCCCTCAGGCATACTCCTATGTCTTAATAATTTATTATAATGATAAAAGTGATAGCGGATTTGAAAACGTTCCAAAGCACTTCAACACATCAAGAAAAGGTAAAAATGTTATCATTGTACAAAAAGGAAAAAGTGGTCACGGTCAAAGTTTATCCCAGTTTTAAGTCAATAATTATGTGACGCATAAACATTGGACCCCCCCCCCCCCCCATTCACCCCCCCCCCCCCACCCCACCCCCTTTTTGTCTTTTCTGGAGAGTGTTTATCCAGAGACAGCCTTCTCTAGTCTATGGTTTATCCCAATGAACATTTAGACAACCAGAGATAGGCAACTGCGTTAGGCCTAAATGTTTAAAAACAACCAAATCCCAAAGAGTCGCAAAACATTAGAATCGTGATCAAACGGCAATCAACCATCAACTCTTTTCCCTACACCTTCCTTCCTTCATCGCCCCAAGGTTGTCCCCCACCCCCTCCTCCACTCGTCTAACCGCCTCTTTCGAAATTACCATTGTTACATATTATTATATTCCACTCTCAGACAAAAAGCAAAAGAAAAAGTTAATTCCCCGTGCAATTTTTTATATTTAAAATATGTTTAAACGTCCGACGCGCGTGGACATATATTAAGCGTGTGTGTGTGTGTGTGTGTGTGTGTGTGTGCAAGCAAACAAGCTCGCGTGGCTTGCAGTCAGCACTGACGTTGAAGTTGTTGGCCTGCTCGCAGATAGTGACCACGTATGCAGTGGGCAGTTTTTCGAGGTCACAGCAATGGCGTCGCTAATGCGGAGGTCATTGCTCTCTCTTGGCAAGAGGCGAGTTGAAAGGGAAGGGGGGTGGGTGGGTAGGAGTAGAAACTGAGCGGTGGAGAAAGGGAAGAGGGGAGGGGGACGAGCAAGACAGTATGGTTTGGCGGTGGACAGCTACAGTAGTTTCGTCTTTCTTCCTTGATGTATATTGTCCTTGATCTTTTTTCTTTCCCTCTCATAATATTATGTACTGCTCACAATTTGCTAAGGATATTATCTTAAGCATACAAAATTATCAAAGATAAACAATTAGCCATTACTTTTTTTCTTGTTCAGTTTAATTTCATCTTCTTATTTTGATAGAAAACAATGTCTGAGAATGATTTTATTGGCTTACACCGAGGAACGTTTTTGATACCCCTTCAAAATGCATAAAACTACCGAATGGAGCGAATTTTTAAATTTTATTGGTGGCAAGAAAAGTCATGGATAAGCATTGCGAGACCCTCTCACTGCAATACCAGCTTGAAAACGCCATTTTGCGTTCTGGAGGAGCTTTTGAAGATCCTGTTGATTCAGGGTGTTCCACTCCTCTAACAGGCACCGTTCTGGGTCATGTTGACTTCTGAGCTGCTGTGAACGGCTTCTAACGGCTGCCTGGAGCATGTTTCAACATTGTTCTACCAGACGGAGGTTTCTGGAGTGGGAAACCTACCTCATATGGACGATGATCTCCTGCTGCAGGTGCACGTCAACAACAATGCTCGATAAAAAGGTGCATTATCATCCGTGAAGATGGCGTGATCTTGGATCATGCCAGCAGAAGAGTTGACGTGGACATTAATGACCACATCCCTGTATCGAACAGCTGTCAGGGATTCCTTTTAAAGAATCTGACTATTTTCCCGGTCATAGGCCTAAACCGTCAAAGACCCACCTCGATATTTATTTGTCATGCTCTCTGACTCACATTTCCTGGCAATGCTCTCCTAAGAATCTCCACACCCTAGCAAGACCATCCATAAAATTAAGACTTTGGTGAAGGGAATTCATGTCCAGTTTTATAATGTCCAGATGGTGTGGCTCTGGGCTCTTAAAAGACAGCACTGCTCATGAGCAGGATGCCCAAACGTGCCCAGGGGGAGTAAAGACAGCATCATGGAGTCCGTTCCTCACAGTTGGGATGGAAATGTTCTGCACTGAGGCATTCAGCAAATCAAAATGATGCCAGAGAGCGTGTGTGAAACGATATTGGCAGACCTGAAAAAAGCAGAAAACGCCCATTTTGTTTATTAAAAAGTATCCCAAAATCTGCCTCCTTCAGGACGTCTATCAGCAGTACCAAACCCATGGCAGTGAATCCTAGCTCAGGAAGCGATGCATTGCGATATTCCAAATATGAATGACACAACGAATCTGTGAACAGCTGTTCTCCAACCAAGACCGAAAGACAACTCTTTGCGTGTCAAATGACGTCATTATCTCACCTCGGCCATGAAGCTTTGTCTCTTGTACGACGCTTACGTTGTGAGCAAGAAATTTCGTTGATTCTGACACTTTTACTCTTTTATGTTCACTCCATTTAAGCGAAATGACATTTTTTGGGAGGTGGCATGCGGAAATCACATGATGCACGTGAACAGGAAGTTGGATGATACAAGTTTGAGTGAGCTTGTGTTCACGGATGATTGCTCTTTCCGGTCATATAATGTTTATTGCTTACAATTACACCACCTTTTAGCAATCAAGGTTATAAAAGTCTATCCTTAGCAAATTTTGACCAGTGCACGTCTACTTTTTAGTTTTGTTAAATTGCATTTTCCCCTTTTATTTTGCCTGTCCTTGTCTGCTTTTTCTTTGTGTGCGTATCGGTGTGTCAACCATAGTTTCGTAGAACTCACTCTGTCTGTCTCTCTCTCTCTCTCTCTTCTCTCTCTCTCTCTCTCTCTCTCTCTCTCTCTCTCTCTCTCTCTCTCTCTCTCTCTCTCCCACCACCCCTGCTCCCCCCGTTTCCACTGTGCGTCTCTTAGCTGTGTGCCTCTCTCTCTTTCTGTCTCTTTTGTTTGTCTGTCTGTCTGTCAGAATGTCTGTCTGTCTCCTCTCATCGTCTCAGTCAGTGAGTTTGTTTTTCCATATATGTTTGCACGCAGGGGGTGTGTGTGTGTGTGTGTGTGTGTGTGTGTGTGTGTGTGTGTGTGTGTGTGTGTGTGTGTGTGTGTGTGTGTGTGTGTGAGCGTGCGCGCATGGAATGGGGTGGTCGGTGGGTGTGTAAATTCGTAGCTTCCTGTTTTGTTTATAATGTCCCTCCATCCTTCCCACTTTATCCTTCTGTATTGCTGACTATGGCCCCGCCTTTTGTTACTGTTTGACCATTTAATAGAAGTTTAAAAAATGATTTGATTTACTTCACTTCCTTGTTTATGTAGTTGACCAGCAGCAATAATTGTGTTGTTTAAGTACATGCTGGTCTGGTCAATGACCTTGTTTCTGGGCTCTTCTTCTTCTTCTTCTTCTTCTTCTTCTTCTTCTTCTTCTTCTTCTTCTTCTTCTTCTTCTTCTTCTTCTTCTAATTTCAACTTCTCCTTCCTTCTCCTCCTCCTTCTTCTTTCTTCTTCTCCACCTCCTCCTTCTTTCTACTTCTCCTCTTTTCCTCCTCCTCCTAATTTCTTCTCCTCCTCCTCCACCTTCTTCTTTCTTCTTCTCCACCTCCTCCTTCTTCTTTCTACTTCTCCTTCTTCTCCTCCACCTCCTCCTCCTCCTTCTCCCTCCTCCACCTCCTCCTCCTTCTCCTCCACCTCCTTCTCCTCCACCTCCTCCTCCTTCTTTCTACTTCTCCTTCTTCTCCTCCTCCTTCTTTCTTCTTCTCCTTCTCCTCCTCCTCCTCCTTCTGTCTTCTCCTCCTCCTCCTTCATTGTACTTTTTCTCCTCCTTCTTCTTAGTTCTTCTCCTCCTCCTCCTCCTCCTCCTCCTCCTCCTTTTTACTTCTTTTTCTCCTCCTCCTCCTCCTCCTCCTCCTCCTCCTCCTCCTCCTCCTCCTCCTCCTCCTCCTATCTCCTCCTCCTCCTCCTCTCCCTCCTTCTTCTTCTGTCTCATTCTTCCTTATCTCATTTTCTTGTGATTCTAGTCTCTATTTTTTCCTTTCATTTTCTCTCTCTCTCTCTCTCTCCTCTCTCTCTCTCTCTCTCTCTCTCTCTCTCTCTCTCTCTCTCTCTCTCATCTCTCTCTCTCTCTCTCTCTCTCTTTCTCCCTCTCTCTCTCTCCTCTCCTCTCTCTCTTCCCTCTCCTCCTCTCTCTCTCTCTCTCCCCCTCCTCATCTCTCTCTCCTCCCCTCTCTCTCTCTCTCTCTCTATCTCTCCTCCTCTCTCTCTCTCTCTCTCTCTCTCCCTTCCTCTCTCTCTCTCTCCCCCTCTCTCTCTCTCTCTCCTCTCTCTCTCTCTCTCTCTCTCTCTCTCTCTCTCTCTCTCCCCCCCCCTCTCTCTCTCTCTCTCTCTCTCTCTCTCTCTCTCTCTCTCTCTCTCTCTCTCTCTCTCTCTCTCTCTTTTGTTTCAATTGTCCTGCTATGTACATCTCTGACTACTTATTGTTTTCTTTTTCTCTTGTCCGTCTGTGGCTCCGTCTTTCTTTGCCTTTCAGTCTCGCTTAATAATTATTTATCTTTGTCTCTCTATCCATCCTTTTAACCCCCCCCCCCCCCCCTCTCTCTCTCACAGTCTTAATCTCTCTCTCACCCTCTCTTACTATTCCAAGCTAGTCCAAGCTAATATGTACATTGATTCATTGTTTTTGACACAGTTGAAAATGTTAGAAGTCTGATGACTTATGAACATTAAAAACATCTTAAAGCATCTGAAGTCTCTCTCTCTCTCTCTCTCTCTCTCTCTCTCTCTCTCTCTCTCTCTCTCTCTCTCTCTCTCTCTCTCTCTCTCTCTCTCTCTCTCTCTCTCTCTCTCTCTCCTTTCTTTAACCCCTTCACTGCCAGAGAATATTCAAGAAAATAACCATAGGGCAGATCATGTTATAAAAAAGACAAATGATAGAGCCAGTCTGGTAATATGGTCTGGGGATATTTAACTCTCTTGACTCTGTTAGAGCAAAAGCCAGCATGACAGGGTTATTCATCTTCATCTGATGACATCATCAGTGACGTCATCAGGTCAGTACGTAATACGTTGGTGGCAGTCAAGGGGTTAATCGTCTTTGAGACACCACCTTTATTATTGTTTTTTTCCCTGTGTTTCCGTATTTGTTCTTTTCCAGTTCTGTTCTGTCTTGCCCGTTCTGTCTCGTCTTTATCTCAATCTCTTTGACTGTGTCTGTTTCTCTGATTGTTACAGACACACGGGCATGTACGCACGAACGACACGCATGCACTCGCACACTCGCACGCACACGCACACGCACGCACGCACACGCACGCACGCACACACACACACACACACACACACACACACACACACACACACACACACACACACACACACACACACACACACACACACACACACACACACACACACACACACACACACACACACACACACACACACACACAGTCATTCGTTGCTGGTTTTACCATGGACACACTCATGCCCCACTAGCAAATATTATTGGAAATACTCTAAATCGCTAATTTAAATTAATTTGGTCTACTAAAGGGCCTGGATGTTTTGGCGGTATACTCTACCCGTTCCTGCCGTTCGTGCGTGCGCTTCAGTTTTGTACTAAAGCACCCTTATCTGTCTGCAGCCATAGCTGTAATGTTAGTAGTACTCTTATTAAGAGTACCTTGATCATCGGCTACTGGCGTCTTTGGTACATTTCTTTGATGGATATACACAGACCGATACTAAAAGACACGTCTGTCGCGACGCTGTCGCCAACGGGAAAACCAAAATCCAAACCAAGGGAAGCTCATTGGCTACAAGTAGATGATGACCCGAGCCCGCAAAGTTTGGTCGGTGCAAGTTTGCGGTGCAACATGCGGGATTCGATTGTGGTGCTGGTTTAGGTGGTAATGATGGTGGTGATGGTGATGATGATGGTGTATGCAGACCTGTTTACTCTTTTCGAGTAGTATTCTACTACTCTTCAAAATGATTTTTTTAAAAATCTATGTACTCATTTTCAGTGAACATTGTTTGATGGTTTAATAAATAAAACTACTCATTTCAGACCCAAACTACTCATTTCAAGACTTGTGTATTGGGCAAACAGGTCTGTGTATGATAGTGATGACGATGATAGTGATGGTTATGAGGATGGTAAGGACGATGACGACGACGACGACGATGATGATCGTGATGATTCTCACATGCGCCGTTTGCATTGCTACCCTGAAACTTGATTTCAATTAATCAATTGATAAGAGAGAGAGAGAGAACTGATGGACAATATTGTCCATTATGTACTTGTGATAAGATTTGCGAAAGGAAGATACGCTAGTTTTATTTTTGAAATTATCAGGGATGTCGTTCCACAGTTTACCACCTGAGTATGTAAGGGATGCTTTATATAGATCTGTTCTGGGGCGGGGCATTATTAATTTGGGTTTGCTTCGAATTGCATGGACTTTAAATTTAGTAATAAGATATTTTGGTACTAACTTATTTATGATCTTGTACATAAGGGTACCTTTGTTTAGTAGACATTTCAAATCAAATGGTAGAATGTTGAATTCTTTATAGTCATTGGTTTCAAGGGAGGACGATTTAAGGAGCATGAGTTTAAGAGAACGTTTATATAGTCTTTCAACGTGTTTGAGTGTGTTTTTACTAGCTGAATCCCAACATGTTGATGCATAATCAATGTCAGGCTGAATATAGGCATGGAAAAAAAGTTTACGGGTATGTTGATCCAAAAAGTGCTTTATTCTATTGAGCTGGAATACTTGTTTTTGAGATTTTCTTGGCCAGTATTTGCATGTGTTTTGACCATGATAAGTTGTTGTCAATGTATAGGCCGAGTAATGTGTGTGAAGTGACTTCTTCTAGAGACTTTTCATAGATAGTTGGTGTACTTAATTGATTTTTAAAGTTTTGCCTCTTTTGTCTTGTTGTGATTAACATGAATTTAGATTGTTTTGGATGTAATGCCATATGATTTTGCTCTGACCAGTCAACTAAATTATTAATGTCACTCTGCAATTCAGAGTAGATTGAATCAGCATTATAACCGTTTTTATGGATTGTGATGTCGTCTGCAAAAAGTTCACACGTTGAAGTAAGAGAGAGAGAGAGAGAGAGAGAGAGAGAGAGAGAGAGAGAGAGAGAGAGAGAGAGAGAGAGAGAGAGAGAGAGAGAGAGAGAGATGATCATTCTTTGTTTCTGCCTCCCCAAAAAACCTAGTAGGCATACAGTACTCTTTATACAATATCGTACTCAAAGACACACACACACGCACACACAAGCATGCACGCATACACGCGCACGCACGCACGCACGCACACACACACACACACACACACACACACACACACACACACACACACTCGCATGCATACTCGCACACACAAGCATGCACGCACTACACGCACACACATGCACACACACACACACACACACACACACACACACACACACACACACACACACACACACACACACACACACACACACACACATAGTCACTGTGCGCGTGACGGAGTGGAATTAGTGCGTACATACTATGGGCTACTTCGTGCAGCATTTTATTATGCATAATAATGACATTTTGTCCCTGGCTTCCCTTCCCGAGGGACTGTTAATTCCCTTCCTGTGTTTGTGCCTGTTTCTCTACTTGTGTCTGTCTCTCTCTCTGTCTCTCTCTCTCTCTCTCTCTCTCTCTCTCTCTCTCTCTCTCTCTCTCTCTCTCTCTCTCTCTTCTCTCTCTCTCCTCTCTCTCTCTCTCTCTCTCTCTCTCTCTCTCTCTCTCTCTCTCTCTCTCTGCCTTGCCATGTTTGTGTTATATATATATATATATATATATATATATATATATATATATATATATATCCCCCCCTCTCTCTCTCTCTCTCCCCCCCCCCTCTCTCTCTCTCGCTCTCTCTCTCTCTCTGTCTCTCTGTGCCTTGCCATGTTTGTATTCTCTCTCTCTCTCTCTCTCTCTCTCTCTCTCTCTCTCTCTCTCTCTCTCTCTCTCTCTCTCTCTCTCTCTCTCTCTGCCTTGCCATCATTGTATTCTCTATCTCTCTCTCTCTCTCTCTCTCTCTCTCTCTCTCTCTCTCTCTCTCTCTCTCTCTCTCTCTCTCTCTCTCTCTCTCTCTCTCTCTAAGAGCTGCAACCTGTTGATTAGTGGTCCATGTTGGGATTTGTTTTAAAACTTACAACGATAGGTAATTAATATTTGTTCGTTTCTTTTTTTGTTTACCGCATCTGCCTGTTTCTGTTGGCTTTATTATTAATTACAACCTTCATAATTATATTTTTGCCTTTCCTCACTGGGCCTTCGTTGGCACGACAAAGTAGTAGCATGCAGTCTGCCAGCAAATAAACCTTGCGTGACTGTTGTGTTGAATTGGAACATTTCAGCTTAATAATTCTATGATTATCGACTTGTTATCATGCAATGTCTTCTTAAAACACCGTGCTAATTAAAATAAATAATTTTCCTTAAAAAACCCACCACAACCCAACAAAAATCAGAATGTACTGTTGGTGTTTTTGGCATAGGGGGTACTGATTATGAATGATGAGAAGACGTTTAAGAGTGACAGTTGAAACAAATTAGAAAGTCCAGCAAATCAAACCGGTAGTCGAGTGATACGAAAACAACTAAGCATGGGTAATTGGGGAAGTGGGTTGCTGTAGTAGTGTGTTATTTGTACTCTATGAACAGTTTTATGATCTGAAAAAAGGAACAACCAGTTCACGTCAACCCCATTTGCATTAGTCCAGGAACTAGCCTACTAATCGTTAAAATCCAGAGGATCTCACTACTGAGTGATTAAAGCTTCGTAACTGAATGAGAAAGAAAGAAAAAAACAACGAATAGAAAAATAAGCAACAGCCAACCAACCAACCAACCAACCAACCAACCAACCAACCAACCAACCAGCCAACCAACCAACCAGTTATAGAGTTGTGAAAATCCAGTTAGTGTTAGCCACTCTTAGAAAAATGTTTTATTTAAGTTTGTTATAAAAGTGTTTACAATAAAAGTAATACTAATATGGTGGGGTTTTTTAAACATAGCGTCAAAAGTAAGTTTTTTTATATGATGCATATAAACAATCATATTGTTCACAGTAGAGAGTGCATTATTGTATGCTGATGTTAAAATATAGGGTAAGACGGGGTAAAAAGCCCATGGGCGGGTAAGAAGCCCATGCCAATTATCTCATGAAATAAAGCAAATTTCAGTCACATTTTGCCCATGAGACGAGTGTTGATGTTTAGCATTCGTCTCATGGGAAAATGTGACTGAAATTTTATTTGCATGGGCTTCTTACCCGCCCATGGGCTTTTTACCCCGTCTTCACCTAATGTTGGACGTAAAGTGATAACATCATGACAGGCATGTACAATTTGACCTGCAAGTCACGCACGTCTGTAGCGTCTACACGTCTTGTGTATTGCAGACAAATTGAAGAACATATTTTTTTATTTTAAGGATCAACATTGTGTTTCATGGCCGTCAGTTGAAACAATGGACTCTTCCCGCTCACAATTCGAAGTCACGTGCGCATTAACAGGCTGAAACTCTGAAATTGTACCTTTACCCAAGAAGAATAGTCATGGGATTTTTACAAGACGACGAAACCTTTACGTGCCAGTGCGAGTGGATTTCAAGCTGGCAGAAAATTAACGCAGTGCTTCCTAATCTCCGTTGATCAACAGAGTCGCGTCATAATTCATAGGTACACTACAAAAAGTAAAAGAGGAAAACTGAAGATGGATAATTATATTCATTCTTTGGTAATAAAATAGTGAATGAAAATCAACCGAAAGTAAACCTGCTTTGGTGGTAACTTTGTGCGTACTCGGTGGATTCGAGGGGTTCGAAATGCATCCCCTCGAGGATCATCAGCGTGGGAATAGGAACCGTACGACCAAAGTCACTATTTGGGGGATCGCCGTTAGTGGACCCCCATCACGGGACAGTGAACTCAAAACGAACCCAGCCAACAACAGCTAACAAGCCACCCGAGCGGACTCGAGGAATAGAAGGCGTTGAATGTGGGTGGCTGGGCAGCCTCCCCCGACGACTGGGCAGTGGATGCAGACAGGGAGAGAGGGGGCGGGCTACCCCATGGTCAAATCGGAGCCGTCTGAGACGACGACATCGGCGGCGGCGGCGGCAGCAGCAGCGACGGCAGCGGCCATGGGCATGTGGCCGGCCGAGTGGGAGCAGGACCTGCTGGACCCCAGCGGCTACTACTACCCCCACCTGCCTCACCAGGCCCCCTACCCCCACCACAACTCAGGTAATGAATGCATGGCCAAACACTACGGCGAGAAACACCAAACAAACACTAGGCAAGGTAAACCGAGCGAACGAGAACACGAAACGAAAACAAAGCCAGACAATCAGAGCAAACGGACATGCGAAATGGAATTGAAGCAAGACTTACAGACCGAAACACATACATACTCACGTGCATGCATACACACACACACACACACGCGCGCACACACACACACACACGCACACGCACGCACACGCACGCACGCACGCACACGCACGCACACACGCACACGCACGCACACACACACACACACGCACACACACACACACACACACACGGCACGACAGAGAGAGAGAGAGAGAGAGAGAGAGAGAGAGAGAGAGAGAGAGAGAGAGAGAGAGAGAGAGAGAGATGACAATTATTTATTGAAGTTATACAACCCTTAGAGAGAGGAGAGAGAGAGAGAGAGAGAGAGAGAGAGAGAGAGAGAGAGAGAGAGAGAGAGAGAGAGAGAGAGAGAGACGTGGTTAATGTGAACTAAGATGGCCTAAGCACAAACGTAATTCCAAAGCTGAAAGAAAATGTATTTTGTTTAGTTCATTGTACGATCTCACCCATAAGCAAGCTTGTTTGATTTTCTGCCATTGCACCTTATTTATTCTCTCTCACTCTGAATCCATCCCCTCCGTCTCTCTCGTTCACAATTCATCCACTACAACTTTTCGCACCCCTACTTTATTCATAAAATCTTTATCCTTGATAAAGTTTTTCATTCTTCAGTGTAGTTATCCCCCTCCCCCCTCACACATTACGCTTACCTTCCATTCCCAATACTGACTGTTCTGTATGCCTCAAAGGCAGGGGATGATGGGTCGTAGTACTTCATAATTGTATACACTTGGTGGAAGGTTTTATGGTAACTGTGATTCGTGGCTTGATTTCTCAATCAAGGTCATGGTTTACGAGCGGTCCTTATACCTCTGTTTTGATTCGGAGGTGAAAAGGTCTGGTAACCTAGTGGCCGAAGAGACAATGAACTTCTTCAGGGGGTCAACTGCGGAAGGTGGAGTACACAATTCTCCTGGTCCAGTAGTTTAGGTAGGCAAACCAGAGAGGGCGTTTTATTCCCTTTCCAAGAGCATTGGGCAAACTCTCCCCAACTGCGCAAGGCAAATCCGACCCTTTCTTTTACATGTATGTACATAATTATATATATTTTTTTTAAACTTAAATAAAATACACAATGGCTGTACATGTGCCGGTAAAGGTCAAGATGTGCCACCCCCCTACCTATCTCGGTGAATTCTATTTTTCCGTTATTGCCTTTCTGACCATACATAAAGCTGTATTTTAGGAACATTTTTAGCTAATAACCTTTTTGGAATACTAACCCTAGCCCTAACCCTAGCCCTAAACCTAACCCTAACCCCCACCCTATAAGACGGGAAAACGCAACGAACCACAACTGTGACAAATCGCGGTGTACTGGGGGATAGGGTTAGGTTTAGGGCTAGGGTTAGGGCTAGGGTTAGTATTCCAAAAAGGTAATTAGCTGAAAATGTTCCTAAAATACAGCTTTATGTATGGTAAGAAAGGCAAAAACGGAACAATACAATTAACCGAGAAATGCATGATATTCGTCAGCAATGGGCTGGGTTTTTTCTTTTTTTTTAGAGATGGGTCTTTTTGTGAAGGACAATAACTGAAAGCAGGAGGAGTTGCGCAGGATTTCTATTCTGTAGCTTTTGGGCTTAATCAGCTTTGGGGAAGTAAGCATGCCCGAGCTTGGTCTGACGTCCTCCTGGCCAAACGAATAGAGACGTATCCTGGGAAAAGCTTTGTCTGCCATAATTTCAGCTCTTTTTTTGTCCTGCGAATAGATGTTGTCTGTTCTCCTATTCTGGAGCTTATTTTGCTTGGAACCACGCACGACGGACATTTTCCACTTTATATTAAAAATCAACCCGATTTTCCTGGGTTGCTGTTGTCTCCTTGCTCTTTGGAGCTCACGGATAATCAAGACATCTTAGAGGGACAGCAGGTTTTCATTTACAAGGGCTCGGACGTGTGACCAGTCAATTCAGCGGTGTATCTATGGTCAGTTTTATACATGATCAATATGGCCGCTCTTCTATGTATTGGTTTTTATCCAGCGTTAATGAAAGAGGACCAATTTACGCACGGATCGAATCAGAAGAGGTTTTGTCACGTGACATCCACAATATTATAACAGTTTTAAGTTAGCTGCTTTGATGATGGTAAACTATAGCTAATCTTGATTGCTCACGAAAGACAACGATGGATTCTTCCTGACAACGTTGATTAATTAATGAAAGACTAGCGCAACGCCTAGTACCGGAAATACCGAGCACCGGTAATGCCAAGTACCGGTAATGCTGAGCAGCAGTTTTTTTGGGTCCACAAAATATTATATTATTACTTTTGTGTATCTCCTTCTTTCCATCTTCTTCTCTCATCCTGCTCTACCCATCCTGCTCAAACCGCGCAAATGACACGGCCGCCTCGGTTGCCGTTGCATTCGCCCCGTTAGGGCTCATAGCAAATTTGAAGCGATTCGGTCGAAAAACGGCGGAATTATAAGGCCCGTTTTGTGTTTCACACACACACACACACACACAGACACACACAACCTTGCCTTTTTACTATAATTATGATGATAGTTGTATTGAGCTTGAGATCGCTGTGTAATTGATGTGATCCAATTTGTGTGTGTGTTCTTCAGCTTAACGTCCTTCCACTAAAGGTGATTCAGACAAAATTATATTGCGGTGTGTTTTTGGTGTGGTTGAGTTGTGATTAGATGTGTCTGTAAGTGAGAATATGTAAGAATATAATAAGTAAGCCTAATAAGTTAGTGATGTAATCATGACCCCCACCCCACCCACCCCATTACATAAATTTATGATCACGTAAAGAATATAACAGATAATGAGCAAGGTTAAAGATAAATACTAATTGAACTACTTAATAAACATTTACAAATTGAATCAAGGACAGAGTAATCATCTTATATATATTTTCAAAATCTGTCTGTGTGTCTGTCTGTCTGTCTGTCTGTCTGTCTGTCTGTCTGTCTGTGTGTCCCTTATGCATGGCCACAGTTCTCAACCGATCGACACCAAATTTGGTATCAAGCATCCTTGGCACCCTCCGAAGGTCATGCCGTCCTTACTTTTCGGAAACCTCCGCCAAGGGGTCGTGGGGAGGGGGGGACCACACGCAGCTCTGTGGTGGCGTGTCACCATGAGAGAAGGCGTCCGCGCATACATTATCGCCGTCATGACCTTCACGTTGGCGTATGACCTTGAAAACCGAAAATCTTTAAGGGGCTATAACGTCCACACCGTTGGTCTTAGGGACTTCAAACTTGGCATGTAGGTACTTTGGCTTATGATTGTTCTGATGATTGCATACCGATCAACAGGGATGCATCTAGAGTGCGGCATTGCCACAAAATTGTTGATGTTCCCACAAAA
>CM065683.1:47644349-47651849 GCA_017654935.2 Phymorhynchus buccinoides | reverse complement strand
GGAAATACAAATAAAACAGAAATAACTTGAACATTCATGATAACAGACATTCTCTTAACTGAAAAGCTTTAAACAAATAAAGAAAGATTACGAATAGTGTGGGGGGGTTTTCTCGAGAGAGAGAGAGAGAGAGAGTTTTGGTGTCTTGCCAGGCGATCAGTTCATCAGCAGAACAGTAGAAACTCGTCCATGTCTACAGTGAAAGACATGAGAGGTCAGCGACCCTGCAGGCAACCCTGAGTGCCTGTGTGTCTGCCATCGGCTGTACTGATGAAGTAGAACGCCAGCCAGAAGATAACGGACACGGCTAACTAACTGCTTGGTCAGCAAACCTGCATGGTCACATAATATAGTTATTTGCTTTCCTTGAGAAAACAAGAATAACCTGCTTGTTCCAAATAAGACTAATCGATTCTCTTTGGTCAGTTGTTGGTTTGATAAAACAAACATAAACAGACACGCACTCGTAAGCCTACACGCACACACTTAAACACACATACGCCCGCTCGTGCATATGTACAGACAGACAGACACACAGACACACGCACGCACACACACGCATGATACACACACACACACACACACACACACACACACACACACACACACACACACACACACACACATACACACACATATACACACTTGTACGCACGCATTACTTAGTCTGTACTCAGGAATCTGTACGTCAGAGAATTACTGGGTTAAAATTCTGGCCCTGTGAGTTCGAATTAGACATTCAAAACGCTGACCAGTATGTAAATTAGGCTAAACAGGTAATCGTTTGGGGAGTTTAGCCTAATTTACATAGTGATCAGCGTTTTGAATGTCTAATTCGTACTCATGACTACAGGGCCTGTTCAGCAAGCAGACAGCTTGGTTATCAAACTACTTTATAGGAACGAAAACGTGTTTGGTCTGATCGAGAGTTCATTGATCAGGAAATCGTCTGAGAAGAACAGTATGTGGTCAGGTACTTCTTTATGCAGTCAGTAGAAAGAAACTGTCCTGGTCAGCTTTTTTTGTTGTGGGTCATGAGTGTGAAGTATACAGTCAACACGGTGAATAGTAAAAAAACAACCTATGTAAACTCCCAAAACGATTGGCTGTTTAGCCTAATTTACATACTAATCCCCGTTTTGAATGTCTAAGACCCACTCATGACTACAGGACCAGAAAACCTTAATCAAAATGTGTGGACATGCTCTGCATAAAATCTCCGAGCTATTTTTCCATGGCATCTTAGTTGATCTTTCTTGGGCATGTCAGAAACAATCGGGCTGCATGCCAAGGGGTACGTACCCTTAAAGACCCCCCACATCACGTGTCACATTCCCTCTTATGCTAGGAAGATTTCTTACCAGCTATAAGAGGGAAAGCCTTGATTTGGACACGTGACGTGGTGGGTCTTTAACAAATGTATGGGGTCAAAGTGATTCGGGGTCACAATGACACGGGGGAACAACGACGAAACGTGGGCACATCGACACGTCCCCTTCTGTCGGCAGCTGAAAACTGTCCACCAAGGACCCTATATAATACGATTCGATCACATGGTCTCGAGAATTCTGATCGCTTCTCGGCCTTTTGGCTAAGACAGCGATTCAGGAACATAAATTTTTGTTTATACCTTGGTTGGTTTGTTCAGCCCGTCGTACATGGCGAAAGCCGATACGCGACGTTAAACTCAACTTCCATCCATGGTCTCGAAGAACAAATGTGATTCGTGATTCGAGACCGCGTGATCGAATCGTATGGTACAGTCGTGAGATTTTAGTGGACCTGTGGCTGGCCCTTTTTATAAGCGGATACGATGGACTTTTCGTGATGTGTTTTCCTGCGGTCTTCTTCACTTGCGTTTTTGCTTTCTTTCTTATTAGAGCCCCCACACCCTCTGCATCGATCTCCTGTCTGTCTCATGTTTCATGTCCTTTCTCTGTTGTCTTTCTGCCGCACCTAGGATATCTCTCTCTCTCTCTCTCTCTCTCTCTCTCTCTCTCTCTCTCTCTCTCTCTCTCTCTCTCTCTCTCTCTCTCTCTCTCTCTCTCTCTCTCCCTCTCTCTCTCTCTCTCTCTCTCTCCTCTCTCTCTCTCTCTCTCTCTCTCTCTCTCTCTCTCTCTCTCTCTCTCTCTCTCTCTCTCTCTCTCTCTCTCTCTCTCTCTCTCTCTCCCCCCCCCCCCATCTCTCTCTCTCTCTGTTGGATTGTATTACTGTCAGCGATATTTGTAGTACCCACGGATAAATGGTACAATGTGAACGAAACTATGTGACATTAAAGTCTACGTATTTCCCCCATTGATTTTGTAAAGTGATTCTGTCCGATTTTCTTATTTTTCTTTCCTGTTTAATGTCGTCCCCACCCCCCACTCCCCAAGTGGTTTTTTTAATGGATGCCTTCTCGAATTTTGCGTCTTACATTTTTATATTCCTTGTTTTGTGTTGTATCCGGGAGGGTCCATTTCTCGCGGATACCATGACTTGCAATACGCCTAGGGTCTCCTATAACCATATACTCTTGATCAGCATGTCACATTGGATTTTGAACCGCCAGTGCAAACCTCCACCAAGGAAGACTCACAGAACCGACATTTCCTTCTTTTCATGTCCGAGCTGTATCTCATGAACCAGTGGGTAGAATAGCTTCATATTTTGTGTGGTAATGTAACATAGCGAGTAATGAAATAAATACTTGCAATAAATACCCCCCCCCCAAAAAAAAAAAAAAACCCACCTTGGGTAATGTTAGACTAATGTGCACATAAGGACAAAATGTGCACGAGAGGACTTAACACACGTCTCTTGGTGTGGTGTTTTTCTGTTTCATGCTGCACGGAATGTCTTCTGATCATGCACAGACTTGTGCTCTGCACCGATGCAGGAGATTTCACTTGCATACTTTTGAAGTTTTTACAACTCTCTTTACACCGATTGGATTGTTCTTACCCCCCCCCCCTCTCTCTCTCTCTCTCTCTCTCTCTCTCTCTCTCTCTCTCTCTTTCTTTATTGTTTACACCAGTCCCACACCCGCAAAGCTATTTTTAGCTTTGTGCCCACACCACACATACTATGAATTATACGCACACATGCGCTTCCCACGCCCCTACCACCACACCCCACCGCCACACGCAGGCACTCACGGACGCATGCACGCACACAGTTTTATCTTTGCTCACTGATAAAATAACCATCCCAGTTTGTCCATGTCTACAATTTTGCCAGAAGTGCGTAGGCTGTTATGATTAATTATCTGACCGCAAATCTGTCCATAATTTTAGCAAATGAAACAATGCCAAACAACCCATCGTCACTCGTGTGTGTGTGTGTGTGAGAGAGAGAGAGAGAGAGAGAGAGAGAGAGAGAGAGAGAGAGAGAGAGAGAGGTGGACCTGGTTGGAGAGATAGTAGGAGACAATGGGCCGAGAAAAGAGTGGGGGTGGAAGGGGTTAAAGGAGACGTTGGGTGTTTTTTAAAGGAGGAGAGAGTGGGGGGTGGTAAGGGGTGATAGGCGGGGTAGCGGTGTCCCGTCGGCCATATCATAACGCTGCTATGATGTAACGAACTCTCTCTTCACTACTGGGTCCGTTGCCCGAGCTGGGGTCAAGGAGCGGTCAGAAAAGAAAAAATCCCGATTAGAATAATGCATGCAAGGCGCTCATAGGGTGAATAGCTCCAATAGCTCCCCCGTCTATATTGTATCCAAACCAAGTTTTCCAAAGGCTGGTATGAATGAAATGAGGAAACTGAAACGAACATATTTGAAATATCTATGCATATAAAAAATGAACATGAACCGGAAGCTGATCCTACTGATAATTTCGTGTTGCTTGTCCTGGTTGTATCACCCACTATGTTCGCCATTTGTGTGAGATTGTTCCACAAAGGGAAGGTTTCTTCATGTATATTGGTAAAAGGCTCCAACATTGTAGAACAATCTTCGTGTTGAGGTGAGAGTGGTCCACTTTGGTAGACTAAGAGACCCCCCCCCCATCCAGCGCCGAGCTGATGAGACTCCCTAGAGTCGAAACAACTGTCCTCGGCTGGGTTCTGCCATTGCCTCCCTTACAAGGAGGAAAAACTAGACTAGCACTCTGTATGTTTTATAGAACATAGATCAAACACCAAGTTAATTTCACTGGTTTTGTTTTAAATGTTCGCATCCAAAGACGTATAGGGACAACAAAGTTTTAATTAATTTCACTATCACTGCATTTCAAATGCTCCAACTCTTGAGTCCTGTAGGCTGGAGGAACGGTGTCGGCAGTACACTGAGAGTTTTTCATATGCATCATATAATAAAAAGGCAAGCGTGCGTGTGTGTGTGTGTGTGTGTGTGTGTGTGTGTGTGTGTGTGTGTGTGTGTGTGTGTGAAACACAAAACGGGCCTTATAACTTCGCCGTTTTTCGACCGAATCGCTTCAAATTTGCCGGCCTCTCGGCGCCCGTATCTCCGGTATATCTAGACGGATTGCCTTCGAATTTGGAAGGTAGATGACCGGGGACGGTGACTATCAGTGTGCCAAACCGGCAGCGAATCGATTCATAAACGCGCGCGATATACGCCGCTTCACCTTTTCACAAATAACTCCGCCGTTTCTTAACCGAATCGCTTCAAAGTTGCTGTCAGGCTTGCTGTGGCCGGGGCAAAGCCTGGCAGCAAATTTGAAGAGAATCGGGTGAGCGCGTCACTCTCAGAGCAGCGCCAACGGGAAACGGGGCCTTATAACTCTGCCGTTTCTTAACCTAATCGCTTCAAATTTGCTGTACTCAGCGTTACCAGTACTTAGCGTTACCGTTACTAGGCGTCACCGGTACTCGGCGTTGCGCTAGTTGTACATAATTTATATACCTACCTACCTACCTACTACCTACATACATATCTCAACAATTTTATTTAGACTGTACCAAACATACATATACGTACATACATGCACTCATACATACATACATACATACATACATACATACATACATTTATACATACATACATACATACATACATTACATACATACATACATACATACATACATACATGCATGCGTTGGGGGTGGGTGGGGGGAGAAGAAATAAAGGCATACATATAAAGCAAACACATGAATATCCTCATTGCATCAAACGCTAGTCCAACACTGCTGCCCCCCCACCCCTACCCCCGTCCTCCTTCCCCTCCCCCTCCCCCCACATATTCATCAATAACACCTAAAAACACACACAAAAACAACAACAAACAAACAAACAAAACTGTTTACTTTCAACAATATCTCTGATTTAAAAACAAAATTGATACATCGACAATTTGAAAGATGGTCTTTGGCCACGTCGGACCCGGAATTGTCGGATCAGTGAATGATACGTCGGACTATTGTTTTGTCGGAATATCGAGATGTCATTCTTTCTACGGGTGGTGAAGTTTTGTCTAGGGGTGCTTAATTCTGCCACTTCACCGCTGCCTCCTCTTTCTTCCCCAACCCAATCAAGCAGGGTAGGCTAGCGCGCGCGCTGAGCTCGCTGAGCTCGGGCAACAGCAATAATACAACAAACAACGAAAGACGTCTTTTGATACAAACGCAGTGTTGTTGTGTAGTGTTGGGCCAAATAAAGAGAGAGAGAGAGAGAGAGAGAGAGAGAGAGAGGTGGTGGGAAGATGTTATAGAGAGAGGTTGGGGCTGGGACCCAAAGCGGTCAGAGGCCGGTCAAGGGAGCATGTGAGTCATTGGTCACGTGGCTTGCTTAGGCATAATCTAGCGCGCGCAGAACTGACCACTCCAAGCCATGCCGTGGTGAAGCTAGCGAATTGTTGCATGTTAATGCCTACCATGGTAATCCGCTGTTAGGCCCTATTGATGTCCCCGCTTTTGCTGATGTCCTTCCAATGATTACTTACGACTGGATGAGGGCTTGTCTGTCTGTCTGTCTGACTGACTGTCTGTCTGGCTATATGTTTGTGTCTGTTTCTCTGTCCACTTGACTATCTGTTTGCATACAAACACAAAATGGGAGTCATGTAGATTAGATGAACAGTGGAACAAAAAAATAATGTGCCATTTTTAGGACGTTTTGCGTTGTCAGTCTCTCAATGTTTGATCTTCTCTCTGCAAGAGCATTGTGCCAAGAGTCTCTGTGTGTGAAACAAAACAAAACAAGAGGTAAAGCATTTCAGGAGTACTTTGCAAAACAAAAACAGGCACTCTCGAGTAGTGCAATACATCCAACCTTCATTAGATTTTTTCTCTATTTATATCGATCTAAGGACAGAACTACTACCCTGCGATCGGCAAAGAGGGTCTCTCTCTCTCTCTCTCTCTCTCTCTCTCTCTCTCTCTCTCTCTCTCTCTCTCTCTCTCTCTCTCTCTCACACACACACACACACACACACACACACACACACACACACACACACACACACACACACTCTCTCTCTCTCTCTCTCTCTCTCTCTCTCTCTCTCTCTCTCTCTCTCTCTCTCTCTCTCTCTCTCAATCAAAGCTGAAATCTCTCTGAAAAAACTGAATCAGCTTATCCAGTTTCCTTCAATAAAAAAAAGAGTTCGTATTCGTATTCTCTCTCGAGAGATAAGCAAGATAGAGAAATACAAGTGAGTCGCCGAGCGACAGGCATGTCATTTTCCCGTTACGCCCCCTACCTCCCCTCCCCCTCACATCTTAGCCCCTCTGCTCCTTGTGTCCTTTGGATGACACACCTACACACCCTTGACTAGAGTGTATATCCTTTACCGGGGTGCACACCCTTAATCGGTGGGGGTGCACACCTTTAACACAGATACATGTCTGCCGCTCGGCAACATTTAAACACCACGTGGCATAATTTGTGCTGCAATGTCTTGTACTCTTAGTATTGCATCCCCACACAAAATTTGAAGTGATTCCATACAGTATAAGAGGGTAAGCAAAGCGAAAACATGTCTGCCACTCGGCGACAGTTTGTTTATAATGCATACTGTATGCACCAGTGTCTTTTACTCTTAGCAGTACACCCTCCAAAAAAATATGAAGGGGTTCTAACTTCTAGTTCACGAGATGTAGCTCCAACAAGAAATACATAGCGCAAAGAAGGAAATTTCGGTTTTCAAGGTCAAGGTCAGCACGCCAATAATTTATGATCGGATGTCTTCTACTCAGGTGATGCAACACCACACAAAACCTAAAGCGCTTCTATCAAGCAAAAATGTGGAATATAATGGCTAAGACCCCAATTTTTAGACTCCAACCATTTTCAAGGTCTACCGATGTCTTTGACTTTGAGCAGTACCCCTTCATCATAATTGCCACAAGCCAGTGCACCTACGTACCATGTTTGAATACTCTAAAGTTCAAAGGTGTAGAAGTTATGGCCCCTTAGGTTTCAAGGTCATACGTCAAGGTCAAGGTCACGATACCGATAATTTATGCGCGGATGCCTTCCTCTCTTGGTGTCACACCACCACACAAACTTTTAAGCGATTCTATCAAACGATTCGGGAGATATCCTTGGGACAAACATTTC
>CM065683.1:47619349-47639349 GCA_017654935.2 Phymorhynchus buccinoides | reverse complement strand
CACTAATAATGTCATCAGTTTATGTGGACTTTGAGAAGGGGGTAAGATAATTCATGGAAGAGATAGCTTGGAAGGTGTGAAGGAAACGAATGGGCAACAGGGGGAGGGGGAGAAAGAAAAAAAAAATAGATTGAGCAGGTGAAGAAAGTGACTGAATAAAGAGAGAGAGACTGCCAAAGTGACATAAAAACTCCCCACCCAAGGCATGGTGGAACTGGGGGATTCTATTCTGATGTGGGGCTGCTTCCAGCAATAATACCAACGTTATTCCCGGTAATAAGGGGAGAGGGAAGGGGAGAGAGAATGCAACACGTGTAAAAACCTGATCTCGGTAGCCTACACAGAAGTGCACAGGCATTCTTACCGATCATAATAGACGATTTTCAGAGAAAAAAAACTAGGGGAGAGCACTTCGTGAAAATTAGAGTTCTTTACCTCCATTACTCGGTCAAATACCATAGCAACAATGCAACAATGGCGTCGAAGCTTCAAACCGCAGGATGCGAGTCAGCGACTGGCAAATATTTTTAAAGAATAATTAGGGGTGGCGAGTGGCACAAACTGATAGAACTTGCAGAATGTGACGTAAAAATATAACTGATATCAATTTTAGAATGACGCACGGTGTTCTAAGTGCTGTGTGTCTGCTCAAACACACGAGGCGAGAGTTGGGGATCTACCTGATGGTAGAGTAACTTCCCCTGTTTGACCGATAGAATTAGGCAAGATCACTCCCACACACCATGAAATTACTCCCCTTAATTATTTCCGAACAATTGCCATTGTGATCTTATGTTCGAAAACACTGGAAACTCAATATTATAATGTCGCAGTGGAGATTTAAACCTGCTTACTTAATCTGCTAAGCCATGTTAATTTGTGGTATAAATGTAAATTAAGCAGAGGCCAGGACCAGTAGTAGGCTGCACAAACACACACTCACGCGTGCACACACACGCAGAGAGAGAGAGAGAGGGAGAAAGAGAGAGAGAGAGAGAGAGAGAGAGAGAGAGAGAGAGAGAGAGAGAGAGAGAGAGAGAGAGAGAGAGAGAGAGAGGGAAGGACAGACAGTTAGACAGAAGGCCTTTTACCGGTCGCAAATTACCCCTGATTTTACACAACTGGGAGTAGAATAGAGGAGGGCTGCAACAAAGGGACAACCAGGGAAGGGGTAGATTGTGTCAAGTGTGCTGCGTGTGTGAATGGGTGTATTATAGCATCATAGTATGATATTTTAAACCAGGCGAAACGACTTTCCAACGGCTATTCGAAATCGACAAGCTGCCTTTATTGTCAGAGGAAAAGCGCACGCGCACGCGCACGTGTGTGTGTGTGTGTGTGTGTGTGTGTGTGTGTGTGTGTGTGTGTGTCTGTGTGTGTCTGTGTCTGTCTGTGTGTATCGGTTTCTGGCAGCCCTGTGTTCCATAGTAATGTCTCTTGTCATCTGCATCGTGACAGACTGGGTGTCAAATGGGTGATATTAATTGTATTTTTCTCATAGCTATTCAAGTAATTTCATGATGCAGCCTTTTGTTCGTAACTGAAACGTTTTTGAGTGCGCTTATAAGCTCATAGCTTGTTGTGCTCATACAATAATTTGTGTACACTGCAATGTATTATGTTAATAAACTTGGTTTAAACCAACTGGGTGATATTACACTCTTAGCTCATAGCTCATGCAAACACGCGTGCACACTCATCTCTCTCCCCCTGTGCTCACCTCTCTGTCCTTTCTTTCTCTGCAGACAATTGCCCATTACAACTAGATTTTTGTCCTTTGCCCTGATTTACAATCGGGCAAGGGAATTTGAGTTCGTCGCGGTGTTTTTTTTTTTTGTTTTTTTTTTTTTCTGTCTGTCCGAAAAACTTTGTCCAGGGATATCCGCCGAACCGTTTGACAGAATAGCTTCACTTTTTGTGTGGTAGTGTGTCACCAAGAGGGGAAGGCATTTTGTACTTTTATGTATATATATACTATTTTCTACACTACATCGCTTTCTACTGTACTTATTTTAGGTATTCTACTTCATTATTTTGGCCTCTGGGTTTTCATGTTTTCGCATTAATTTTGTTCTAAGTTTTCATTCCATTTAAATCTCTTAGCGTTGCAGCTAGATCAAATAAGGTGGATTAGAATTTAGTCGGCTCTTTGGGAAGTTTCCCATGCGCCTGCTCTCGTAAGTCTGTTTGAACAAGAGAGTGGTGATGTTCCATTCTGTCTGTGTCTGTCCGTCAGTCTGCCTGTATATCTGACTGTTTTGTTTCTCATTTTTGTCTCTCTGTCGATCCTTGTTTATTCAAAACTTCCCATGACTTCCCCCCCTTTATTTCGTACAATGCGTTTGTAGTTCTGACTTCTCATTTATTTTGTTCAGCTTGTCTCCCCTCTTTATATCACTATTCACCCCCCCCCCCACCCCCCCCCCCCAGGATACCCCACCTCACTCCTCACCGGCTCTCTGCTTACTGCCATAATCGTCACATGATTGACTCCCATCTTCATCAAGATGATGATCATTATCCTTGTTGTCTTCGTCTTTGACAATGTTGTCTTCCATCATCATCATCATCATCATCACCACCACCACCATCATCATCATCATCATCATCATCACCATCATCATCATCATCATCATCAACCTTCTTCTCCTCCTCCTCCTAATAATCTTCTTCTTCTTCTGAGGCTCCCCCACCCCCTTCCTCTCTGCTCCAGCATCCTTCTCATCTCCTCTCCTCTGACACTGTCCTCTATCTATCATCATGACGACGACCCCCCTTGTGTCGTGTTGCAGTGCTGTCAGACGGAAGCATGCCCCCTCTGCCGGACAGCAGCCTGTACCACCCCCACCACCCGCAGTCCTTGTCGTCCTCATCGTCCTCCCTGCTGTCCTCGCTGGTGGTGGATGTGGGCGGGGGCAACGGGTTGGGCAGCGGAGGGGGAGGAGGAGGAGGAGGCGACATGAACAACCCTTCTGGCGCGCCCTTCCTGTTAGAGGGGGTGGGGGCGGGGCCGGGGGGCTCGGAGGACCTGTACAACCTGGACGGGGGTAGCGAGGCCAAGAGGAAGAAAGGGGCCGGGGTGGCCGGCAAGAGCATCGAGGAGGAGCTGTGTCGGATCTGCGGCGACCGGGCGTCCGGCTACCACTACAACGCCCTCAGCTGTGAGGGTTGCAAAGGTGAAAGACGCTCTTGAGACCTTTAGCTAAAGGCTAGAACACAACGCGCCAAACAAACCCCAAGCATACAAAAAATAATAGTGTAGATGTGTATCAAACTAATGAGGCTTTATACTACTCCTTGCCGACACGATAAGGCGATAATTTTAGGCCCGAACTGCCGATGCCCCCTGGTGACGAGTCAGGAGCAGAATTTTCTGTGGCTATATACCACTAGTTCCTGACAGTCAAGGGCGATAATCTTAAGTAGGTGGCGTTCGCATCTCTGGGCACGAGACAGGGGCAGAGAATGTTCGGTATAAAGCCTCATTATAGTCCTTCTCCATATTGTGGTAGGGACAGGGTATTGGTATTGGTAGAGATAGAGACAAGCAGATCAAGACAGACACAAAGGAGAGTGAGATTGATGAGACAAAACAGTTGATGGTGGGGGGTTTTCACCGTGAAGCAGGAACCCTATTGAATAAATTCAATGAACGAGGTGTTGTTTTTTAAGTAGAGAGAGGAGAGGAGCTGGAGCAGAAAAGAAACAGAACAGAAGAAAATATTTCTGCCACAAGATTTCAGGAAATTTCTGTGTTTGCTCCTCCATGCTTTGTTCTGCATTGAGCTTGGCCAATGGGCTCCATGGTTGGTCTTGATAAGAGATTTGGGCATTAGGGATGGTAAGTTCACTATTGTTGTTGAATCGTTTATCCTCCTAAAGTTTCAGTGTTTCTCTGTGTTCACAAGATGTACGGGTTGTCTCTCATTTTCCAGGGTTCTTTCGCCGCAGCATCACCAAGACGGCGAGTTACGTGTGCAAGTATGGCGGCAACTGTGAAATGGACATGTGGATGAGGCGAAAATGCCAGGCCTGCCGGTTACGGCGGTGTCGAGAAGTGGGCATGAAGGAGGAATGTGAGTGTAAAATGTAGATTTTGATGGGGGAAGGTATGCTGGAAAAGTATGGGAAGTAGGAAATATGCTGGATCAATATCATGGGAAGTAGGAAGTATGCTGGAAGAACATCATGGGAAGTAGGAAGTATGCTGGAAGAACATCATAAGAAGTAGGAAGTATGCTGGAAGAATATCATGGGAAGTAGGAAGTATATTGAAAGAACATCATGGGAAGTAGGAAGTATGCTGGAAGAACATCATGGGAAGTAGGAAGTATGCTGGAAGAACATCATGGGAAGTAGGAAGTATGCTGGAAGAACATCATGGGAAGTAGGAAGTATGCTGGAAGAACATCATGGGAAGTAGGAAGTATGCTGGAAGAACATCATGGGAAGTAGGAAGTATGCTGGAAGAACATCATGGGAAGTAGGAAGTATGCTGGAAGAACATCATGGGAAGTAGGAAGTATATTGGAAGAACATCATGGGAAGTAGGAAGTATGCTGGAAGAACATCATGGGTAGTAGGAAGTATGCTGGAAGAACATCATGGGAAGTAGGAAGTATGCTGGAAGAACATCATGGGAAGTAGGAAGTATGCTGGAAGAACATCATGGGAAGTAGGAAGTATGCTGGAAGAACATCATGGGAAGTAGGAAGTATGCTGGAAGAACATCATGGGAAGTAGGAAGTATGCTGGAAGAACATCATGGGAAGTGGGAAGTATGCTGGAAGAACATCATGGGAAGTAGGAAGTATGCTGGAAGAACATCATGGGAAGTAGGAAGTATGCTGGAAGAACATCATGGGAAGTAGGAAGTATGCTGGAAGAACATCATGGGAAGTATGAAGTATGCTGGAAGAACATCATGGGAAGTAGGAAGTATGCTGGAAGAACATCATGGGAAGTATGAAGTATGCTGGAAGAACATCATGGGAAGTATGAAGTATGCTGGAAGAACATCATGGGAAGTAGGAAGTATGCTGGAAGAACATCATGGGAAGTAGGAAGTATGCTGGAAGAACATCATGGGAAGTAGGAAGTATGCTGGAAGAACATCATGGGAAGTAGGAAGTATGCTGGAAGAACATCATGGGAAGTAGGAAGTATGCTGGAAGAACATCATGGGAAGTAGGAAGTATGCTGGAAGAACATCATGGGAAGTAGGAAGTATGCTGGAAGAACATCATGGGAAGTAGGAAGTATGCTGGAAGAACATCATGGGAAGTATGAAGTATGCTGGAAGAACATCATGGGAAGTAGGAAGTATGCTGGAAGAACATCATGGGAAGTAGGAAGTATATTGGAAGAACATCATGGGAAGTAGGAAGTATGCTGGAAGAACATCATGGGAAGTAGGAAGTATGCTGGAAGAACATCATGGGAAGTGGGAAGTATGCTGGAAGAACATCATGGGAAGTAGGAAGTATGCTGGAAGAACATCATGGGAAGTAGGAAGTATGCTGGAAGAACATCATGGGAAGTGGGAAGTATGCTGGAAGAACATCATGGGAAGTAGGAAGAAGTATGCTGGAAGAACATCATGGGAAGTAGGAAGTATATTGGAAGAACATCATGGGAAGTAGGAAGTATGCTGGAAGAACATCATGGGAAGTAGGAAGTATGCTGGAAGAACATCATGGGAAGTAGGAAGTATGCTGGATGAATATCATGGAAAGTAGACTGTGTAGGATTGAACATTGCGTCACATGGAACTAGGCACACAGGTAAAATGTATCAGTATTTTATGTAATGCAAAAATGTGATTTTTTTAAAAATGGGAGTTATGGGAGAATGTGTTGTTGGAAGTATCCATAGATGTAAAATAGGTATGTGTATGAGAAGTGTGTGCATAAGCAGACTATAGGGGTGGGGGTGAAGTGGAAGATGTGCAAAAAAAAAAAAAAGGGAAAGAAAGGAAGCTTTACCTGACAAAACCGTTAGGGAGGAAGAGAAGATGTACACAAAACGAATATGTATAGGAATGGAGTGTTAAGCTAAAAAGGAAACGTTTTCTAAGAAATAAGCACTACAGAAGAATGATTGAACGTGTTGGCATCATGGAAAGAGTAAGGTGATGCTAAGGAGAGACTGCGATTTCACCTTTTTGAAGACTGTATGCTGGTAATACTTGTTCTTTTCCGAGTCTGTCGTCAATTCTCAACTCTTAAAGCAGTACCAATGGATAGTTTGCACCCAATAAAAGCAACGTTTCCGACCCGTATCATGGAGCTTGGCAGGTAAAACCATCGTTGACAACGCTATGAAGGCAAAGTACCACTGAAAACACATGATCTTTCTTGGCTCTGAACTGAAGTTGGCAGGCACCCGTGATATGAATATTTCTGGCTTATGCTACGCATTGAAGTGTGTGTGTGTGTGTGTGTGTGTGCGTGCGTGCGTGCGTGTGCGCGTGCGTGCGTGCGCGTGTGTTTACGTGCGCGTGTGTTTACTCGTGTGTTGTACTATACGTGTGTGCGCACTCATAATACTTTTACGTTGTTTGACCAAACTTCATTCACTGTACATAGGCCTACTTTTGCACTTTATATTTTAAGTAATAGAACAGATGGTTTTCTACAGTAATGGAAAATCATGGTACAGTTTAGTCTCTTGTGGAAGACTATGACTCTCGAACGAAGGGGGCCCTTGCACCCACCGGCTCTGGTGCTGCAACCAAAGGGATGGGCTGGCCTTTGGGGACCTCCCTCAATGCCAGCCGTGTCCTCAAATCCCTTTGGCCGAGAGAGTGGGGATGTACCCTGGGCAAGGCATCTCCACTATAAACAAATTCTCGCCCAGCCCGCCACAATAGTATCTGCCCCCTCTGCTATCTGGCAATCATTGTCGAAAACGACAGACTAGCATACAACAAATCACAACGCACCCTAAATGTTGGGATTATGAGAATAAGCATTGCTTGCCCAACAACATGGTATTCATTTTTAATAATAATACAAAAATTCCTTCCTCACGCGGGGGGGTGGCAGGTCTCCTCTCCGAGGACCAGTGCAAGGCGCGCGACGCCCGCCGCAAGTCCAAGCAGAAGAGCTCGGTGAAGAAGGAGGCGGTGGCCAGCCCCGACAGCAACGAGAGTGTGGGCGACCTGGCTCCCCCTCCCAGCAACATCTCCGTGGAGGGTGGTGGTGGGGGTGTCACCGTGGTGGGGGCTAGGGTCCTCAGCCGCACGCTCTCCACCGCCTCCTCGGGAGTCAGCTCGCCGCAGGGTCCCGGTGACTCCTCCACCTCCGCCACCACCACCACCACCACCACCACTACCACCAGCAGCAGTAGTAGCGGTGGAGGGGCGGAGGACAACCGCGCCCTGCTGTCCCTGATGCCGGCCCATCACCGGGAGGTGGTGGAGACCCTCATTTTCCTGCAGGACAAGTACGAGTTCCCCGACGAGCAGGACGTGCGGCAAGCCACGGTAAGGGAGTCTGTCTTTGAAAGAGAGATTCGGATTCGGAAGATTTGTTCATGAAAGGCCGAGGCCCCTTATGAAGGGGGTAATTCACAATAAACAAATGACATTTGATAATTATATCCAAATAAAGAAATTTACAATCAAGAACACAATGTAGAACGAAACTTAAAGGCTTTGTATAAGAACAAAGCAAACTGTTTTGCAACGTTTTCCTGAGTAGAAGACATAAGCAATGCAAGTCTAAATACAGATGGGTGGTTATAATATTTAGAAGCAATAAATGCCTGTCTCAGATCACTTAAAGCAGTACACCTTAGAACAAAATGAACTTCACTTTCAGAAGTTTTCTTGCATAATGGACAAATGAGATAAATCTCAAAATGTTGCCTGTAATGAAGATGATGAACCGAAATATCCGAAACACCAAATCTAAATCTGGTAACAATAAACTTTAAGTGCATATTCATTTTCACAGACACATAAGTCGGAATACAATGTCAAGAATTAATCTGTCTATATAAATCAAATCTGTTACTCTCACTTATATGAGAATTCCATTCTTGCCATCTACAGTCCACGAGTCTGGAACGAACACCAGCAAGGGGATCCAGTGTTTTGTCTGTGTTTGTCGCAACAGTCATTGAAAAATCTACCAATGGTGTTTCTTTCGTTGTAGAGTTCAAAGTTTTAAAACAGGCGATCCTGATTTGAAGACACACTTTTGTTTGTCTATTCCTGCACCTTTACAAACACAGCAGCTAACAAGGAAACATCTCTTGCACGACTCGGTGCCATAGCAATAACCTAGTCAAACCTGATTTGTCGATTTCGATGAGGTATGCTCTGTGTCATAGCTTTCTTTCTTTCTTTCGTTTTCCTTCTTTCTCTCTTTCCTCCGATATTTTATACTTCCTTTGGTCTGTACCATCCTCCCTAGCCCAGCCACAAACATGCAGTGCAAAAGCCTCCCCCTCTTGTCTTGCAGGAGGACATCTCACCGGACTCCGGGAGCAACAAGGAGGTGTCTGCGGACAGTTTCCTGAACGCCATGGCGCAGATGACGGTGCTCATCACCCACCTCATCGTGGAGTTCGCCAAGTGCCTGCATGGCTTCACGGAGCTCGACAAGGACGACCAGATCGTCCTGCTCAAGGTATGTACCCATGCACGTAGAGTCAGTTTGTTGGATGAACTTCAGTCATTGTCTGTCTCATTGTCTGTCTCCATTTCGTTCTTATCTGTCTCTCTTTCTCTCACTCCGTCTGTCTCTGTGTGTTTGTTTGTCTCTCTCTCTCTCTCTCTCTCTCTCTCTCTCTCTCTCTCTCTCTCTCTCTCTCTCTCTCTCTCTCTCTCTCTCTCTCTCTCTCTCTCTCTCTCTCTCTCTCTCTCTCTCTCTCTCTCTCTCCTCTCTCTCTCTCTCTCTCTCTCTCTCTCTCTCTCTCTCTCTCTCTCTCTCTCTCTCTCTCTCTCTCTCTCTCTCTCTCTCTCTCTCTCTCTCTCTCTCTCTCTCTCTCTCTCTCTCTCTCTCTCTCATTGTTGAAGTCCAGTCATATTAACTGTCTGCAGTGCATGCACACACAACTGTTCGGTTCAACTGTTAATCCCACATGTTTAGGCCAAACGGCTGGTTCATCGTCAGCTTGTGTCGCCAGAACTTGTCCCTGTTTTTTTTCTCTTCTCGCGACCTCACTATAATACAGCCAGCATCTGAGGTCGCTCAGGTTCGTTGCTGTTCATTGCCTGTTAGATTAAAAAAAGACCCTTTTTTCGAGTCACAGACCTGTTTACTCTACTCTTTTCGGGCTAAGCAGGTCTGGAGTCACCATCATCATCATATAGTAAAAAGCCAAGTGTCCGTGTGTGTGTCTGACTGTATGAAACACAAAACGGGCCTTATAACTCCGCCGTTTTTTGACCGAATCGCTTCAAATTTGCTGTGAGCCCTAACGGGGCGATGGCAACGGCAACCGAGGCGGCCGTGTCATTTGCGCGGTTCAGCAAATGCGCGAAACGCGCATTCGCCGGCCTCTCGGCGCCCGTATCTCCGGTGTTTCTGGACCGATTGCCTTCGAATTTGGCAGGAAGATGACCGGGGACGGTGACTATCCGTGTACCAAACCGGAAGCGACAGGTCACTTTTTCTTCTTCAGTATTTTGGTTTTGCAATCAGTATTTGACTGAGAATTACCAGTAAACGCCATCACTGAATAATGATGCTGCTGCTGCGTGTGCAGGCGGCTTCCACAGAGGTGATGGCGATCCGGGCGGCGCGGCGCTACGACGTGGCCACCAAGGCCATCGTGTTCGCCAATGACCAGCCCTGCACCCTGGACAACATGCTGGCCACGGGCCTGGGCAAGTACGCCGAGCTCATCTACGAGTTCTGCCACAACATGGCCCTCATGGCCACCGACAACACCGAGTACGCCCTCCTCACCGCCATCTCCATCTTCTCCGGTAATGTTGAACAAGGGGCTTTCTGTGGGTGCAGGTCTCTCTCTCTCTGTCTGTCACTTTTTGTCTTAAGGGCCTGCTACACTACCTACATACGATTCGCTGTCAATGCGATGCGATTGTGACGATGCGAATCATGATTCACGTGGAATACTTCCGTCTCATAAATAATTCTACTACTTTCGCTCTATATTAAAGTAGACCCAATACATGAATTTCTGTGTGCAGGTCTCTATCTGTCAGTCACTGTTTGTCTCTTAGTCTTTGTCTCTCTTTCTCTCTGTGTGTCCATCTCTCTCTCTCTCTCTCTCTCTCTCTCTCTCTCTCTCTCTCTCTCTCTCTCTCTCTCTCTCTCTCTCTCAGTGTTTCTGTCTCTGTCTCTCTTTCTCTTTGAGTCTCTGACTAGGTAAATGACTTGCATATAAATTATGTTTTCAACCTAGAGAAAATCACCCTGAAGCTTTGCTATACGTGCATAATCCTTGTATGAGCAATTAAACTGAGGATTATCATATAATAAAAAGGCAAGTGTGTGTGTGTGTGTGTGTCTGTGTGAAACACAAAACGGGCCTTATAACTCCGCCGTTTTTCGACCGAATCGCTTCAAATTTGCTGTGAGCCCTAACGGGGCGATGGCAACGGCAACCGAGGCGGCCGTGTCATTTGCGCGGTTTGGCAAATGCGCGAAACGCGTATCCGCCGGCCTCTCGGCGCCCGTATCTCCGGTGTTTCTGGACCGATTGCCTTCAAATTTGGCAGGTGCATGACCGGGGACGGTGACTAGTGATGTGCCAAACCGGAAGCGAATCGATTCAGAAACGCGCGCGATATACGCCGCTTCACCTTTTCACGAATAACTCCGCTGTTTCTGAACCGAATCGCCTTCAAATTTGCTGGCAGGCTTGCTGTGGCTGGGGCAAAGCCTGGAATCAAATTGGAAGAGAATCGGGAGAGCGCGTCACTCTCAGAGCAGCGAGAGCGCCGTCTTAACGAATCGCTTCAGAGCAGCGTTACCAATTTGGGAAACGGGTGCCAACGGGAAACGGGGCCTTATAACTCCGCCGTTTCTTAACCGAATCGCTTCAAATTTGCTGTACTCAGCGTTACCAGTACTAGGCGTTACCGTTACTAGGCGTTACCGGTACTCGGCGTTGCGCTAGTTATGATTATTTTCGATGGTGTTGTGTGACACTGACAGTGGAAATGAATGCCTATGCACTGGGGTGGTGCAAAGGGGAAAAACTGTTCCCATCTCCTCCACAGACTAAGGGACTGAATGTATTAAAAAGACCCCGCACGTCACGTGTCACATTCCCTCTTATGCTAGGAAGGTTTCTTAAGATTCCTTGCTAGCTATAAGAGGGAAAACACGTGGAAACCGTGATTTTGACACGTAACGTGCGGGGTCCTTAGGGTTGGAAGTAATATTTCATCTGCCCCCTAAGAGCAAAGTAAAGCACTAGCACTGCGTAGTGTTCTGTCTCGAAAGAGAATGCCTATAGCCATCCGACCACACGATCTAAATGTATATTTGCTCTAACATAAATTAACATTCTCAGATTTGATTGAGATTGCATATTGACACTAAAAGTCTCCCTCTCCCTCTCTCTCTCTCTCTCTCTCTCTCTCTCTCTCTCTCTCTCTCTCTCTCTCTCTCTCTTTTTCCCCCTGACACACACGCAAACGCACACACACGCGCACGCACACACACACACACACACACACACACACGCACACACACACGGCTTATGAGAGAGAGAGAGAGAGAGAGAGAGAGAGAGAGAGAGAGAGAGAGAGAGAGAGAGAGAGAGAGAGAAGGGGGGGGGTGTTGGAGGAGGAATGAGAGCTCATTTTATAGAAGTAAAATGGCTGTTTTATGGAAGTGAAATCATAAACTGGAAAGTTTTTAATCTGATAAAACTAACATACTCCGGGCATTTCTCTTGTTGACAGGTTATTTTTGGAAGCTGTTGCAGATAAGCATTGTATAATTAATTAGGAACAAAGCAAGGGCACAGAACTTAGCCAAACAACTGACTATTTTTTTCTAAAATTATAATATGCTTTGATCCTCTTGGATTTTGTTTGGTTCGTTGGTTGTATGCTTGTTTTATTTGTTGGATATGGAGGTCTATAGATAATCTGTCAAGATTGACAGGTGCTCTGGAAATTTGGAAACAAACTGCAGCACCATTTTAATACATGATTTTCCCCAACAGTATTCTGATAGCTTCAACATTTGTTTGACCTGTTTTAAAGCCACGTTAGCATTAAGTGAAGTTATGATGTTACCATCCTCGTTTAAATCAGGGGGGAAAAAAACCCTGTTCGTTTTTTTTGTTATTCAGAAGTAACAATTACATTCCACACTTCTTTGTTCTTTTTCTTTTTTTGTGGACATTGAATAATTTGTTGGACCACCGTTCCACGATTCTAAGAAGCAAGGTTGTCCTTTTTTGTTTACGTAAATAGCGTACTTTTAGTACTTTAATGAATATAATAGAATGAGCAGCAGCAGCTGTAGTTGCAGTAGTAGTAGAAGCAGCAGCAGCAGCAGCCACAACAGTAGTAGTAGTGGTAGTAATAGTAGTAGTAGTCATTGTTGTAGAAATAGTGACATCAGCTGCAGCGGCAATAGCAAAAGTAGTAGAACTAACTATTTTAGTATAGTAGTAGTTGTTATAGCGGCAGCAGTAGTAGTAGTAATAGTAGCGTCATAAAAGGAAAACAAAACGTAGCGTCATCACCATCATCATCGTCATCATCATCATCATCATCATCATCATCATCATCATCATCATCATCGTCATCACCATCATCATCATCGTCCTTTTCTGTGTGTGTCTGCGACAGAGCGTCCTGGGCTGAGGGACAAGGATCGCATAGAGCAGCTGCAGTCGCTGTACGTGGACACGCTGCAGTCCTACGAGATCGCCAAGCGACGAAGAGGGGGCAGCGCCTTTGCCAAGTTCCTCACCCGCCTCTCCGACCTCCGCACTATCTCTCTAGAACACTCCTCTCTCCTGCTGGACCTGCAGAAAGTGGGCTCGTCCTTGCCGGCCTTGATGAAGGAGATGTTCATTCTGCCTCCAGAGGGGTGCTAGGATAGTGTTTTGGTTGCTTGCTTGTCAACTGTGTTACCTCGGTGAAAAAAAAAAAGATTGTTTTTTCTTTCACAAAGCTCCTATTTCTCGAATGTCATAAATAGCAACGGTTTTTGCCTGGAAGTTTTATTCTATTTTCAAAGTCACACAAGGATGCCCGAGTGGAGCCGATATTGTAGCCTTCAAGATTTGTGTGTAAATCTACTTTCCCATTGATTTTTTTCTGGAGTTTTACTTTCTGAATTGTGTGAATTAACGATTAAAGTTAGAGGAACTTTGGTTTTAATTTTAGCCCAATAGCCAAACCTCCTACTTTCCGCAAGGATCCGATGGTAGCCAGATTGAGTCAAGGGGGTGTTCTTCGGGAATCAGAGTTCTTGTGAATCGGTGTGTCTCTCGGTGGTTGCGTTGTTTTTATAAAAATATGCTGAAATGAAGCGTCAGTGTTCCTTACTTCACTTTGCTGATGAGTGCACTGTGCCACAATCACCTCATTGGTCAGGACTAAGGCAGAAACACATGTCTACCACTCGGCATCATGGATGCCAAAGTGCTATCGTTATGAGCATCTGTACATTGAATGGAGGCAGGTGAAGAGTCAGGTTGTGCATGAATTGATGATTGTTGATTAGACACACACCTACACACAAACAAACGTAGCATTCAGCTCCAGCATGGACGTCCCTTGCTGTGGGTAGAGCTGCCTTGACTGCCACACCTGTGTGGGAAGTGTAAAACATATTCCACCGTTTCGCTTGGAGGTTTAAGAGAATGCAGACAACAAACGTTTAAGCAGTGAAAGGAAAGGAAAGGAGTGCTTGTTCGTCAGATGTTATACAGCGAGTGACATGATAGTCTGCCAGCGTGGGTCGTGCTACGTTCAAGACAGAGTTTCATGTGTTGCAAGATTTGGAGAAAACAAAAGTACCTTTTATGTGGAAGGACTGAAGAAGACAGAATGTACCTAACTTGTGGAGAACTTGTGTACAAGACCGTAGCTCATTATTGTGAAGAGTACATACTTTCTTTACAACCATTTCCCACATTCGTGGGCAGCTCATAAATAATACCTCAGGATATATGAATATAGCATTATCAGGTATGTATAGCATGCACTGGACAGGTAGCGTTTGTACGGGTCAAAAAGAGAATGAAATCAATGCTGACGAACGGTGGGTCATTAATCTGTTGAAACAGCAGTTAGCAAATACAGTATATATATGTTTTCTTTGACTATGTTTCTCATGATGGGGGTAATATTGACACTTTTTTCCTGTTAATCATTTTTTTTTAAAAGGAGGAATAGTTGCTTGTATCTTGGAATTTCTGAACATTTCACTTTCAGGAAATAAACACTTTTTCTTTGTTACTGTTGCTGTTGGAGCATTACATATCTGCTAGGCCAAACTTGCCTTTTGGTGTGTCCTTTGTCTTTTCTTCTGTTCTTTTAATGATTCACAAAGTTTGGAAATATCATGCAGGCCTAAACTGGATGCATGTTATCCTCTGTGTGTGTGTGTGTGTGTGTGTGTGTGTGTGTGTGTGTGTGTGTGTGTGTGAACGGAAAGTTATGTCCATGTGATACTATCTCACAAGAATAGTTAAGAATGCTCAACACCAGAGGCAAAGTTTTGCATTAACTGAAAATGATACATCGTATCTACTCATCATCAGGGAAATATACAAATGTCCTCGTTCTACTTTCTGCTTTGGTTTTTGGATTCATAATACTGGAGCGTTTTCTTTGGTTTCCTTGTTGTGTATTGACTGCAAGAAACTTGGTGGTTTTCAGTTGCAGTTATTATACGATTTATATGAATTTAGTGATGAAACAAATGAGAAATATACAAACCAGTATTCCGGAGACATCATTATCATTTAGTTTAGGTGAATGTCAAAACTATTTTGTTATGCATCATAAGAAACAAATCTCTCTATCTAAATGGCAAAAAGGTGTGCAAATTTGAAATCACTCAGTGTTCAGGGAGGTAGTTGAAGCCACAATGCTTGTGGCTGTTTGTCATTGAAAACTATTTTTTCCACAAAGTGTGTGTGTGTGTGTGTGTGTGTGTGTGTGTGTGTGTGTGTGTGTGTGTGCGTTTATGCAACTGTGCATGCATTTTTAGAAACAAAGAAGCATGTGTGATTACGCATGTATGTGCTTTATGTATCATGTACCGGTATATGTGCTGTGTGTCTGGGTTTTGTTTCTGAAAATATGTGAATTATTGTGATTAATATACATGTGTGTGGGTCTGATGCACACAGACAAATGTATTAATACTGTTCCCACTGTATTGTACTGATAGTTTCAAACCTTAAGTCAAGCAAATGTTTCAATCATCATCTTGGTCTATGTTTTAACATTGTAAATGATACTGATATTACATTTCTTAATGTTGATGATCGATCATAAAAGAAGAGTATAATAATAAATCAAATAAGTAGTCTTTTCCTTCTATTGACAAAGTACAAAGGCGTTTTTGTGCATGAAGCTTTTACCCTTTCCTTATTGAAGAAAGGTTTGGTCAGTTGTGTATAAGATATCTTAGCTCTGCTAATTCAGTTAAATGTATATATACTGCAAAAAAAAAGGTATGTGATAGTGACTTTCATAAGATCAGCATGGGTTCAGTAAAGAAATTATAATTTTTATTCCATTGAAATATTAATGGAAATAATAAATGCACAGGCACTGATTGTTTGCTGCAATGAAAGATACCAGTATTACATATCCATCAAATCCTTTTACGTTAGTATTTTTATTTTCTTGTAGATCACCATTTTTCAGGATTGTAAGCATATATTACCACAATTCAGGTTTAGTCGATGACAGCAGGGACTCTGTAATTGTGTTTATTTGCACTGTTATTTTTCACTCAGAAGAGATGTGGTTGGACATTTGTTTGTTTGTTGTTTTTCAAGCCCACTGCAACGATAAAATGGAATAAAAATTAACACATTGAGTATAGAGGAGAGAGATAGGAGAGTGAGAATAGGGATGGGAGAGGAAGGGAGTGGGGGGTATGATGAGCGTGTGAGTAGGGAATCACGTGGAAGAAGGAGCAGGTGCAGAGACCCCAATGGGACAAGATGAAGAGCGTTATCCTAGGCACAGCAGACAAGGCTTCAGGGACGACTTAGGGTCCATTAATGCGGTGCAGCTTTTACTACCAGAGATTAGAGCTTAGCAGAGCCGCTGCTGCTGACGCTGTTATTATTATTATTATTATTATTATTATTATTATTATGATGATTATTATGTCTTCTTTTTTAAAATTTTATTTTTGTTCTTAATGTTGTGATTCGATATCTCTCTCTCTCTCTCTCTCTCTCTCTCTCTCTCTCTCTCTCTCTCTCTCTCTCTCTCTCTCTCTCTCTCTCTCTCTCTCTCTCTCTCTCTCTCTCTCTCTCTCTCTCTCTCTCTCTTTGTGGCTGTATGTTCTTGTATAGTGTGTGTGTTGGGTGTGTGTGCTGGACATACAATGAGTGTAGGAAAGAAGTGCATAGTGTGTGTGCGCGTGTGTGACTATGTGTGTGTGCGTGTGCGTGCATGGAATTGGATTGAAACTGAAGACATTTTAAATACGTAAATCTACTTAATTCGGGGTTGGTTTCAATAGGTTGAAATGTTTGATAATTACAGTTTCTGTTTTTACGTTATACTGGAAAAAATACATTCTTTGGACAGTCAGTGAGATAAATCAGTTTTTAAAACACATTTTCCAATGTTAGCAACATTTCATTCGTTCTTGGGAAAGTCGGGATGCAAATTAATCTATGAAACATGTAAGATAGAAATCTAGGACTAGTTCCACAAGATGAGAAATGTGTTGTCATTATCCTTAATAATGTTACCAGCATTGTTCTGTTGCGTTTTAGTTGAGTTTTGATGCTAGGAAGGTGTATGTATGTGGTACACGTGTGAAGGGACAGGACAAAGAGGGGTGAGCAAAGGGGGGGGGGGGGGTAGCCAAACGATCTACCTCATCCACTGATTATTAGGCCCTTTTGTTCAATGATCTTAAAGGGGCTCCCTGACGGATAAGTGTTTGCAAGAAACACGTCGAGATCACCAGGAAAACACCCTTTACAGAGATTGCAACGCTCACTTTGCTCTGGTTTCCTATAAATCAAACCATCAAATCGATGTCAGTGAAAGAATGAAATTAACGCATTAACATTAACACATCTTTTCTAATGGCCAAATTCTTTGCACGAAATTTCAACAATACAAGCCTTTTTTATAAATAAAAAAATTATAGCAATTTTATACAGTTTATTAAAAGAAGTTTCGCTCACAACAAAGGAAATAGCTCCAATTTTTTTCTTACTGCACCACAAAGCTTCATCCACTCTTGAGTGTCCTCCACCCACCCCGTCCAAAATGGCTTCTCTCTCCCGCAATTCCGCCAAAGAGGAATCGCCGTTTTGACGGTTTGATTTAAATAGGAAACCAGACCAAAGTGAGTGAGTGTTCTGATCCTTGAAAAGGCTGTCTTTCTGGTGATCTCTATGTGTTTCTTGCAAGAACTCATCCATCAGGGTGTCCCTTTAAAAATAGAAGGGCTTTTGCATTTTGTTGTTTAACATGTTGCTTTCCTCTCTGTTTGGCCACAGTATTATAAGGTAATTTCTTTGTACTAGTACTTGGTCATTACTGAGCTTTCAGTAGTTTTCCAAGGGGAACACGGGAAGCATCGAAATGAAGAAGACTGACTGGGTAAAGGGGAGAAGAGCAGATGTGCTGCAATTGTTTTACATGAAAAGAATAAGGTAGGAAGAACTGCATAATAACTATGTTGGGGGTATTTAGAGTGTACCTGTTGCATGCCATTCATACATGTACAGACACGGAGGGGAGTGGTGGTGGTGGTGGTGGTGGGTGGGTGGCTTAGAAAGGAATGCTCTGATCATATTAACTCCTGTTTTTGATCACAGCACGTGAAAACAACGTTTGTTGTTGTCTTTGTTGTTGTGTTTTAGTACAGAAACCACAGATGGTTGCCTGAGTGCGATAGCAGTTTTTCTTTCCTCTAAGCAGAAGGACACAGGGGTGATATGCGCTAATATTGCCCAGAAAGGGGAATGAGTTCTGTATGATAGTAGCTTAAAAGTGTACAGAGTTGTGATTTTTTTTTTCACTTCCATTTTCTTTTCCACAGTGACCTCAAGATATTTGGTACCTGTTGTTGATAGTGACTGATATTAATGGCTTGAGTTTCTTCTGTGTTTCCATCATTCTTTTGGTTTGACACTGTCCGTAACGTGTCCATTGTACAGTACTGGTGACACGTGGCAGTGTGACCATAACAGTTGTTGACAGCACACTCAGGGATGATGACTTTGACGATGATCATGATCACGATGATGATGATATTTTGGATATTTCCTGGGCTAGAATTCTTCATTTCCTGTGCTCATTTTACACTACGTGTACTGACGATTGGCTTATGTTTTTACTGTTTTATTTACTGAGTTTTGATTTTTTTTATGGACTAAAGTTAGCTTGAAGTTATACGAAATACGAATGTTTTATTGAGGGTAAAAAGGATAAGCTACAATAGCTTCTTTACACCTTGCCCTCTCACTAGTCACACATTCATACCATGCATCAATCAAAGAAAATTTGACATAAAACAATCAAGTCAAGAAAATGGAACAAAATTTGGCACATGAAATAATTGAAAATGATATCAAAAATGGGAATTAAAGCAAACATGGATAATACTTAACAATGGTGAACTTAAATTGGGAACTTAAATTGAGTACACACAAAAAGGGAAACAATTTTGAGGCAATGACAATTTTTCAGAATAAAACCATTTTTAAGGAAGAACAAAAAATCAACACAAAAAACAACAACATTATAAGATAAGACGGGAATATGAGAGAGAGAGAGAGAGAGAGAGAGAGAGAGAGAGAGAGAGAGAGAGAGAGAGAGAGAGAGAGAGAGAGAGATTTAGAGATATATAAGAATCTAGGCATAAGCTGATGGCATTGGTAACGTTTGTAGTAAAACTCATTAATCAGCATTTATTGTCAATGAGCATTCTTTAGCTTCTCCACATAAAACGTTGACCAAATTTGTTCACCCTTTCTGCTTTATTTTGGCCTGAAAGCATGTACCAGAACAATGGACCGTTTTGATGTGTATGAATTATTTGTTTGTTTGTTTATTGTGTGCTTTTGCTAGAATACTTACCGGGTGTTCAATAAGTCCTGAACCTAACTATGAAGGGGTTAAGGTACATCAACAAAATTTGGCACACATATGCAACTACCTTTTGAATGATAACAGACACGTTTTGGAAGATGACGTCATCAGGGTTGTGACATCATTGCACTTCATAGTGTCTTACCCTCAGCAAAACTGAGGGAAATGGAGAAACTTTGATAGTTTTCCTGTACAAGAAAGGTTTACATACATGTTACATGCATGATGATCTGGTGGATACTTAGTATGAGTATGCTCTTGCATACTCCAGAGAGAAAAAGTGGTGAATTGATTTAAAGTGGAGAAAAGAAAGCTTAACATTTGATCACCAGTATGGAGACAAAAACCAAAGAAAGAATTGCCACGGTTCAAGACATGGCCATGTCAGGCAAACGAATATTAGTCTGTCATGTAGTCAGCACTCTTAGCATTGCTTGTGGAAGTGATCACATTGTTTTAGCAAAAGACCTAGAAATGAGAAAACTTCTTCGTGGTGGGTACTACATTTTTAACAAATAATCTGCTGTTTTCTTCGTTGTTTTCATGGTTATAGCTTGTCTGTATGACTTTGAAATCGATGAAAATCTTCTCTATTATAAAGATTGGACCCCTCTGATATCAAAACCTCCAGAAATATTTAGTTGATGAACGGTTTTCGGCCGGCAATGGCGTTATTGGTGTGGTGGAGGGTTGTCGAGGGCAAAAGAACAATACAATGCTATGACGTCACGACTATGATGAC
>CM065683.1:47591849-47614349 GCA_017654935.2 Phymorhynchus buccinoides | reverse complement strand
ATATCTCTGACGTTTCTTCACTGACGTGTACAATATAGCCAGGATTAGGGTAAGCATAACAAAATAAGGATCTCTTGAAGTGTGATCATCTGATTGCATAATAGTGCGTGTCAGTTTGCTTGTTTCTTTTCTTTGAGGGAGTATGTGTATTCGTTTGTTTGCTTGCTTTTTGCCTCAGACATTTGTGTTTTTGTGTTGTTGTTTTTAAAAAAATATGTTATTGGACTCTACTTAGCTAAAATAACACAACGTTGCTAGTACGTCATTGTATCAAATATAATCCAAAACATTTGTTTAGGATGTAAATATCTGACAGTGTTCGTTATATTTTGTTGTATTTTCTCTCCTCTTTTTTTCTCTTTTTTTTCTTTCCCCTTCTAAGTCGGACCTTGCACCTATCTTTATGCATTATAAATACCGGTCTCTACCTCAGAGTTGAAGACTGTTAGCATTGGCAATGTTATTTATCAGATAAGTAGATAGTTTGAGAGAGAGAGAGAGAGAGAGAGAGAGAGAGAGAGAGAGAGAGAGAGAGAGAGAGAGAGAGAGAGAGAGAGAACAATTCAAACGCAAGCAAACCAAACAACATTATCCATAGGTTATTTTTGTGATATTGCTTCTGGGTTTTCCTATTTCTTGAGCCAATATGTCATGGTACCCCGGTCAAGCACTTCCGGTTCGAACTTCCGGTCATATTTCATAACGGAAGTCCTGCTCATGTACTGCTTATGACGTAGCTAAAATATGAACGCATTGTGTTAAACCGTTACGGAGGTATTCAATTATTGAAATGTGGCCGTTTCAGCCGTTATTTAGCCGTTACATTAGCTGAAGAGCGAATTAAGCTTAACTATTGATTGGTTCTGCATGCCATTAATGTCCTCTAACAGCACACCAAAAAGCTGCGCGGTATGATCATTTGCATAATATTTTCCCTAAGGCCCCCGACTACAAAGTCTACGGCGCTGGTGTGCCTAACTGAGAAGCTAACTACATCATTTTGTCATTTATTATGTACAGCGCATACTAACAACTATGGATTGGTTTTTGTTTGTAACAGCGGCTCTTTTTTCATCTATTTGTACTTTTCTCTGTCTGCCCATCTTTGTATTTCTCTGTCTGTCTCTCTCATTCTCTCTCTCTCTCTCTCTCTCTCTCTCTCTCTCTCTCTCTCTCTCTCTCTCTCTCTCTCTCTCTCTCTCTCTCTCTTTATGAAAGCCTTTGATGTTGTCGATCGTAATCTTTTACTAAAAAACCTGAAGATATATGGCATTACTAACAATACCATAGAACTCCTAACATCATTTTTATCAGACCGAAAGCAGCGAATTTCTTTAAATGAATGCGAATCTTCTACTATGCCTGTCAACTATGGTATTCCCCAAGGCTCCATTCTTGGTCCTATATTATTCTCAATATATATTAACGACTTACCACTTACCATTATATCTAACGACTTTATGTGAAATGTTTGCAGACGATACTACAGTACACTCCTGTGACAGTAAAGTAGAAAACGTTTTTATTTCTTTACAAGATAACATTAACAGACTAATAAAATGGTCCGAATTTAATCACATGCAGCTACACCCCAAGAAATGTAAATACTTACTTATCACCACCAGACAAAAGCGTCAAAATCTTACCCTTGGTTCTCAATCCCTGTATATCAATGGTGAAATCATGGAAGAGGTTGACTATCATAAAATGTTAGGACTTATTGTTGATCACAACCTTTCATGGTCCCATCAAATATCCATGGTTTGTAAGCAAGTATCAAAAAAAGTCTATCAACTTTCCAGGATAAAGCATTTTCTTGACTTAGAGAGTCGTAAACGTTTTTTCAATGCTTATATCCAGTCACACATCAACTATGCCTCTACAATTTGGAATCTGGCAGGCGAGAAAAATTTAAAACCATTATGCAGTTTGTATAGACGTGCATTGAAATTGATCCTTCTGAAATCATCTTCCCTTACACTTACTGATTATCAGCGTTTAGAAATTCTACCTCTAAAATGGAAGCTTGTGTACAACAAAGCAATTTTTATGTTTAGATTAATGTCCGATAATGCTCCTCCAACATTAAAAAATAAATTTGAAATTAACCTTGTACATTATTTGTCCGTAATGTTTTTAAAATAAAAATACCTCTTCCAAGAGTTGACCTTTTTAAATCTAGTCTTGTATATTCAGGTGGCTGCTTATGGAATACTATTTCATCTTCCTTTAATGTGTACTCGGGCATTACTGTTTTTAAAAAAGAGTACCATAAGTATCTTATGTTGAAACATACAAGCAATGTTGTTTAACCCCATTCTTAGTTTCAAATATGTTTCCACTTTTGATATGTTGACATGTATGCATATTATCAACTTTGTTGTTGTTAAATTATTAACAAGTTTTGTATTTACTTATTTCATGTGTTTCCTCTCTCTCTCTCTCTCTGTGACGAGGTAATGGGTTAAAAGGCTAAATCCCTAGGGAAGACTTTAGATAATTTGCCTTTAGCCCACTTCTCTAGGGTATGGGAGATGAGCAACTTTCCCGGCCCCTTTTCATCTAATAAATTTATATTTGTGCCCGGGTTCTGGCTCGTCAGATGGTTGTAAGAAATACAAGTGGTTGAATTGCTCTAAATGGCAGACAGAGAGAAGTAGGGGTTTACATGAAATTACAAGACTCCCACTCTCATCAGTCTGACCAAAGGGTTCAGGATTATTTGACACTTGTATTTTATTTACTCCCAAAATCTGCATAAGATTATGCAACAATAATAATAAAGCAGCTCAATGGCGCCAAAACAAAATATGGTTAAAACACAATGAAATCCGAAAGGATTCACAAGACTTTTGTCTTTCTATAAGGTTCGCCCCATGCCGGAAGGGTTACTAATTATCTTCGGTGTCCGTAGGAAAGTTCAAATGATTGGCGCAGTCAGGTAGACTTAGCTGTTTGAAGTTCTGGGCTTGCTCGTCAGGTGAGAGTAGCTCCCAGTCGTTCCTATTACGGCTTCGCGGGATGGCACGGTTCAGGCGTGGTCTCCTCGCGGATTCTGGGTGCGGGTTGTCTTGGCGACGGACCCGTCTTGGTGCTTGGTGGAGTCCGGGATGATCGTCCGGCCCACGATGCCCTGCTGATAATCACAGGAGAAGGTGGATGTAGATCTCTATGGCTTAGAGACAAGGGGCTTCAGTCGGCAGGGAATTAGTGAATCCCAACCGGCTTGAAGGCTTCCCTTGTACAATAGCACTACATGTAGTTAATAAATAAACTGAATTTCAGTTAACAAACTGAGATCAGTAAAACATAAAAGGTGATCAAGACAACATCATTCTCCATCCAACACCTGGAAAGGAATGGTATCATAAAGTGCAAGATTGCGGCCCATAGGTTTCCTACTAAAAATAGTGCAAGATTGCGGCCCATAGGTTTCCTACTAAAAATAGACAAAAGGGTTAGTAGGCATAAACTCCGGTTCTGGTACCAAAAGTGTTCAAGTCAAAAACACACACACACAAATAATCAGTGCACATAAATAGAATAGAATGTTTACCACTTCTTTTCTATAACATATCTATCTACTCCTTATTCATCATTGAACATAGGATCTAGATCAAAACTAGAGTCAAACAAACCAGATCTCAATCACCTGCCATCAATAATACTTACTAGTGGGCTTATGATGACTGGTTGTGAGTGTTGCTCTAGCTACGTTTCAGCATCTTGTGTGACAACTTTTTCTCACCACTCCAATTATAGCCTTCACTTTCAAACAATGAAAGCCTGCTATTGGTGTATTACAGTCCACACGTCACAAGATTGCTGTTCTAATTGTACCGAACAATCACGCGCCTATTCCATCCTTAGCACATTCCTGACATTCCTAACCTTGTGATTGGAACAGCAAAACCATCTTCAAAGGGAGATAACCGTGGTTGTCACTTTCTTGTGATGAGGGTAAAGGGGCGGTGTCTTACAAAGGGAGATAACCTCGGTAGGTGGTACGTGCCGACCGGGGAGACAATTCGAACTTGAAACAGACAACGCCCTTACTCGGCGTTCTCTTTGAACGCGGGATGGCAATTAACGTGGCGGCCGGACAGAGAAATGAAAAGGAGAGGGGGGGGGGGGGGGGGGGGGGGGGGTGTAGATAAGGAATAAAGAAAGCGGGTCGCGCGGACACTTACGTCACAACACTTACGTCACACTCTCTCTCTCTCTCTCTCTCTCTTTGCCTTTATCTACAAAGATCAAATTGGATAGAGTTACATTTAATCACCTTGTACTTACCATGCATTTTATTTCAGAGTGACCTCTTTTTTGGGGTGGGGCTGGGGGGGGGGGGGGCCAGGGGAGCTAATCTTTATTGTATCAGTAGGGGAAGACGGGGTAAAAAGCGCATGGGCGGGTAAGAAGCCCACCCCAATTATCTCATGAATATAAAGAAAATTTCAGTCAAATTTGCCCATGAGACGAATGCTAGACATTAACGCTCGTCTCATGGGCAAAATGAGACTGAAATTTTGCTTCATTTCATGAGATAATTGGGGTGGGCTTCTTACCCGCCCATGCGCTTTTTACCCCGTCTTCCTCTACATATGTCGGGCTAGCTGGTCACGAAACTATTGTTAGATGACCAGTCATCAGGGACGTTACATAATTCCACCCCAATCAGATTGTCCGATACTTCTTTCAGCGTTACATAAAGCAACCCATTTCCGATCACAGTGCATTTCATATACATATCTGTATTGCTAAAAATTCGGGACTTTCCTGGTGTTGCACTGCCTCCGGGCATTTCCTCCAGGATCGTTCCCACTATCTTTATATCTACTAATGTCCCGTTTCAGACCGGATGACGTTAAACTGATTTTCACATCACAGTGTAGGGGAAGACGGGGTAAAAAGCGCATGGGCGGGTAAGAAGCCCACCCCAATTATCTCATGAAATGAAGCAAATTTCAGTCCCATTTTGCCCATGAGACGAGCGTTAATGTCTAGCATTCGTCTCAGGGGCAAATTTGACTGAAATTTTCTTTATTTCATGAGATAATTGGGGTGGGCTTCTTACCCGCCCATGCGCTTTTTACCCCGTGTCACAGGGTCAAATTTACGCACATACACACACAAATATGAACCTGCAGACTTCGCACACAACGCATACATCTAACTCTAGCCCTCATTCAATTCAATCCAAGATTGCGTATCGTACCCCACTCTCTTTTATTATAACTTAATATTTGAACAATAAAACAAGTTATTTAAACATACAAATCAATATTACAAGTTATTTAAACATACAAATCAATATTCACAATACCTTCAATATCTTATCTAACACTATCTAGTCACACTCGTCGTTGATACATCCCTTTTATCATTTCCAGTTCACTGAAGTTTCGGTTCCCAGCGTCGTCACCGTTTCTTCGTCCTCTCTGTTGGTTTCTTGGTTTCCTTCATTTGTTTCCGAATATTTCTTCTTTCTTTCTGTCTTTCAGGCCACCTTTTCATCTTCTTCTATCGTCTCACTATTCTTCTTCTTTTCATTCTTCTTTGCAGCTTTTCTTCTCCTTCTCTGAGTTTCAACAAACCCGCTGCCCTTGGCCCACGAAAAGCACCGTGTGTCTCCTCTCTTAAGAGAACAATACAAGCCTGAGTACTATCAGACTTTTGTCTGTTACACAATCAATACTTTGTTTTCCAAAATAACCCCCCAAGGGTTAACATTCGCATTATTAGCCTAAGCTAAAGCAGGACCCGCTGTCCCTATTGCCTTTCAGAGAGAGAATGAATTTCTACAAAGTTAACTACTGCAACAGCCTGATTCCCATTCACTCAATATTCATATTATGTTACAAACATACGGCGCTTTGCACGTGCTATGTCTTGCACGAAATAAACATGTATGTCAACTGTAATCAGACCATTACTTTCTCTCTCAATCTTTTATTTTCTTTTTATTTCAACTTTTTCTTTTTACTTTTCAAAAAGAAATATATGACTCAACATGACACCCCCCATCCCGGGGAAAAAAAATTTCTTGAAATTTTTTAAAGAGAATTCCAAGATCATGAATTCACAATATACGCCACACCAAAAAACCGATTATACCCATCCAAAATCCAATACAAATATGTGCCTGCTTTCAAAAAATTGAGGCACTCTTTGAAAACACACACCGAAAAAAATAACAACAAATTTATATGACATAAACATGGATTTCCCTGTCTTCAAAGATTTGCACATATATCACACCCTATTATGCAAAAACAACAACAACCCAACAACAACAAAAACCCACTGAACATTGAAAATTGTACCCATTTTGAGGTTTAGTTTTCTTGTACACAACAAAAATATACTAATCCATGCATAGTCCAAAATATCCATGAATGAAATGTTTACAGTTTAAACATATTTACAAACGATACCTAACTAGTCTTTAGATTCACTCTTGAATATCCAGGGAGTCAAAAGATCCTAAGTTAAAGCAAGAAAGGAATCTGTTCAAAATGTCCTGCACTACGATCGAGATAACAGATCAGCCAGAACATTTGAGGTACCCGAAATTGGCTCTACATCAAACATGTACTCCTGTATGGCCAGAGACCATCTGAGAAGCCTGCTGTTCTTTGTGCGTGATGACTTCAAGAACGTCAGTGGTCTGTGATCAGTCTGCAGCACAAACTTCCGACCCAGCAAGAACCTTTGGAACTTTTCTAGCGCCCAAACAATCGCGAGACATTCTCTTTCAATCACCTGCTTCTTGGCAAATGGTAATGGATAAAGTTTCACACGTACTGGAGTGTATGTAGATAACCTAATCCTGTGAGGTTCAACGTTGGTTGCATTTCCCGGTTTGTCTGTAAGAACATCCTGAAACTCTTCGAAAATATCTTGCAAGTCACTAACTTGAGATGGAGACAAATCATCAGAGATTTTGACATCTTTGTAGGTTTCACCCTGTACAGACAAAGTAGGTAACTCGCCCTGATTGTCCTGACTGTCCTGAACAACACCAACAGCGGATGAATGAAAATCAAAAGAACCTTGTAACCGACAGTCCTTCTGTGACACACTTGTGTCCCTTTTCTTTGTCACAGTGATATAATCTACAGGCAAAATGTCCGACAAATCCGTTGGAACACCAGGATTGATCACCTTAACGTCATCAACTTCAGGTAGCTTGTTGACAGAAACATTTGAGCGTTCTGTGTAACGCTTCAGCATGTTGACATGTGACGAGGTAATGGGTTAAAAGGCTAAGTCCCTAGGGAAGACTTTAGAAAATTTGCCTTTAGCCCACTTCTCTAGGGTATGGGAGATGAGCAACTTTCCCGGCCCCTTTTCATCTAATAAATTTATATTTGTGCCCGGGTTCTGGCTCGTCAGATGGTTGTAAGAAATACAAGTGGTTGAATTGCTCTAAATGGCAGACAGAGAGAAGTAAGGTTTTACATGAAATTACAAGACTCCCACTCTCATCAGTCTGACCAAAGGGTTCAGGATTATTTGACACTTGTATTTTATTTACTCCCAAAATCTGCATAAGATTATGCAACAATAATAATAAAGCAGCTCAATGGCGCCATTGAGCTGCTTTATTATTATTGTTGCATAATCTTATGCAGATTTTGGGAGTAAATAAAATACAAGTGTCAAAAATCCTGAACCCTTTGGTCAGACTGATGAGAGTGGGAGTCTTGTAATTTCATGTAAAACCCTACTTCTCTCTGTCTGCCATTTAGAGCAATTCAACCACTTGTATTTCTTACAACCATACGAGCCAGAACCCGGGCACAAATATAAATTTATTAGATGAAAAGGGGCCGGGAAAGTTGCTCATCTCCCATACCCTAGAGAAGTGGGCTAAAGGCAAATTTTCTAAAGTCTTCCCTAGGGACTTAGCCTTTTAACCCATTACCTCGTCACATCTAATTGGGGGCTCGCGTCCGGGATATTTTTTTTTCATAAAGTCTAACAAATTTCAATTCAAACTGTAGTTCCTTTTCAAAACTTATCTTGTGTCCACTGGGAAAGTTATTGTGATTTGGTTCACTGTGTTTTGATTTGATTTGTTTGAATGCTATTTATGACTTTATTTTGATGTGCATGCTATTTCTGTTTATGCTGAAATAGTTAAGTGTTGTTTGATACATTCAACTCAGCAGTTTTGTTTTTATTTTGAATAGTTGTATTTACAACCATGGCTGAGATTGTTAAACTTAGGAGGGAACTTAAAGAATGGGGAGAATCTCTAGGATTGTCAGGCCAAGAGTTAGCCAATTTTGTCATATCTGAATATGACAAAGAGAAAGCTCGCGAGGTGGCTGAGAAAGATAAAGCTCGCGAGACTCAAGAGGCTGATAAAGTCCGCGAGGAGGCTCAGAAAGACAAACAGAGAGCTCATGAGGCGCAAGAGGCTGATAAAGCTCGCGACACTCAGGAGCAAGAGAAAATCCGTACTCATGAGTTAAGGCAGAGGCAACTAGTGCAGGATGCCAAAAATAAAGAACTCGAACTTGAGGCCACTGAGCGAGAAAAGGCGCGAGACCATGAACTAGCTATGAAGCAGCTTGAAAACTCAGCAGACTCTGAGACTGCTGCCCCTCAAAATTTTCCCCCTCCCATTCATACCTCAGCCATGACCTTCACATTGGAGGCATTCAATGAGGCAACCGAGTCTATCGATGCATTCCTCGATAGGTTTGAAAGACTGGCCCAGGAATTTGAGCTTGCTCCGGAAAAGTTCAACCTCAAGCTTGCCCAAAGTCTCAGGGGTGTGGCTTATGAGGTGTACAGCAAACTTCCGTCAAGCCAAATTACCGACTACCCAGCTTTGAAAGAAGCCCTGCTCAACAGATACCAGTTGACAGCGGACGCCTACCGGAAAAAGTTCCGGTCAACCAGAAAAGGTAGGGGAGAGTCCTATGCCCAATTTTCAGATAGACTGGGGAACTATCTGACAAAATGGGTGTCCCTTTCTGCCAAATCAGAGTCCTATGAGGATCTCAGGGAACTGATGGTTGGCGAGCAACTGCGCGAAACCATGTCCCCAGAGTTACGCACCTTTACTGCCGAACAAGGTGCCACAACTCTGGCTGACCTCATCCAGCTAAGTGATAGGTACACTCTAGCCCATGATGAACCTAGCGCCCCTAAAAGGCCAAAACTACAGCAAGTAGTTGGGTCCACTGCTTCACAGCAGAGCAGGTTTAACCCCAACTCCAACAGTGGGTCAAACAGTTCTACCCATGAACGACAACCACTGGGACAACCCTTATTCTGCTCATACTGCAAGTCGAACACCCACAATCGGGATGACTGCAGGAAACTTGCTTACAAGCGGCAAAATGTTGCAACTATGCAAGTCGTCTCGACTTCGCAGAATTGCACAAACCCCTCCCCAGTACAGTGTCCAGGCACACCGTCAGTCGTCGGACAGGCGACTGTCAACAACATCCCTGTTCAGTGTCTCTATGACACTGGACTGTCATGCGACGCAATCGTCTGCGGATCCTTAGTCCCCGCGTCAGCATACACGGGAGACTTCATCTCTCTGCAGGGCCCTGATGCTGCAATCCCCCCATCCACTTTGCCAGTCGCCATAATCAATGTCGACACCAGATATGTAAAGGGACCCATCAAGGCAGTGCTCATGGACAGTCCTGTCTATGACCTCATACTTGGATCACAGTATGTGTTTTTAGGGCACCCCTCTCAACCTGCCATAGTTTCAGCAGCATTCCCTTCTCCCCAAACCACAAACCAACTCCCTCCCTCCTTCCCAAAGAGCAAATCTCCCTCAGCAGGGAAGAAACCTCTCAACGCGGCAAACCAAATTGCCGCGCGAGCCAATCCAGATTGTCCCAAGTCCCCAAGTCCGCCACAACTTGGAAAATCCTTCCCAAGGAATGTCCGCCTAACGACCCAAGACCACTCGCCACAGGTACCTCAGGTGAAAGGCAGCACTGTACCCGCAAACACCCACCGAAGGTACTATCGGGACAGGCCGCCGCACGTACAGCCGTCACCTACCCCTCCCTTTCAGCGAGTGGCAGTCGACTTGGTCGGGCCTCTACCTAAACGGAAGAAGAAATTCCGGTACATAGTCACCGTGGTCGACATATGTACCATGCAGTGCGATGCCGCCCCAATCTCCTCACTTGATGCTAGTCAGATAGCTGCGGCACTCAAAGCCATTTTCGCCCGAATCGGCCTACCAAACCACATCATCAGCAATGATGAATCCAGGCTAAAGGGGAAACTCAGGCAAGAGGTGTTTGCTATTCTGCAATCAACCTTGGGACAACTCAACACAGGATTGCCGCACCAACCTCAGTCGGAATCCATTCCACTGATCTCTAACCCACCTGCTCCTTTGAACTCTGTGTTGCGACCAGATGTTCCACCATTCCAGCCGACCCAGTCTCCCCACTAATTTGTCCCTGTCGCCCAAGTCGAAAGTGGAGTCGGCGTTCCACAGGAAGATTCCGGTACCAGAATCTTTTCTTCGGGGGGCCTCTGTGACGTAAGTGTCCCGCGCGACCCACTTTCTTTATTTCTTATCTACACCCCCCCCCCCTTCTCCCCCCCCCCCCCCTCGCCTTTTCATTTCTCTGTCCAGCCGCCACGTTAATTGCCCGGCTGCTTCAAACGAACGCCGCGGAAGGGCGTTATCTCTTTCTCCCCGGTCGGCATGCAACCCCTACCGAGGTTATCTCCCTTCACCCCCCCCCCCCCCCTTTTCTACCGTCTCATCACAAGAAAGTGACAACCACGGTTATCTCCCTTTGAACACGGTTTTTCCTTTTGAATCACAAGGTTAGGAATGTCAGGAATGTGATAAGGATGGAATAGGCGCGTGATTGTTCGGTACATTTAGAACAGCAATCTTGTGACGTGTGGACTGTAATACACCAATAGCAGGCTTTCATTGTTTGAAAGTGAAGGCTATAATTGGAGTGGTGAGAAAAAGTTGTCACACAAGATGCTGAAACGTAGCTAGAGCAACACTCACAACCAGTCATCATAAGCCCACTAGTAAGTATTATTGATGGCAGGTGATTGAGATCTGGTTTGTTTGACTCTAGTTTTGATCTAGATCCTATGTTCAATGATGAATAAGGAGTAGATAGATATGTTATAGAAAAGAAGTGGTAAACATTCTATTCTATTTATGTGCACTGATTATTTGTGTGTGTGTGTGTTTTTGACTTGAACACTTTTGGTACCAGAACCGGAGTTTATGCCTACTAACCCTTTTGTCTATTTTTAGTAGGAAACCTATGGGCCGCAATCTTGCACTATTTTTAGTAGGAAACCTATGGGCCGCAATCTTGCACTTTATGATACCATTCCTTTCCAGGTGTTGGATGGAGAATGATGTTGTCTTGATCACCTTTTATGTTTTACTGATCTCAGTTTGTTAACTGAAATTCAGTTTATTTATTAACTACATGTAGTGCTATTGTACAAGGGAAGCCTTCAAGCCGGTTGGGATTCACTAATTCCCTGCCGACTGAAGCCCCTTGTCTCTAAGCCATAGAGATCTACATCCACCTTCTCCTGTGATTATCAGCAGGGCATCGTGGGCCGGACGATCATCCCGGACTCCACCAAGCACCAAGACGGGATCGCCGCCAAGACGACCCGCACCCAGAATCCGCGAGGAGACCACGCCTGAACCGTGCCATCCCGCGAAGCCGTAATAGGAACGACTGGGAGCTACTCTCACCTGACGAGCAAGCCCAGAACTTCAAACAGCTAAGTCTACCTGACTGCGCCAATCATTTGAACTTTCCTACGGACACCGAATATAATTAGTAACCCTTCCGGCATGGGGCGAACCTTATAGAAAGACAAAAGTCTTGTGAATCCTTTCGGATTTCATTGTTTTTTTATCCATATTTTGTTTTGGCGCCATTGAGCTGCTTTATTATTATTGTTGCATAATCTTATGCAGATTTTGGGAGTAAATAAAATACAAGTGTCAAATAATCCTGAACCCTTTGGTCAGACTGATGAGAGTGGGAGTCTTGTAATTTCATGTAAAACCCTACTTCTCTCTGTCTGCCATTTAGAGCAAATCAACCACTTGTATTTCTTACAATCATACGAGCCAGAACCCGGGCACAAATATAAATTTTATTAGATGAAAGGGGCCGGGAAAGTTGCTCATCTCCCATACCCTAGAGAAGTGGGCTAAAGGCAAATTATCTAAAGTCTTCCCTAGAGACTTAGCCTTTTAAACCATTACCTCGTCACAAATACATGTTTGACACATTTTCTATTCATATCTCAATTCGCTCCGGCTCCCATTTTGACTAGCAATGCCCCCCCCCCCCCCCCCCCCGCTCCCCCCGCCCCCCATGTGACGGTTCTTATTTATCAATCCACTTCTTTCCCATCGCAATGTTTCTAAATGTCCTATTGTTTATTAAAGAAGAAAACAAACAAAAACAAAACAAAATTGAAACGAGAGTCGTAAACATAACGGGTGTGTGTGTGTGTGTGTGTGTGTGTGTGTGTGTGTGTGTGTGTGTGTGTGTGTGTGTGTGTGTGTGTGTATGTGTTTTGTGTATGTTTGTGTGTGTGTGTGTGTGTGTTTGTGTATGTGTGTGTGTGTGTTTGTGTGTGTGTGTGTGTGTGTGTGTGTGTGTGTGTGTGTGTGTTTGTGTGTGTGTGTGTGTGTGTGTGTGTGTGTGTGTGTGTCTAAATTACAACGTTCCTTTTTGTGTCTAAGCTATACAGTTGAGCCTTTTGGGCTGTCAGAACAGGAGAAAAACAAACAAAATACAAGGTCAAGGTCAGCACAGTTATTATTTTTGTATGTGGCCTTTCGTGTACTGTGATGCACTACCACAGTAAATGTGAAGCAATTCCATGCAACAGTTCTTGAGATACAACTTTGGGGTTCGAACCCCGTGATTCGCACGCACGCGCGCATAAGCGCGCAGTCAAATTCGTGATTATAACGGTATCGCCCTTTCGTCAGAAAACGTGAAAAGAAACCGCATTGAAATACGTGCAAAACTTCGCGAGATATTAGCGATTAAGTGTTTTGGGGTTTGAACTCCTTAATCAGCATGACCGTGACCTTAAATAAAACTAAAGCAATCAGTCAATAGATTATGTCCTCTAAAACTTCTACACTAAAAGTGATTGGAATAGATTGAATGGTTTTTTTCAAGAAAACACGGACGCCCGCATGGACGGACGCACGGACGGACGGATGAAACAAAAACAATACTCCCCGAAGCTGCGCTTGGGAACTAACAAGGCTACATAAAAACGTTGCTATGCTCTGCATAGTTATGCAGGGGTTGTCTTTAGCTATGGCAAGCTCCTAGCATAACATCATCAGTCTCCAAAATCCCCCGATGTCGGAGTGTGGCTGCCTGTGTGACAATGTAATCAAAAACGGTCACACACGCAATGTTCTCATCCCTAGCTGATGCATTTTATGCCACCGTGTTTAAGTGCGTCGGCTGTTCGATCCCATGTCACAGGGATAGCTTTCTCTGACGATGCAATACAATACAATACAATACAATACAATACAACACCACACAACAATTTCATGTTTCGTCACTGCGCAGTACCGGTAAATTGTGGCTGTATCGTTTAAAAACTCGGGACTTTCCTGCTATTGCAGTACCTCCAGGATCTTCCCACCATCTTTATGTCTAATAAGGTCCGACATGTGCCTGTTCCAGGCCGGAGGACGTTAATATAAGCGGATTTTCTCTAAAAAAGCTTTAGAGGCGCTTTACTGGCGCAGAGCGCTCTGTCTATGAAAATGGCTAGTTGTTGTATCAGCGCTGGAGGCGACTCGGTGCGTCGCCAACTGCCCTGGCCTTGACTTTATGCAGACCCCTGGCCACCATACCACTCCTCCCCTCCTATTCCCCCGCTCCTCTTCTCTCTTTTCCTTTATCCCTCTGGTCCCACCTCCGTTACAACTCTTGTTTTCTTCTTCCCCTCATGGTTTTCTCATTTTCCCCTCGCGTTTCCTGTTGCCAATCTTCTTCATGCCTGTTATTGTTAGAAATCTACCCTTCCATCACTACACAACCCCCCCCCCCCTACCTCCTCCTCCTCCTCCTCCTCCTCTCTCTCTCTCTCTCTCTCTCTCTCTCTCTCTCTCTCTCACACACACATACACACACACACATTTCATCCTGCTTGTCCATCATAGGCCTATAAACTACATACATGGTCATGTGAATTATGAGTAGTCTTCATTCTCAAGTCAGTACCATGACATTTTACAGCGTGTTTTACGTACACGTTGCGAGCAGCGTACTAAGAACAAGACAATGACAATCATGTAGCGCATAACGTATAACTAGTAAGCCCACTTCAGAGAAGAAAAGGTCTTTGGCCAATGTAAAATGGTATTCTGAATGATATATCAACAACTTGTAGAGATAGTGAAGACGGGGTAAAAAGCCCATGCCAATGAGTGAAATAAAGCAAATTTCAGTCAAATTTGCCCATGAGACGAATGCTAAGCATTAACACTCGTCTCGTGGGCAAAATGTGACTGACAATTTTGCTTTATTTCATGAGATAATTGGCATGGGATTCTTACCCGCCCGTGGGCTTTTTACCCCGTCTTACCCAATCACTTGCACAGCGTCACTGGTTTTCATAGTGGCATGTGTGTGTTGTTGTGTGGGTGTGGGGGGGGGGGGGGGGGGGGGGGGGGGGGCCTTCTCTAACACAAACTAACAAAATGGGATTTCTTTTTCAGGGATCAGGGATTTGATAAAAGGAACAAAAGTTGTATCGTTTCTAAAAAAGTGCCGCTCCATTCTTTTGTTGAAGTCACTGTTTTGTGCTCGTGTATATATTGATTTACGCTTCACTCAAATGGTTTTTATCATTGGTTGACATTAGCCTGTAGTAGGGGGTCAACAGCAACATGAGAGCTGTACAATAGATGATTTTCTACAGTAATGGAAAATCACAGTACAGTTTAGTCTCTTGTAGAAGACTATGACTCTCTTGAACGAGGGGGGCCCTTGCATCGGCTCTGGTGCTGCAGCCAAAGGGATGGACTGTCCTTTGGGGACCTTCCGCAACGCCAGCTGTGTCCTCAAATCCCTCTAGCCGAGAGAGTGGGGATGTACCATGGGCAAGGCATCTCCACTATAAACAAATTCTCGCCCAGCCCGCCACAATAGTATCTGCCCCCTCTGCTATCTGGCAGTCATTGTCAGAAACGACAGACTAGCATGCAATATATTTGTTTTTCCTTCTTGTCACTGCTTTTATCTCTTGTCCTCTTCTTGCGAATGAAAAATGGTGTTTTACGTCCTCCCGGTCTGGAACAGACACACATGGGACATTTGTACATACAAAGATGGTGGGAACAGCACTGGAAGGCAATGCCCGGAGGCAGTGCAACACCAGTAAAGTCCCGATTTTTTTTTTTACAGTACAGATAGGTGTAGCAGTAACCACGCCTCGGTTAAACCTCATCGGCTATGGTACCGCCACGTATATAAACGATCCTCTTTTTGCTGGATATTCACTGTGCTGTGTTTTGCTTGTTTGTTTGTCGACGTTGGTTTACACGAACCTATCACTAAGGCACATCCGAAGGAGATCATAACAAGAACAACATTTGCCATCATTAATATTGCCTCCTGTTTCCTATTTTTCTTATAATTGTATCCATTAAATTATGTTATAATTATAAGAAGAAGAAAAGGAATCCTACCATGCATGCATTTTAAAGATACACAGACGCGCCACGATTAAGTCCCTTGGGTTTTTTTCTGGGTAGCTGTGACCCACATAGAAATGCCCCCATGTTCAAATTGAGGCTTCTGTTTAAAATGATTTATTTATTTCAATTTGGGGGGGCATTCATATGGTAGTGAGACCTGGTCAAAACAAGATTTATTTCCAGCTATAAGAGGGAAAACACGTGAAACCCGTGATTTTGACACGTGATCTGGTGGGTCTTTAACAAAAGGGAGAATGGTCAACCTGTGGCGATATTTTTCACGTCAGAGGGCAGTCAATGCACTAGGGGCTTATCACGCGATTTTCTTACTTGGGCGTAGTGAGAGAGAGAGTGATGGTAGGACCACTCACTGTCTCTCTTTCTTTATCCCCAACTAATAATATAGAGAGGATTAGCCCCACACGAGCGTCATGCCCTCTGGTGTGAGGAACAATCGCACTAAGTCTCTCATTGTCCATGGCTTGATAAAGAGGGCCAGGCCCCTCGGAAAATCTTGCTCCATTAATTGGTGTTTTGTTTGTTGTTGTTTTTGTCACTGTGTTCCTTGTTATGTCAGTTTCTCTACGGGCTGTCTGGAGCAGTCTGTAGCCTGTTGGCATGGGTTTTAGACAACAACATCTCCCCGTGGGGATACCAGGGGCGTCTTTTGCATAAATAGTTTCCCCACCTTCTGGAAGTCCTGTGCTTGTAAATTCGTTTAATCGGTCCTTCTCTTTGACTCTGCCTTTTCCCTTAACTTTCTGTCGTCTGTTATTGGCCCATTCTCTTGCCTATGTTTTTTTCCAAAAATCTTCCAAATTTCTTTCTTTGAGATCTTCCGAAATCGGAATGTGTCGGCAGAAATGCAGCGGGGAGACCAGTGGACACTGAAAACCGGACACATACGTACCTTACCCCTTATGGCCATATCGCCTTGGAACACAGAAGAAGAAGACGATGCTAACTTGTCCAAGGATGGACATGATTAGAACAGAGAACACCGGCGCACACAAAACACAAGTCCATTAGTCTAATATGAAACGCAGGCAAAGAAGACAAAAATGAATCCTACCAAAAATGCATGCATTTTAGCAAAAGGGAGAATTTCAAATGATAGATCGCAATTTGTATGAAGTTCAGAGAGAGAAAGAGAGAGAGAGAGAGAGAGAGAGAGAGAGAGAGAGAGAGAGAGAGAGAGAGAGAGAGAGAGAGAGAGAGAGACAGAGAGAGAGAGAGAGATGAGAGAGAGACAGAGAGAGACAGAGAGACAGAGAGTAAATGCAGACAGAAACTAGAAATAAAATCCAGTAATGCTGGAAACATTTTTTTCTGAATTCACGATCCTGTCCCCTGAAAAAAACCCATCATAGGGTAATAATCGTCTTCATGTTTCAAGGGCAGCTTTCTTTCATTCTAAACACACACACACACACACACACGCACACGCACACACGCACACACACACACACGCGCGCGCGCGCACACACGCGCACACGCACGCACACGCACACACACACACACACACACACACACACACACACACACACACACACACACACACACACACAGAGACTTCATTTAGATGGCCGCCTTTGTTAAAAGCCACCTCACGACAAGGCTTTGTTCTTTAGCTTTCATCAATAGAATGGGGAGAAATGAGGCTCACTGTTTCAAAGTTCTAATAATATCGGTTCATCTCGAAGAAACAAGTCGACATGTAGGAGGGGTGAGGGGGAAGGGTGGGGGTGGGGAGAGGGTGGGGGATGTAGGGGTAAAGGTCAAGATGTGCCACCCCCCTACATTTCTCGGTTAATTGTATTTTTCCGTTTTTGCCTTTCTTACCATACATAAAGCTGTATTTTAGGAACCTTTTTTTATCTAGTAACCTTTTTGGAATACTAACCCTATCCCTAACCCTAACCCTACCCCCCACCCTATAAGACAGGAAAACGCAACGAACCACAACTGTGACAAATCGCGGTGTACTGCAGTACATAGTGGGGGGTAGGGTTAGGTTTAGGGCTAGGGTTAGGGTTAGGGTTAGTATTCCAAAAAGAGAATTAGCTGAAAATGTTCCTAAAATACAGCTTTATGTATGGTCAGAAAGGCAACAACGGTAAAGGGGAGGAGTAGAAACGAGTAGAGTAAAGGTGGGCGCAGTGGTGTCTATTCTAGATTTGTACTAGCGGCTACGCTCGCTGGCTTCGCTTTGCACGGCAGAGGTTTGCGCCGGAGATTGGAAATGTCCCTAAAGCTCAGCTCTCACTCTCACTACTACACGATGGAGGACCCCTTCAAAATGTCTCCCACTGTTTGGGTTACGTTGAAGAAGAGTACACATGGCTACAATGGTGCACCAGTGGTGTGTGACCTACGGCCGCAGATTGTTGAATCTCAGTGTGGCCACATCACGGTTGTCGGCCAGACACTCAGACTGACTCCGACATATCATTTGTCACCGGTCGTAGACTGCATTGTAAGCTTAGAATGAGACCCGCTATTCATGTCCCGAGAGTAGGAAGCCATGGACCCTGCTCTATATGTGACCCAGCACCACGAAAGGGACATGAAGTGTCAAACTGACAATTCTGAGAAAATTATACATTTGAAAACTTCAGACAATTACAACGTGTTTTTGTCTTATAGGGTGGGGGGTAGGGTTAGGGTTAGGGCTAGGGTTAGGGATAGGGTTAGGGATAGGGCTAGTATTCAAAAAAGGTCATTAGCTAAAAATGTTCCTAAAATACAGCTTTATGTATGGTAAGAAAGGCAAAAACGGAAAAAATACAATTAACCTTTACCAATTATAGTTCTAATGATACAAGTACCATGCTTGTATCTTTTTCCTTCCAAAGTTATGAGCATTCAAAGTTAGTAGCGTGAGTGTGACGTAAGTGTCCCGCGCGACCCCTCTTTCTTATCTACACCCCCCCCCCCCTCTCCTTTTCATTTCTCTGTGTCCTTTTCATTTCCACTTTAATTGCCATCCACCATCAAACGAACGCCGATTAAGGCATTTGTCTCTTTGAAGCTCGATTTACCTCCCCTGTCAGCATGTAACACCTACAGAGGTTATCTCCCTTTACCCCCCCCCCCCCCTTATCTCCGTTCCCATCACGAGAAAGTGACAACCACATTCGGCTCCCTTTGAAGACAACTCGTCCTTTCTTATCACGAGCAGGATAGGAATGTCGGAATGTGATAATGAGGTAACCGGCACGTGATTGTTCTGTATCCCTATGCTAGGACCTCATCTTGTGACGTGTCGACTGCTATAAACCAATGACAGGCTTTCATTGTTTGAAAGTGAAGGCTATAATTGGAGTAGTGAGAAAAAGTTTTCACACAAGACGCTGAAACGTAGCTAGAGCAACACTCCCAGCCAGTCATAATAAGCCCACTAGTAAGTATTATTGATGGCTGGTGATTGAGATCTGGTTTGTTTGATCCTAGTTTTGATCTAGATCCTATGTTCAATGATGAATAAGGAGTAGATAGATATGTTATTGAAAAGAAGTGGTAAACATTCTGTTCTATTTATGTGCACTGATTATTTGTGTGTGTGTTTTGTTTTTGACTTTAACACTTTTGGTACCAGAACCGGATTTTATGCCTACTAACCCTTTTGTCTATTTTTAGTAGGAAACCTATGGGTTGCAATCTTGCACTTTATGATGCCATTCCTTTCCAGGTGTTGGATGGAGAGTGATGTTGGCTTGATCACCTTTTATGTTTTACTGATCTCAGTTTGTTAACTGAAATTCAGATTATGTGTTCTTAGTGCTATTGTACAAGGGAAGCCTTCTAGCCGGTTGGGATTCACTAATTCCCTGCCGACTGAAGCCCCTTGTCTCTAAGCCATAGAGACCTACATCCACCTTCTCCTGTGATTATCAGCAGGGCATCGTGGGCCGGACGATTATCCCGGACTCACAAGCACCAAGACGGGAATGCCGCCAAGACGACCCGCACCCAGAATCCGCGAGGAGACCATGCCTGAACCGTGCCATCCCGCGAAGCCGTAACCGGAACGACTGGGAGCTACTCTCACCTGATGAGCAAGCCCAGGCAACCCAGCACTCGCCGATCCCTACGGAGGAACTTCAGCACAGCCATGAGTTAAGTCCCCATGACAGTGCCAAAGATCACTAGCTGGAACCCAGGACACTAAGTGACCCTTCCTGTTTGGGGCTAACCTTCTAGAAAGACAAAAGTCTTGTAAATCCTTTCGGATTCCATTGTTTATTATTCATATTTTGTTTTGGCGCCATTGAGCTGCTTTATTATTATTGTTGCATAATCTTATGCAGATTTTGTGAGTAAATAAAATACAAGTGTCAAATAATCCTGAACCCTTTGGTTAGACTGATGAGAGTGGGAGTCTTGTAATTTCATGTAAAACCCTACTTCTCTCTGTCTGCCATTTAGAGCAATTCAACCACTTATATTTCTTACAATCATACGAGCCAGAACCCGGGCACAAATATAAATTTATTAGATGAAAAGGGGCCGGGAAAGTTGCTCATCTCCCATACCCTAGAGAAGTGGGTTAAAGGCAAATTTTCTACTTGAAAATTTAACACACTAAAAGGTTTTTCCTAGAGGCTTAGCCTTTTAACCCATTACCTCGTCACAGTGAGTGTCTGCCATTTTGAGAAATCACTGTCTAAAGTCTAGCCTAGCTGAAAACAAATGCATTGACCTACTCATTTTCAAACACTTATAAGACCATTCAGAGACCATATTAAAGAGCATCCTTTATAAATATGAAAAATAAGATGTTGGAGAACACAAAAATACCCATAACTCAAACTTGATTTTTTTAAAAAGAAGAAGAGATTTTTGACTTTGTAAGCCTGTTGTATTTAATTAATTACGAAAACTAATAACTTGCATACAAAAGTCTGCTGAAATATATAAAGCGAAACCCCTACTTTTTATATTTCCGCGGTCATTGTTTGATACAAGTTATTAGTTTTTGTAATAAATCCAATAATACGTCAATGGACTATCTAAAGATAGTCCGTTTTGACTCCAAGCCATCGTTAAATTATCGATGTCCTGTGTACAGCAGGCATTTCGGTTGGCTACTTATTCTCTTGTGTATCATCAAAACTGCTGTGTTCAATACTTGGCTGGCAAAGTCATGTAAGCTTAGCCAGAATCTATGAAAATGTTCTGGAATACGGAGTAAATGCTTGGGCGGGCACATTTGCATCCATGGTTCAGTTAACACACACACACACACACACGCGCGCGCGCACGCACGCGCGCACGCACACACACACACACACACACACACACACACACACACGCCCCCAGGGGATGTGTTGAAGGACGTTTGACCAGTTCAGCATGGCTAGCCACAAAGACCACTGGACACAACCCACTGCTTTGAATCCAACTGTACGGTGTTCATATTGTGAGATGGTTTTCCTGATTAAACACATTGTACACTCGTACAATAAAAAAGAAGAATGACAAGGTGTCGCCGAGCGGCAGACAGGTCCCCGGTCCATGTTTCGTCGCCCGCAGTTCTTCACTGGATTTAGACCTCTTTTCCTACCTGCCCCCCCCCGAACTTCTTCCCCCACAACTCACCTTACCGGCCACGTACGTAAACTCTGACTGCAATAATGTAAATTATTTGAAATTAAACGCTAAGCCATGGCCCACAGTATAAATTGACACTCTCGAGGCAAAAGGTCAAGGTTACCAAACACGGGACGTTTGGGTTTTAGGCAATAATAAATCACCTTTCAAAATTTGAAGTGGTTGTATGCGGCTGTTTATAAGATATTGCGACAGACAAAGGGAAAAAAAGGTAATCAAGATCGTTTATATTTTGCATCCTGCATAACCTGGATTATATTAAAGGCATTTCCAAATCTGGATTCACTAACTGTGGAAATGTGGACACAACAACTCATTAACATTCAATGATCAAGGTCAAAAAGGCAACGGTTACTCAGGAGTCAGTTTCACTATAACCCAATACATAAAACAAAGCAAACTGGTATAGACTATTTTGCCTACAAAGAGAGCTGGCACTATCATAGAGGTTAAGCCAGACCGCCGCTACCTGTACTTGAAATGAACATAGCAAAACAAAATAGGCATAAATTCACACATACACATAATCAAGAAACAAATTCTTAAGACGTCTCAGGCCTTTACATTATGTTGACAAAAAGGCAGGAGTCTGACTGACAGTACAGATATCATTCTAAATTGAGCGATGGGTTTGTTTTGTGGGAAACTGAATACGAACACTCCTTCTTCATGAAATTTCAGTAAAATCCATACATATCTTTTGTTACAATGGTTTTCACAAAAGAACAAATAAGAAAGAGAGATAAATTGAGCGATAATATTTTATTATTTTTAATAACACTTCTTCGTCATGAAATGTCATTACAATCCATACATGTCTTTTGTTACAATGGTTTTCACAAAAGAACAAATAAACACAGAGAAATGGAAAAGAAACCACCGTAAGAGGGAGTAGTGGAATGAGGAAAGAGGGTGGGGATGGGGGTGCTGGGGGAGCTGGGAGGGAGTGTTGCAAAACGCTACCTTTTGAGCTCAAACTAATAATTCGTCGTTGGGGACGAGTGACCTTGAACGCTGCTGGTCATTTCGCAAGGCCATGATGGTGGTCTTCTTCATACAAACTGAGCTAGGTCTAGGCTTTGAAGGCTCAGGTGAGTGGGTGGGGATAAAACCGCTAGAAGGATGGTATGACAGGCAGGAACAAT
>CM065683.1:47571849-47584349 GCA_017654935.2 Phymorhynchus buccinoides | reverse complement strand
GGGCTAGTACTGCCAAGGCATGCATAGTCTATTTCATGAAGTGTAAGGACAAACATAAAGGCTTTTGTGGCGAAAAACTTATTTTAGTTTTTGTAATCATCTAATTTAACAATGGGATTTGTTACACCAATTCGCACAGTATGCCGCATCCTGTGTGCCCATGATGGTGTGACTTAAACCGGTGTGTGTGTGTGTGTGGCAGGTTAATTAAACATCCGCCATCCAAAGATCGGAAGAAGACGAACGCGTGAGAATTCTGGACCGTGTGGATGATCCACGGGAGATAATCAAAATAGTCAGACCAAACCAGTACTGTATGTGAGAAGGATTCCCTCCCCTGAATCATGAAACTGCAATTATTATTCGTCAAATTTACCAGCCGACGCCTGAACAAACTGCACCACTATTGTTGCCTCGTTTCTTTCTTTTTCTTGTCTTTCTTTATTCCTTTTCTAACCGCTATTACTTTAATTTACCAACTGTAAATTCGCCTTGGCTTAAAGCTATGCCAGCCAGACCATGACATAGGCTAGAACACCAAGGCCATATCAAAATGTTGTTATGCTCTACATCAGTAGGTATGCTGGGGTTGTCTCTAGCCATGACAAGCTCCTAGCATGACATCACCAGTATCCCCCGAAGTCGGAGTGTGGCTGCCCACGTGGCAGGGTAATAAAAAACGGTCACAGGCGTAATGTTATCACATCCCTAGCTCAGTGATGCAATTTGTACCGTAGTGATCAAGTGCTTCGGCTGTTCGGATGATCCCTGGAGTCTTTTAGCCAGGGTACGACAACAGCAACAACGACAACCAACTGTTAAGTTGCGCACCCACGTCACATCCCTGCGCAGGTCAGCTGAATGAAGCAGTGGGGGTTCCACAAGGCTTTGAATCGACGGAGTCGGCTACAAGCGCAAAACGGGAATGCAGATGCATGTGCAGTCTTTGCTACTTTCAACCCAATTTCCTCATCGATAGGGGAAGACGGGGTAAAAAGCGCATGGGCGGGTAAGAAGCCCACCCCAATTATCTCATGAAATGAAGCAAATTTCAGTCTCATTTTGCCCATGAGACGAGCGTTAATGTCTAGCATTCGTCTCATGGGCAAATTTGACTGAAATTTTCTTTATTTCATGAGATAATTGGGGTGGGCTTCTTACCCGCCCATGCGCTTTTTACCCCGTCTTCCCCTAATTATAGCCTAGCTTTGTGTTATTTTCATGAAACGGAAAGACCGATGCCTTGAGATTGAAAGCCAAAACCTCGTGATGGGGATAGGTAACTCACTCCAAAATGTATTCTTGTACTGATTAATTGATTAAATTCTTCTTCTTCTTCTTCTTCTTCGATCGCTCAGACAGTTTCCTGTCAATTATGAGCGCAGATGCGTCATGCTGCCGTTATGCACCTGACTAAGAAATAGTTAGGCCAAGCAAGTCCGACTTCGGCTGAAGGAAATCTCTTTGAAAAGAGTTTCGTGAAAGAAAAAAAAAAGGCAGGAGAGTGGACCGGTAAGGCAGAAAGATAGCAGATGACAGTAAGCAAAGGGAAAAGGCAGAATCAAAACAGAGTGCCAGATTAGAGGAAGTTACAAGCACAGAACTTTCAGAAGGTGGGGGAACTATTTATACAAAAAAATAATGGGAGAAAAAGCCTCACTTGACTTTTTTGATCTGCATCTTTGTCCAAATATTAATTGATAACCGTGCTACATTCCATTTCGAATTCCTCTCATATCACTGGATCTAGGGTTTGTATGAAACAGAGACAGAAGGATAGAAACGGAGAGAGAGAAAGACAGAGAGACAGAGACAGGCTCAAGGACCCTATATTGACAGGCTGACAGACTGAACGAAATGTGTTGACCGATGCCTGATAAAATCTAGATAATCTGCAATGATAAAAGGAAATGTTCATAAGTTTGTAATATCTGTTGTCATCAGATAATCTGTCAAACAGACATTGTCAAAAACATGACTTCCTTGGCGATCCAAAGGAAACCCCCCCCACTAATTTCACACAACACAGCGCAATAGGCTACATTCTTTGTAACACGTCGTCCCATATTAAAGGGAAAGTATCCGAGCAAGTCTGAACAGGGTGATATCACGAAGTTTTCTCCCTTCTTTTGACAGCTTTCTGAGCTTTTTGTTGTGTGTCGGTCACTTCGACCAAAAACAAAAACTTAAATCAAAGACATCTAGTTTACAAAGCAAAGTGTCTGCTATTACCTTCTGATTACTACTAAACAATAAACAACAACAACACATGGTGGTGTCGTTTCAATGTTTAAACCATTTGTGTCCCACAAAACACCATTAATAGCGTCGTTTCAATGTTTAAACCATTTTGTGTCCCACAACTAACCATTGATGGTGTCGTTTCAACGTTTTAACAATTTGTGTCCCACAACTAACCATTGATGGTGTCGTTTCAACGTTTTAACAATTTGTGTCCCACAAAACACCATTGATGGTGTCGTTTCAATGTTTAAACCATTTTGTGTCCCACAACTAACCATTAATGGTGTCGTTTCAATGTTTTAACCATTTGTGTCCCACAACTAACCATTAATGGTGTCGTTTCAATGTTTTAACCATTTGTGTCCCACAACTAACCATTAATGGTGTCGTTTCAATGTTTTAACCATTTGTGTCCCACAACTAACCATTAATGGTGTCGTTTCAATGTTTTAACCATTTGTGTCCCACAACTAACCATTAATGGTGTCGTTTCAATGTTTTAACCATTTGTGTCCCACAACTAACCATTAATGGTGTCGTTTCAATGTTTTAACCATTTGTGTCCCACAACTAACCATTAATGGTGTCGTTTCAATGTTTTAACCATTTGTGTCCCACAACTAACCATTAATGGTGTCGTTTCAATGTTTTAACCATTTGTGTCCCACAACTAACCATTAATGGTGTCGTTTCAATGTTTTAACCATTTGTGTCCCACAACTAACCATTAATGGTGTCGTTTTAATGTTTTAACCATTTGTGTCCCACAACTAACCATTAATGGTGTCGTTTCAATGTTTTAACCATTTGTGTCCCACAACTAACCATTAATGGTGTCGTTTTAATGTTTTAACCATTTGTGTCCCACAACTAACCATTAATGGTGTCGTTTTAATGTTTTAACCATTTGTGTCCCACAACTAACCATTAATGGTGTCGTTTCAATGTTTTAACCATTTGTGTCCCACAACTAACCATTAATGGTGTCGTTTCAATGTTTTAACCATTTGTGTCCCACAACTAACCATTAATGGTGTCGTTTTAATGTTTTAACCATTTGTGTCCCACAACTAACCATTAATGGTGTCGTTTCAATGTTTTAACCATTTGTGTCCCACAACTAACCATTAATGGTGTCGTTTCAATGTTTTAACCATTTGTGTCCCACAACTAACCATTAATGGTGTCGTTTCAATGTTTTAACCATTTGTGTCCCACAACTAACCATTAATGGTGTCGTTTCAATGTTTTAACCATTTGTGTCCCACAAAACACCATTAATGGTGTCGTTTCAATGTTTTAACCATTTGTGTCCCACAACTAACCATTAATGGTGTCGTTTCAATGTTTTAACCATTTGTGTCCCACAACTAACCATTAATGGTGTCGTTTCAATGTTTTAACCATTTGTGTCCCACAACTAACCATTAATGGTGTCGTTTCAATGTTTTAACCATTTGTGTCCCACAACTAACCATTAATGGTGTCGTTTCAATGTTTTAACCATTTTGTGTCCCACAACTAACCATTAATGGTGTCGTTTCAATGTTTTAACCATTTGTGTCCCACAAAACAACCATTTTGTGATGGTGTCGTTTCAATGTTTTAACCATTTGTGTCCCACAACTAACCATTAATGGTGTCGTTTCAATGTTTTAACCATTTGTGTCCCACAACTAACCATTAATGGTGTCGTTTCAATGTTTTAACCATTTGTGTCCCACAAAACACCATTGATGGTGTCGTTTCAATGTTTTAACCATTTGTGTCCCACAACTAACCATTAATGGTGTCGTTTCAATGTTTTAACCATTTGTGTCCCACAACTAACCATTAATGGTGTCGTTTCAATGTTTTAGCCATTTGTGTCCCACAACTAACCATTAATGGTGTCGTTTCAATGTTTTAACCATTTGTGTCCCACAACTAACCATTAATGGTGTCGTTTCAATGTTTTAACCATTTGTGTCCCACAACTAACCATTAATGGTGTCGTTTCAATGTTTTAACCATTTGTGTCCCACAACTAACCATTAATGGTGTCGTTTCAATGTTTTAACCATTTGTGTCCCACAACTAACCATTAATGGTGTCGTTTCAATGTTTTAACCATTTGTGTCCCACAACTAACCATTAATGGTGTCGTTTTAATGTTTTAACCATTTGTGTCCCACAACTAACCATTAATGGTGTCGTTTCAATGTTTTAACCATTTGTGTCCCACAACTAACCATTAATGGTGTCGTTTCAATGTTTTAACCATTTGTGTCCCACAACTAACCATTAATGGTGTCGTTTCAATGTTTTAACCATTTGTGTCCCACAACTAACCATTAATGGTGTCGTTTCAATGTTTTAACCATTTGTGTCCCACAACTAACCATTAATGGTGTCGTTTCAATGTTTTAACCATTTGTGTCCCACAACTAACCATTAATGGTGTCGTTTCAATGTTTTAACCATTTGTGTTAACCATGTGTTTTAACCATTTGTGTCCCACAACTAACCATTAATGGTGTCGTTTCAATGTTTTAACCATTTGTGTCCCACAACTAACCATTAATGGTGTCGTTTCAATGTTTTAACCATTTGTGTCCCACAACTAACCATTAATGGTGTCGTTTCAATGTTTTAACCATTTGTGTCCCACAACTAACCATTAACCATTAATGGTGTCGTTTCAATGTTTTAACCATTTGTGTCCCACAACTAACCATTAATGGTGTCGTTTCAATGTTTTAACCATTTGTGTCCCACAACTAACCATTAATGGTGTCGTTTCAATGTTTTAACCATTTGTGTCCCACAACTAACCAATGGTGTCCAATGTTTTAACCATTTGTGTCCCACAACTAACCATTAATGGTGTCGTTTCAATGTTTTAACCATTTGTGTCCCACACAACTAACCATTAATGGTGTCGTTTCAATGTTTTAACCATTTGTGTCCCACAACTAACCATTAATGGTGTCGTTTCAATGTTTTAACCATTTGTGTCCCACAACTAACCATTAATGGTGTCGTTTCAATGTTTTAACCATTTGTGTCCCACAACTAACCATTAATGGTGTCGTTTCAATGTTTTAACCATTTGTGTCCCACAACTAACCATTAATGGTGTCGTTTCAATGTTTTAACCATTTGTGTCCCACAACTAACCATTAATGGTGTCGTTTCAAATGTTTTAACCATTTGTGTCCCACAACTAACCATTAATGGTGTCGTTTCAATTTGTGTTTTAACCATTAATTGTGTCCCACAACTAACCATTAATGGTGTCGTTTCAATGTTTTAACCATTTGTGTCCCACAACTAACCATTAATGGTGTCGTTTCAATGTTTTAACCATTTGTGTCCCACAACTAACCATTAATGGTGTCGTTTCAATGTTTTAACCATTTGTGTCCCACAACTAACCATTAATGGTGTCGTTTCAATGTTTTAACCATTTGTGTCCCACAACTAACCATTAATGGTGTCGTTTCAATGTTTTAACCATTTGTGTCCCACAACTAACCATTAATGGTGTCGTTTCAATGTTTTAACCATTTGTGTCCCACAACTAACCATTAATGGTGTCGTTTCAATGTTTTAACCATTTGTGTCCCACAATTTTGTGTCCCACAACTAACCATTAATGGTGTCGTTTCAATGTTTTAACCATTTGTGTCCCACAACTAACCATTAATGGTGTCGTTTCAATGTTTTAACCATTTGTGTCCCACAAAACACCATTGATGGTGTCGTTTCAATGTTTTAACCATTTGTGTCCCACAACTAACCATTAATGGTGTCGTTTCAATGTTTTAACCATTTGTGTCCCACAACTAACCATTAATGGTGTCGTTTCAATGTTTTAACCATTTGTGTCCCACAAAACACCATTGGTGGTGTCGTTTCAATGTTTTAACCATTTGTGTCCCACAACTAACCATTAATGGTGTCGTTTCAATGTTTTAACCATTTGTGTCCCACAACTAACCATTAATGGTGTCGTTTCAATGTTTTACAAAACCATTTGTGTCCCACAACTAACCATTAATGGTGTTCGTTTCAATGTTTTAACCATTTGTGTCCCACAACTAACCATTAATGGTGTCGTTTCAATGTTTTAACCATTTGTGTCCCACAACTAACCATTAATGGTGTCGTTTTAACCATTTGTGTCCCACAATGTTTAAACCATTTGTGTTTTAATGGTGTCGTTTCAATGTTTTAACCATTTGTGTCCCACAACTAACCATTAATGGTGTCGTTTCAATGTTTTAACCATTTGTGTCCCACAACTAACCATTAATGGTGTCGTTTCAATGTTTTAACCATTTGTGTCCCACAACTAACCATTAATGGTGTCGTTTCAATGTTTTAAACCATTTGTGTCCCACAACTAACCATTAATGGTGTCGTTTCAATGTTTTAACCATTTGTGTCCCACAACTAACCATTAATGGTGTCGTTTCAATGTTTTAACCATTTGTGTCCCAACAACCATTAACGTTTAAATGTTTTAACCATTAATGGTGTCGTTTCAATGTTTTAACCATTTGTGTCCCACAACTAACCATTAATGGTGTCGTTTCAATGTTTTAACCATTTGTGTCCCACAACTAACCATTAATGGTGTCGTTTCAATGTTTTAAGTTAACCATTTGTGTCCCACAACTAACCATTAATGGTGTCGTTTCAATGTTTTAACCATTTGTGTCCCACAACTAACCATTAATGGTGTCGTTTCAATGTTTTAACCATTTGTGTCCCACAACTAACCATTAATGGTGTCGTTTTCAATGTGTTTAACCATTTGTGTCCCACAAAACTAACCATTGATGGTGTCGTTTCAATGTTTTAACCATTTGTGTCCCACAACTAACCATTAATGGTGTCGTTTCAATGTTTTAACCATTTGTGTCCCACAACTAACCATTAATGGTGTCGTTTCAATGTTTTAACCATTTGTGTCCCACAACTAACCATTGATGGTGTCGTTTCAATGTTTTAACCATTTGTGTCCCACAACTAACCATTAATGGTGTCGTTTCAATGTTTTAACCATTTTGTGTCCCACAACTAACCATTAATGGTGTCGTTTCAATGTTTTAACCATTTGTGTCCCACAACTAACCATTAATGGTGTCGTTTCAATGTTTTAGCCATTTGTGTCCCACAACTAACCATTAATGGTGTCGTTTCAATGTTTTAACCATTTGTGTCCCACAACTAACCATTAATGGTGTCGTTTCAATGTTTTAACCATTTGTGTCCCACAACTAACCATTAATGGTGTCGTTTCAATGTTTTAACCATTTGTGTCCCACAACTAACCATTAATGGTGTCGTTTCAATGTTTTAACCATTTGTGTCCCACAACTAACCATTAATGGTGTCGTTTCAATGTTTTAACCATTTGTGTCCCACAAAACACCATTGATGGTGTCGTTTCAATGTTTTAACCATTTGTGTCCCACAACTAACCATTAATGGTGTCGTTTCAATGTTTTAACCATTTGTGTCCCACAACTAACCATTAATGGTGTCGTTTCAATGTTTTAACCATTTGTGTCCCACAAAACACCATTGATGGTGTCGTTTCAATGTTTTAACCATTTGTGTCCCACAACTAACCATTAATGGTGTCGTTTCAATGTTTTAACCATTTGTGTCCCACAACTAACCATTAATGGTGTCGTTTCAATGTTTTAGCCATTTGTGTCCCACAACTAACCATTAATGGTGTCGTTTCAATGTTTTAACCATTTGTGTCCCACAACTAACCATTAATGGTGTCGTTTCAATGTTTTAACCATTTGTGTCCCACAACTAACCATTAATGGTGTCGTTTCAATGTTTTAACCATTTGTGTCCCACAACTAACCATTAATGGTGTCGTTTCAATGTTTTAACCATTTGTGTCCCACAACTAACCATTAATGGTGTCGTTTCAATGTTTTAACCATTTGTGTCCCACAACTAACCATTAATGGTGTCGTTTCAATGTTTTAACCATTTGTGTCCCACAACTAACCATTAATGGTGTCGTTTCAATGTTTTAACCATTTGTGTCCCACAACTAACCATTAATGGTGTCGTTTCAATGTTTTAACCATTTGTGTCCCACAACTAACCATTAATGGTGTCGTTTTAATGTTTTAACCATTTGTGTCCCACAACTAACCATTAATGGTGTCGTTTCAATGTTTTAACCATTTGTGTCCCACAACTAACCATTAATGGTGTCGTTTTAATGTTTTAGCCATTTGTGTCCCACAACTAACCATTAATGGTGTCGTTTTAATGTTTTAGCCATTTGTGTCCCACAACTAACCATTAATGGTGTCGTTTCAATGTTTTAACCATTTGTGTCCCACAACTAACCATTAATGGTGTCGTTTCAATGTTTTAACCATTTGTGTCCCACAACTAACCATTAATGGTGTCGTTTTAAATGTTTTAACCATTTGTGTCCCACAACTAACCATTAATGGTGTCGTTTCAATGTTTTAACCATTTGTGTCCCACAACTAACCATTAATGGTGTCGTTTCAATGTTTTAGCCATTTGTGTCCCACAACTAACCATTAATGGTGTCGTTTCAATGTTTTAACCATTTTGTGTCCCACAACTAACCATTAATGGTGTCGTTTCAATGTTTTAACCATTTGTGTCCCACAAAACCTCTGGTTTTCTTATAACAAAATAAAAACATTGTTTTTGTTCTTGTTGTTCATTGCATCCATGCTGCCCCCCCCCCCCTTCCCCTCGCAATTCGATATCTTAAACAATATCCCCCATCCCATGTTTGTCCTTCTGTCAATCCTCCTTACCCGTACCTTCACCCTCCCTCCTCCCATCCATCTTCCCTATCCCACGGGTTGTCCCATCCTATTTCTTATATCCCCCCCCCCCCCCCCCCACACCCCCAGTACTCCTAGCCATCCACACCCCCACCTACTCCCACGGCACCCCTCGGGCCCACACTTTTATCCTGCTCTTCGCAAGCCTAAAGCTTTGACACGACCAGCTGATACAAGGGCTAACCCTTCAACAGTAGTGTACCCTGGGGGATGGGGGTGCGATTAAACCCCCCTGACCATTTCCAGTCGTAACCACTACTCCTCCACCCCCTCCCTCTTCTCTCCCATCTCTCTCTCTCTCTCTCTCTCTCTCTCTCTCTCTCTCCTGCTTAAGAAAGCAACTTCAATAAAAAACGTAGTCTAGGGCGAATCATACAAATGACTTAGGGCTATAGGGATACTTCCCTTTTGGTACGATGCTACGAACATTTGAAGGCAAATATTTTGCAAGATAATCTTCCATTTTAGAGGATGACACACGCTGTTCGACGATGTGTCCGTTGTTAAGCTAACTCAAAATTAGCGAACTCTATGAGAAGTCGTAAGAATCCCAAACGGATTGCTCAATCACCTTTTGACCCATATAGATTCAGAAGCACGTCCAATAATTTTTTTTTTATCAAACAAAATTATAAATAGATAGCCATTGAAAAACATAAACATACCCCACCCCCCCCCCCCCCCTCTCTCTCTCTCTCTCTCTCTCTCTCTCTCTCTCTCGCTCTCTCTCTCTCTCTCTCTCTCTCTCTCTCTCTCTCTCTCTCTACGCACGCAAGACATGCACGCGCACTTTCCGCCAACTTTATTGGATTACGAGAATGAGCTATCCACCGTCTCCCTTCACAATCTTATAGAGTCCGTTAAAATTTTTTTTATATAATTTTAACAAGGGAAACAGCGCGGAACAGCGTGTGTCATCCTCTAAATTAAAAGGACATTTCGCAAAACATTCGCCTTCCAATTTGCAGAACATCGTACCAAAAGGATATTATGTGTTATACTTGTGGCGGTACCATAACCGATGAGGTTTAACCGAGGCGTGGCTACTGCTACACATATCTGTATTGTTGAACAAATCGGGACTTTACTGGTGTTGCACTGCCTCTGGGCATTGCCTCCAGTATTGTTCCTACCATCTTTGTATTCAAAAATGCCCCACATGGTCGAAAGACGGCAGAGGGCGTAAAATCCTATTTCGACTAAAAGGGAAGTAGGCCTATGACTGCGTATTCGCTCTACACTAACGTATTTTATTTTATTTTCTTTCTTTCGTGGTATGTGCTTACTACTTCTGTGTCAATAATTCCTTTGATGGTTTTACGACAAACAAAAAGAGTTCGAGTTTGAGTTTGAGTTTGAGTTTCGCTCTACACTAACGGGTGATCGGACCCATGTAATGACATTTCTCTTCCATCTTACCATGGTCCCACGATCAACCAATCCTCTCCCTCCCACCCACCTCCCCACCCCCAACCTAATGTGTACTCTCTGGCACCACTTACATCATTGATAGCCAGGCACACGTGACTTGAAATGGAGGGCGGGAGGATAAATGGGGGAGGGGGGGGGGGGGGGGGGGGGGGGGCAGAGTGAGATGGGCATCTGCGATTGGTTGATGAGTCGATGTCGGCGTCATTAACCGTCCCGAGAGATTTGACCCAAGGGGGTTTAGCAGATGGTGTGTGTGTGTGTGTGTGTGTGTGTGTTTGAGGATAAATTTATTGATTGAATGAATGAATGGATGGATGGTTTATTGCGTTAGGTCTTTTTAGCCCATACATGAAGGGGACGAGAGAGAGAGAGAGAGAGAGAGAGAGAGAGAGAGAGAGAGAGAGAGAGAGAGAGAGAGAGAGAGACAGACAGACAGACAGACAGACAGACACACACACACACACACACACACACACACACACACACAGACAGAGACAGACAGACAGAGAGAAACAGAGAGAGATGGATGATGGGGATGGAAAGGTTGAAGGAGAGGAGGAGGGTCAATAGAGGAGTGGAGGGGGGGGGGGGGGGGGGCAGGGGGGTCCAAGCGAGACTGAGTGGCGACAAGGTGAGTGGAAGGACTGCTTTGAAGTCTGTGGGGCAGTGAGTGTCAGCTATCGAAATAGGAGAAGCGTCATAAAGGGGAGATGGGAGGGGGGGGGGGGGGGGGGGGGGGGCAGGGGGGGGGGGGGGGGGGGGGGGGGGGGCAGCGTAGAGGATGATGAGTCAATGGATAGATAATACCGTGGGGGTGATATTCTTCAGACATAGGGCAACAAATCGAGACATATGGCGAGCAATCGGATTCAATCTGGCAACCCTTACTTCACAATCTGGCAACCCTTACTTACAATCTGGCAACCCTTACTTTCACTATCTGGCAATGTTTGTCGTACCTTTGCGGAACTCAGTTGCCCTCTCCCTCCCCTTGCCACATTATTTAACTATATCTTTACCCGGCTAATGTGCAGTTTAGCTACCCCCCCCCCCCCCCCCCCTCCCCAACCCCCCCCCCCCCCACCCACCCCCCGCCCACATACACACTCACACACCATTTACGCATTCAACATTTTGGTTTTAAACGAAGTTTATTGACATAACACACTGCATACATAATTATATACAATTTATTTCATGAGCACAAGCTGTAAGCTTATAAGCGCACTCAGAATCATTTCAGTTACAAACATTCAACAGTTTCACTAAGGTGCAACATTTTGCCTTAATCGGTTGTCTTGGGGTTTTAGGTCCCTACCTCGCACTGCGCATCTTGGGACCAGGATAAACACAACGCACTGTTCGATCGCGCCTTAGTCGGGAAAGGGATATGGTGGGTGATGTTCTTTTTGAGCTTTTGTTACTTGTCATAAATTTTGATGATTTGCTTTTATTTCAATACCTTTCGTCGTCTTCCTATCTTGTCATTGTAAAGCGCATAGAGCATTTTCAACTGATTATTGCGCTATATAAATAAAACTATTATTATTATTATTATTATTATTATTATTATTATTATTGTAGTATCAGGTTAGAGGTAGTCAAAGATATTCTAAAAGGGTAAGATGGATTACTTAAAAGCTCGGCGAACCGGGCTGATAGAGTTATCGTTAGTGGGGACGTGTACACTATTCACAGTGGAGGCTATCCAAAAACTCGGACTGGAACTTGAACGGAGAATTCAACTGGCCTATCGATGTGTAAAATGTGTCACGTTTCAAAGGGACATAACCAGTGTTTCTGTCCTCACTACTCATATAGGGAAAAGAGACCGGATGTTTATCTTCCCCTGTACAGTCTTTGAGGTAGTTTCGTGAAACTGAAAGAACGACAACTTGAGACTGAAAGCTGTGAACATGGGGGGGGGGCGGGGTGGGGGGGGGGGGGGGGGGGGGGGGGGGGGGGGGGGGGGTG
>CM065683.1:47544349-47561849 GCA_017654935.2 Phymorhynchus buccinoides | reverse complement strand
ATTGATTGCTGCACTGTAAAATACAGAGCTTCCAAGACTCTACTGGCTGACCTCAGGAAACTGGAAGAATTGGGCTCGAAGGTGGGGGATGCGTTTTAAAGACCCACCAGATCCTTGAGTGAAAAGCACGGGTTTCACGTGTTTCCCTCTCTCGCTGGTAAGAAATCTTATTCTGACCAAGTGTGACTCCCATACAAATGCCCCCAATTGAAAACGAGACAGAGACTTTAAAGAGCAGCCTCAATTTGAAGTTGGGGGCATTTGTATATGGGTCACACCTACCCAAAAAAAACCAAGGGACTTAGTCTTGCTCGGTCAGTGGGTCTTTAACGCACAGAAGTGTTACATGCTCTCCTCCAGAAACACTTCGTCCTACCTCTACAGCTTAGATGGAGTCTTCCTGAAGCAAGTCAATGAGACCTCTTACCTTGGAGTTCAGATTTCAAGCGACCTGAATTGTTGGTCTTCCCACATCTCCAACATATGCCGTAAAGCTGGATCGAACCTAGGATTCCTCCGCCGGAACCTCCGAACTGTCCTAGAGAATGCAGACGCCTGGCGTACATGGCATTGGTCCGATCCAGACTGGAGTATAGTGCGACGGTGTGGGATCCGTACCAGAGACTATATACGCCCACGAAACCAGGCTGCGTGAGTGGAATGCTCAGGAACTAGATCTGCCTCCCCTGGAGGAAAGACCCAGGCACCAACGCCTCAGCCTCTTCTAATTCTATAAGATTGCTGAGGGCCTCGTCCCAGCTCTCCCAGCAGAAAAGTTCCTTACCCCGGTCTCCACTAATCGTTGCAGGATCAAGCCGACCAGATTCAAGGGGTTCCAAACCACTAACATCTTGGAAAGACAGGCCGTAAACGGTTCCCGTGGATTTTGTCCCAGAAGGGAGAATGGAGCAGTATCGTAGCTCCTTCTTCGTCAGGACTGCCACGGAGTGGAACCAACTGAGTGAGGCTACTGTCACCGCGGGCTCCGTCGGCGCATTTTCATCAGCACTGACCAGATTACCATATGAGTCTGCGTCCACTGACCACTAGACCATTAGGGCTTTTTATTTTGCTTCTGGAAGTGGGGCCTGGACCTTCCCGGTTGAACTGTTTTGTCTGTTTGTGTATTATTGTTGTTGCTGTTGATTTGCTTCTAAACATAACTTGACTGATTATCAGATTTGTAATATTTAAAGTATTTTATTATTCAACTTTCGATATTTGAAATTAGCTTGATAACTTTGATGCAAAAATATTACTAACTTTGTTATTCAAGTTTCCAACTACTCATGGACATTATTTTCTTACTTGTCCTTTGTTAACTTATTTTGATTGCTTATGCCATTGTTCTTTTATATGGTTGTTTTCAACAGTCGTCATATGTAATATACATGTAGATAGCGAGCACAATATAAGCTTCAAGCTTGTTGCTGCTCATTTATGTTGACAATGTATTGATGTATGTGTGCCCTGTTGATCTGAATAACAATTTATTTAAACCAACTGGGGGGTTAATGGCCTTAACCCAGGGTAAGCAGTAGATTTTTCTCCTTTCTATCTTTTTTTTTCCTGATAAGGTATGCGGCGTCCTCCTAGTTCCGTCGCGTCTATCGTCAGAAGTGGCGTTTACGACGTATTATGCCAGATCCTGATCCAGAAGTGAGATATGATCAGAGAATGGACTGTTGAGCTCACTTCGCTTCTCTAAGGTCTCAATACACGTTAACATTTGTTTTATCTTTCCCCATGGCAACATAGCGATAGCCAGTCATAAGATCACATGCATATCTTTGTCTGGCCATGGGGAAAGAGTGAATAATGTTAACGTGTATTGAGATCTTTGCCCCTCCCCCTCTCTCTCTCTCTCTCTTTCTCTCTTCATTAATTTTGTTGGTTGCTGTTCGTGTGTATTCTTTTCCGTTTTATGAGTTAGCGCACGAACACACATACGCGGAAACCCCGTAAATAAGTAAACGAAAGAAGGAAAACTAAAATAAGCGGACGCGCGTCTGCGCTGAAACCCGTCAGCTTATTTTTTCCTTATTTCTGTTACTTATTTACGATTAAGCATATGGGGTTTTCGCGTCTAATGCGTACGCAGCCTAAATCTGTTGTTATTTTTGTCTGCTTCCTTTCCTCTTGTCTTGATTGCTTGTCTCCCCTAATAGTCCCTGATGGAAATAAACCGGAAGCTCGTTCGCCATCATTCTTAATTCCCAGAATCCCTAAACGCTGGGCATACGCCATTCCCTCAAGGAAGGTTGACGAAGTGCAAAATGATTTCTCCCCCTCTTCCGCTCATTTTCTTCCTTGCCTTCTGCTTTCCGGCTTTCACTCTTTTTTAAACACACACACGCACGCACGCACGCACGCACACACACACACACACACACACACACACACACACACACACACACACACACACACACCTACGCACACACACACACACGCGCGCGCGAACGCGCGCGCGCACACACGTTCTCACGCCACATTTCCTACAAGGAGAACATTATTGACAACCCTGCAAGTCGACCATCTTTGTCAACAAGACCGAAATGAAGAGCAACTTGAAAAGTACGGAGAGAGAGAGAGAGAGAGAGAGAGAGAGAGAGAGAGAGAGAGAGAGAGAGAGAGAGAGAGAGAGAGAGAGAGAGAGAGAGAGAGAGAGAGAGAGAGAGAGAGAGAGAGAGAGAGAGAGAGAGAGAGAGAGAGAGAGAGAGAGAGAGAGAGAGAGAGACAGAGAGAGAGACACACAGTGAGAGAGAGAGAATGGCAATGACAATGACAAAATACCTTATTGTATTTTGACCATTGAGAGAGAGAGAGAGAGAGAGAGAGAGAGAGAGAGAGAGAGAGAGAGAGAGAGAGAGAGAGACGGTGTATTTGTGTGTACATTGAGTGCTGTGAGGTAGGATAGGGGGATGGGGGAGATGGGACATTGGTGATTGCCGCTCTCTGTTTCCGAGGCGTGTGTTTGTCTTCGCCAGTGTTCTAACTGTGGGAAGGTTTGTTAACCACTTTTCAGCCCAACGGTTCCCTAGTAGCTTCCCAGGCCGCCCGTGATGTTGTCCCAGCGGAGCCAAGGTTTGGCCAACAATGGGCAGTTTGTTCACTGCCCTGTCCTTGTGTCCCCCCCAGGGAAGTTCAAACGTTCCGGGCGGCGCTCTGGTCCCTCCCCTGTGACACCCCCCCCCCCAACCCACCCCTGTCCCGCACCAACTACATTGTGGACTACACCCCTGCCATGTCCCTGCCCTCCCCCTCCCCTCCCCCCATTTCCCCTCATCACTGTGCGAAACAGCATACCTCTGTTCATCCCCTTCCTTGACTATCATCTTTCGTGTTATTTTCCATGCACATCACTATTTCTTTGGCTGCATGCGTGGAGTTGGACTAAGTCACTAAACCTCGTTCGTCCAAGTCGGAGTGTGGCTGCTCACGTGGCGGGGTAATCAAAAACGGTCATACACGTCGTAATGTTCTCATCCATAGCTGGTGCATTTGTGCCATAGTGTTCAAGTGCTTCGGCTGTTGGGATGATCACTGGAGTCTTTAAGCCAGGGTAAGACAACAACAACTAAGAATCGTTTCTTAATTGTATCTCCCCGAGGAAGATGCGTCTTTGTGTTATGAACCATTTGAAATGAAGCATCCCTAATGGGTGTATGGTGTTATAGGCCTATTACGCGAAGCTGGTGTGTCGTGCTTTGCTTACCTTGACCTTCATCTTTAGTGTGTCCTCAACCTTTTGTTTTCTTCTGGCGTGTGATACCTTGTGAATAACTGTCACATTTCTTTACATCTCTGTATGAGAGAGAGAGAGAGAGAGAGAGAGAGAGAGAGAGAGAGAGAGAGAGAGAGAGAGAGAGAGAGAGAGAGAGAGAGAGAGAGAGAGAGGGGGGGGGGGAGGGGGCGCGTCCTTCCGTAAAATAAAATATTTTGAGGCATAGTATCGGGAGTAAAGATAGGGAAAGAGTTGTAATTTTAAATCCACTGAAAACTGCGATAGGCAAACATATGGCATTCCAAACGTCAAACAATTATTTGCACGATTTTTAGTGGTAAAATGAGGCACTTTCCTCATTCTGTGCACAGAATTCATTCTGTGGCGCACACAATTCATTCTGTAGGACAGAATTCATTCTGTAGGACAGAATTCATTCTGTGACACACACAATTCATTCTGTAGGACAGAATTCATTCTGTAGGACAGAATTCATTCTGTGGCACACACAATTCATTCTGTAGGACATAATTCATTCTGTAGAACAGAATTCATTCTGTGGCACACACAATTCATTCTGTAGGACAGAATTCATTCTGTGCACAAAATGTATTCTGTGGGATGCACATTTCATTTTGTGCGCAGAATGAATTCTGTGTCCCACAGAATAAATTTTGTGCACAGAATGAATTCTGTTATCCCACAGAATGAATTCTGTCCGACAGAATTAATTCTGTCTGACAGAATAAATTCTGTCTTATAGAATGAATTCTGTCCTATAGAATGAGTTCTGTGGGAAACACAATTCATTCTATGGAGAATGAGGCTCATTTGCATATGACGTCACTGTGTGTGTGTGTGTGTGTGTGTGTGTGTGTGTGTGTGTGTGTGTGTGTGTGTGTGTGTGTGTGTGTGGAGGAGGGGGGGGGAGCAAACTGCCTACCTTCTTCTTGTAGGCGATTGTAGATTGTTTGACAACTCACTCCAAAACGCGTCGCTACTCTTGACAACGGCAGTAGATCAATTTTTGGTCTTCCTGTCATCGATCGTACACCAAGAAATGTCGGCGTTGCTTTGGTAGGCCAAAATAAGAGGAGCTATACTATTGTTAGCAGGTTTCGTATAATATAATTATTTTCTGTTATTTGAAAAGAAAGGGGGGGGGGGGGGTCTTAATTACAAAAAAGTTTTAAGACAGTTGCATACATTTCCAACAACACATTTCTAAACTAATGAACACTACCTAGGTACCTACAATCGCCATCATATGCAAATGAGCCTCGTTCTCCATAGAATGAATTGTGTTTCCCACAGAACTCATTCTATAGGACAGAATTCATTCTATAAGACAGAATTTATTCTGTCAGACAGAATTTATTCTGTCGGACAGAATTTATTCTGTCATACAGAATTTATTCTGTCGGACAGAATTTATTCTGTCGGACAGAATTCATTCTGTCAGACAGAATTCATTCTGTGGGATAACAGAATTCATTCTGTGCACAAAATGTATTCTGTGGGACACATAATTCATTCTGCGCACAAAATGAAATGTGTATCCCACAGAATAAATTTTGTGCACAGAATTAATTCTGTCCTACAGAATGAATTGTGTGTGCCACAGAATGAATTCTGTCCTACAGAATGAATTATGTCCTACAGAATGAATTCTGTCCTACAGAATGAATTGTGTGTGCCACAGAATGAATTATGTGCACCACAGAATGAATTGTGTGCACAGAATGAGGAAAATGCCCCATTTTACCACTAAAAATCGAGCAAATAATTGTTTGACGTTTGGAATGCCATACAAACATGCCGCTCGGCGACTCTACTTCTTACGTTTTGTTCTCTGCTGATAACAAAAAAAACCAAGTGCAACGCCGAGCGTCTGCAAACTCCTCTCGCAGCATCGCCGAGGTACTCCGAAATCGGAATGTGTCGGCTGTACACATACATAAAAACGCATCAAAACAGCACGTAAGTACATAAAAAGGCATCAAAACAGCACGTAACTGAATAGTTTTGTTATAGCCTTGAGGTTCGGACCTGTGATTTGAGCGCGCGCGATCATGCGCACACGCGCGCACAGAAAAATTCATGACAACTGTGTTATAGACCATTCATCAAGAAATGTTGTGAAAAAAACCTGCATTAAAATACATGCAAAACTTCGCGAGATCTTAGCGATTATGTGTTTCGGGGTTTGAACCCCGTAACTGGCGCGACCTTGACCTTAATGTAAAACTAAATACATCAGTGGATAGCTTGCATCTTGGCAAACTAGTATACCAAATTTGATGATGATAGACTGAATAGTTTTTGAGAAAAACGGACGAATAGCCGGACTGACGGAGGCACGCCAGACGGACGGACACCGAACGGACGGACGGACACTGGACGGACGGACACCGGACGGATGGACGGACGGACCAGACAAAAACAATAGCTCCCCGAACCTTCGGCTCGGGGACTAATGATGCGCCTCCATAATATGCGACGAAGTCTCTCTCTCTCTCTCTCTCTCTCTCTCTCTCTCTCTCTCTCTCTCTCTCTCTCTCTCTCTTCAACTTCATAAAACAAATATTCTCTCTCTCTCTCTCTCCTTTTCTCGTGTACCCGATGAGTACCCTCCTCCCCCGGGCCATTGAGGGGAAGTGAACCGTGCTCCCTTGACAAGCTAGCTGACAGAGGCCCCAAAAGAGCAACTCTCTTGACGGCTCCGCGGGGAGTACTGAACAGCCAGACAAGGAAGAGAAGAGAAGGGGACTGACTGATAAAGGTCTGCGATTACAGAGGCGGATAGGAGAGAAGGAGGGTTTGGCTGGCTGGACGGAGATAAATATAGTGCTTTAAACACACACTAACGCACCACGATTAAAAAAAACTTTCAACGCCAGCCATTTTTTAGCCCAAACTTTCCATTAAACTTACCTGGGTAGAGAAAATATTTCGTCTGCAATATTGGGGATTCCTCTCTAACATGCATAAAATAGGGCCTATCCTTACCTCCCAAAATAAAGAACATAAGGTCATTGGACAACAGACCCTCATTTGATGCCTTTTAGTGACATGGGTGTTAAATCATTGTGGCGCCAAGAGGCGACAGTGACGATGAAAGGGTTAAGTCCCTTGTTTTTTTAAGGGTAGCTGTGACCCACTTCAAACTGTGACCCAACTTCAAATTGAGGCTGCTCTGTAAAAGGATGTTTCGGTTTGAATTTAAGGGTATTTTTATGGGAGTCGGGCCTGGTAACAAACAAGATTTATTTCCAGCTATAAGAGGGAAAACACGTGAAACCCGTGATTTTAACACGTGATCTAGTGGGTCTTTAAAAGGCGGAGGATTAGTTATAGGACGGCAAATCGCCAGGTATGTAAAAATACAAAGCGACTGAACAAAACCCAACACACTTTGAAGAGGGGGAAGGAAGATGAGTTGGAAGTCAGGGTTTTCTTGGTTTAATTGATTGTCTCGTATGATAATTGCTTTCTGTACAGCAGTTGATATTTAATTTACAGCATAGTCTTTTAAGGACGACTCCGACTCACGCTGTGGCGCAATTATATCGACGTTTAGTTGGTCTTTGGAGAATATCGTCAACGCCAACTGTCCTGAGGTCATAATGACCGACAGAATGGGGGAGTCCTCTGAGCGAGGCGTCTTCATTAAAATCAAATTCCAGTCAAGGTTTCTAGAAGGGGAGGTACCGTTTCGTCCTGTTCCTTTTCGCCCTGTCAGGGCGAAACGAAACTTCATCAGCCCCGCAGTGGCAGTGCCGGTTCGCCCTGGTAACCCGTGTCATTTCGCCCTGTCGCTTTTCGCCCTGTTCCCATTCTGCCATGTCTCTCGCGTTCACTATGAATTGTCATCTGTCTGTCGCGGGAAAAAAGCTGAACAGTTTGATTTCCCCTTTTTTTGTCTAATGTGTTCTGCTTCTCTTCCAATAATGTCCATCTGCTGTAACTGGCAAGCATTGACATGTTCAAACAAAGTCGCTGCTCGGGAAAGGGGGAGGGGAGAAAGAGGGGGGAGGGGAATACATACCAATACATTTTAGTACTGATGAACTCCAGTGAAGCGAGTTTTTTTATGGGCACATTAGTGAAAAATCTCATTTTATATTTCTTTGATGAACTTCTGAAATTTGAAACCATACTTTTTATTAATAGATTTTCAACTTTGATAACCTCTGTAACTGTGTTGAATCCTAGAGAGGGGCAGGGCAAAATGGGAACAGGGCAATACAAAACAGGGCGAAAAAGACTGCCGCAATCGTCAGGGCGATAAATGGGAACAGGGCGAAATTGGAACAAGGCGAAATGGGCCAGGGCGAAACGGGATGCCCTCTTTTAGAATAGTAGTTGCCTCCACTGCTATCAGGAGGCCGTGATGGTACAATGCAGATAGGCACACATAGTCTTCGCCCTCTGAAGGTGGTCAACGACAACACAAGAACAACCCATCCGAAGAAAGCAGAAGGAAAGTTCATTACCACACAGCACGATGGATAGTTACTTAAATGTTGTATCCTTTATTCAGAGTTACGACATTGTTGGATGGTATGTACAATTTATCACATGTATGCAGGCTCTACTGCACAGGAGCGGCGGATTACCGCTGCTATATTACGCGGGCACACAAGCTTAAAGACCCCGCACGTCGCGTGTGACACTGATTCCCTCTTATACTAGGAAGATTTCTTTATATTCCTTACACGGAAAACACGTGAAAACCATTATTTTGACACGTGACGTGCGGGGTCTTTAAGGTCTGTGTACACGTTACAACTATTCGCAAGATATTTCTATTTCCCCATGGCAACACAGTGAGTTGTAAGTCATACTAAGAGTGGGCTATCACTGTGTTGCCATGGGGAAATAGAAATATCGCGTGAATAATGTTTTAAAAATATATAATAACCCACCTTAGCAAGCAAATAATAACTGCTCCCCAGTAACAAGAGAGACAAGGGAGATTACTCTAGTTCTCTACGTCCATGCTTCATTCTGCTTTGATTCAGCGAAATCTGCGAATATTTTTATGCTGTTTTTTCCTTTATTTTGTGTAAATTTGTGATAATTACAGTGCAGGAAATTGTCAAGATGTCAACTGATCACAAATTGCGTGGTAAAAAGCGGAAAAAACGCCGTTTCTACGGAAATCAGTTCGCAAACAAGGCAAGGCAAGAAAGCTCGTCTGTAGTGAGTAACTGTATTGCCGATGTTGTTGACAGTGATGATGAAGTTGAAATCCCAGTATTGGAAAGTGCCACGCCCACCTGTTCAGAAAAGAAACTTTACACAATCCATCCCCAGCTACCCAGTGACTCCAGTGATTCGGATTCAGTTGGAAAGAGAGGCTAGTGACAGTGAGGAAGAAGGTGATGAAGATGTTGTTGATGAGTTTGGAGAAGTTTTGGGTGGGTACAGGATAATGTGAGTAATAAGTGTTATGTACTGTTTATGTACTGTTTATCTCGTCCCGTCAACCTCAATTTTTACGGTTGTTATTTCTCCTAAAATCTGAGCGGCGCGAGTGCTTTGGAAAACATAACTTTTTTGTTTTTAAAGATATTGCCTTGAAATTTTGTGTGTAGGCTTTTTACACAAAACTGTAGGACATGAACCTAAAAGGCAAGTCTTTTAACCTTTCCTAGTCTTGCACCTTGTATTGCTAGAAATTATAATTTTATTAAAATTTAGCGCTGGGATAATCATGTCATAAATTGAAAATAAAACACTATATAAACACCAGATTAGGTTCAGGTCTTTGTTTTAACTCTTGTTTGAAGACATGCAAAGTTATATGAGGCTCCATTGACAGTGTGTGAAAATATTGTTTCCAACACAACATTACCATGCGGCATATAGATTTTAATCAATTAATTATCTAATTAATTTTTGGGTACCTTACAAACATATTTTTGCCTTCAAACTGTATACTAAACAAAACTGTGACCAATAATCAACAACATGGCCAAATTTGAAGAGAATCCATCAATAACTTTATGCTCTAGTAGCAAACACAACAAGGAACCCTTGTTCAGCCCTGACTGTCCCTTTACCCTTAAAGGTATGTGTACACGTTACAACTATTCACAAGATAGTATTTCCCCATGGCAACACAGTGAGCTGCAAGTCATATTAAGAGTGGGCTATCACTGTGTTGCCATGGGGAAACAGAAATATCTCGTGAATAATGTTAACATGTACACATACCTTTACGTGTACACAGACCTTTATGGAGGAAATGGAATGGAATTGAGGAAACGTGTCATCAATCACAATACATACAATGTCTTCAAGGCATTATTCCAGCTTGGCCTACTAATCTGAAGATATCTGAGGGTTGTAAATAAAGATAATGATTGACGATGTAGTGAAAATAGAGGAATTCTCGTTGACACTGGACACCGTCGTTTGGTTGTCACGAAAAGCATTATGACCCACACACTCAAGTTTAGGCTAATATTTCAAATTTATAGTTCACTGAAACTGATCATGTCAATCAACTTTACCTAAGGCGTGTCTAAGGCTAATGCAACACATTCTCTTGTTCTGCTACTTATAGCTAGGCTATATTAGAGAAAATTCCGTAGCTGTTACGAGCCGTGTTCAAAATCAGACATCCCTCATCGTGAGTGAAAAAGGAGGGAAGGAAAGAATAAACAAGTGCAACGCTGAGCGGCTGCAAAGTCCCCTCGCAGCATCGCCGAGGTACTCCGAAATCGGAATGTGTCGGCTGTACACATACATAAGAACGCATCAAAACAGCACGTAAGTACATACAAACGCATCAAAACAGCACGTAACTGAATAGTTTTTTTTATATATAGCCTTGGGGTTCGGACCCGTGATTTGAGCGCGCTCGATCATGCGCACACGCACGCACAGAAAAATTCATGACAACTGTGTTATAGACCATTCATCAAGAAATGTTGTGAAAAAACCTGCATTGAAATACATGCAAAACTTCGCGAGATATTAGCGATTATGTGTTTTGGGGTTTGAACCCCGTAACTGGCGCGACCTTGACCTTAAAACTAAATACATCAGTGGATAGCTTGCATCTTGGCAAACTAGTATGCCAAATTTGATGATGATAGACTGAATAGTTTTTTTTAGAAAAACGGACGAATAGCCGGACGGACGGACGGACGGAGGCACGCCGCCGCCGCCGGACGGACCAGACCAAAAACAATAGTTCCCCGAACCTTCCGCTCGGGGACTAATAAATAAATAAATAAAGTTTGGACCAACAGAGTATATAATATAATCTATTGAAAAAGTCTGATGCCCATGTCCAATGCTGCACAGACCTCACACGGAGCTCTACTCATAAATCTCACTCTGCGATTCTCAGGAAAGAACTTGGTGTGTTTACAGAGTAGTCGAGCACTCTGCTCTTTCATTCCATGAGTTAACCCAACGTTTGATGAAAAAAATAGTATTGCATTTTCCTTTATAAACATTGACCTTAATATCAGTGACTGTGCCATTCGACATCGCTCTTGAAGTGCAAGTAAAATCACATGTAGATTGTTTATTTTGTTGTGGCCAGAATGTTTATATTCATGCTACGTAAAGTGTGTCACTTAAATGATATAATTTTATCAGGGATCCTGTATAATGAGAGAGAGAGAGAGAGAGAGAGAGAGAGAGAGAGAGAGAGAGAGAGAGAGAGAGAGAGAGAGAGAGAGAGAGAGAGAGAGAGTGGGCCGTGTGTACGCATGTATTGGTGCATTCCTTCCTGCTGCTTGTTGACATTTTCATTAGTTTCTGCGAGGGTGAGGTGTTATCAGAGAGTGACAGTGCTGGTGAAGAGTGTGGATGTCTTTGTGCGTGAGAATCATGTTATTATTGTTACTTTATTTCTTTGCACTGGAATGTCGGTAGTATGACTATCTTGTTGATTTTAATGCATGTTTTTAATGTTGATATTAATGTTGCTTTTCATACTACTGTATGGATTTTAGCGCTATACGAAATAAAATTATTATATATCATTGACAAAGATAATTGTGAGTTTATGGGACACGAGTCAATAAACACATCTAGAAGCTCAATGTCTGATGATGACGACCAATGATGAAGATTTACTTTGATGATAATCCAAATCACCAAAGGCAGAAAAAATGTAAACAAAAATATAATTATGGCGATGATAGACTAAACAAAGACAGGAAAAGATATCAAAGTTGGGATGAACATGAAGAACTTATTAGTGCTTGTCAACTATATACACGCACACGTGCGCGTGCGCGCATACACACACACACTCACACACGCACGCGCGCACATACATACACACACACACAAACACACATAGATATACGGTAGAATCGACGAAAAGGAGGAAACACAAAGATAAGGATCGAGGAGGGAAAGACAGCGCAGGTATGATACGAAAGCGAACAAGATGGCAAGTCACATAATCTAGTCCCAGTAGATGTTGGCCCCCTTTATATTCCTTCCGGTCACCCACCTTCCCCTTTTAATTTATACATATTTCAGTTAACGCCTTGTCGATTTATCCCTAAATGGACACCATACGTCGTTCAGTTATCTGCAGTTACAAGATCTATATTACGCAACTTCCTGCGCCTGCAAGCAGCACCCACGGCAGCCCACCCCACTGGTGTATCAATTGACACAGACATGTCACATGTCACATGACGCTTCCGCATGTCCCTGACGTTGAGCTGTGACATAACAAAGAACAACCGTTGAACTGACTTCTGGTTTAAACATGTTTATTGTCCAAAAAACAAAAAGATCACACAATACAAAATAACTGACTTCTCGAGCACCATTGCTGAAACATAGGGGACAAATCTGCTTTTTTATTTTTATATTGGAACCAGTTTGCTTGTTTAGGCTGTGGATCATGGAAGATAGAACAGTTTTGATTACACACAGTCGGTCAGGGGCAGTAGGGAGATGGAAAACCACACTTACAGCCCTTCGTTCCAGTCGCAAAGATCTGCCGTTAGTCTGGAAAGGATGATAGGTGGGCAGGCAAAGAAAATGCAGGCAGGTGAGATATGACTGGTGTGCGGGTGGGTAGACTGGGGTGGGGAGAGGAGCGGAGGGGTAATCGAGAGAGGTTCTCTCTGCTCGTTTCTCAGCAGCAGTACAGAGGTCGACAATTCCATGCAGTCGGCAAGAATACCTTGATAGGGATTTGACGACAGATAACGTCAAGTGGCGAGGATGAAAACGTCAGAGAACGGTCGGGTTTATGGTGTACCGCTACTGTGGAAAGAAAGACACCAGAGAGAGAGAGAGAGAGAGAGAGAGAGAGAGAGAGAGAGAGAGAGAGAGAGAAACGCATAACCCTCATCTTTGCCAATTCGATCCGTCGAATAAAATCATTGAATGGCAGGGGAACAGACATAGCCGCCATCTTGAGATAAATCTAACTGGTAAACTTGTAGGATGCGGAGCCATCTTAATCCCAAGATGGCTAGAAAAAAGGATAATGGCGACAACATACACAAAATGGTGATGATAATCATTCATCCAGCAGACAGGCATTGCAAATTGATCAGCAGGCTTGCCATTACGGGCCAAACTTGTTTTTAAAGAGAGAGAGAGAGAGAGAGAGAGAGAGAGAGAGAGAGAGAGAGAGAGAGAGAGAGAGAGAGAGACTTTTGGCTAAGACAGTGATTCAGGAACATAAATTTTTCTTTATACCCTGGTTGGTTTGTTCAGCCCGTCGTACATGGCGAAAGCCGATACGCGACGTTAAACTGAACTTCCATCCAGAGAGAGAGAGAGAGAGAGAGAGAGAGAGAGAGAGAGAGAGAGAGAGAGAGAGAGAGAGAGAGAGAGCAATATGACTGCTGAAAAGTAATGATTACAATATTATACAAATACGTGTGTGAATATTAGTAACGGATCGGATACTGGAAAAAAACAACCCAACCCTATCAAGTGAGAAAGCAAGTCATGTGGTTTTGAGATGGGGTGTGTGCACCGACATAGAGAACCTTTTTGGGTGTGTGTAGGTATTGAGGTTGGGGGTGGTGTGGGGAGCAAGGGAAGAGAGGGAGGGGGGGGGGGACGCCGCAAGCCGCAAAGAGTGATCAGTATATCAACAAGGGGAGCACAAACCCACACAGTCCTCACTACCGTGACATGACGCTCGCTCAGTCGGCCGCTGCCTCGCCGCCCTGGCGCCGAAACGCCCCTGCTATATCCACTGCTCCCCCCACCCCACCCCCCTCATTAGCATGGCTGGCTCCGCCTTCCCCGTGTCTTTTGTACGCCATTTTCCACATTAGCTCCGCCTACTTAAAAAAAAAGTTTTGTTATTGTTTTTTTTTCTTCCTCTACAAAAAGTCGCGTATGCTAGTCTTGCTGGATAATTATGTATCATACTCGTGTTCCAAATGAATCTTTAACATTAATTGATATCATCCATTCGTCACGTCGTGGGTGGTATGTGTAATCTGAAATCTGATTTAAAGTTCTTCTTTAGACTGATATGTTGTGTGTTCTTGTATTTACTAGTACATTACCCCCCAAAATGAAGCGTCATGATGATTTTAAACACACACACACACACACTGGATCACGGTGGAAGGACGTTAAACCGAAGAACAACAATGGCGAACAATGCACACACACACAAACACATACACACAAAATAACCTAACTATGTACTATCATATGAGTTTTGTGTCGCTTTTTGCAATAAGCATGCATGTGATAAAACGTCACTTCTTCTTCTGACCTGTGTCCGGTTCTTGGCTTACAAAGTCACTAAGTGCCTTTTTCAAGTCGCCCCTCCCCCTCTCTCTCTTCCCACCATATTACCAAAATCCTAAATTATATATTACACATCAGTTGCGTCTCGTATCATATCCAAGTTAATTGGACGTCTTTGGTGCTGTTTCTTTAGACAGGCCACCGCTGTAATCTTTTGGTGAACGTCGGAGACAAGATAATTCCGGCGATAATGAGCAATGGGAAAACACAGCACGGCCCTCGCCCAGCAAGCCACTCGTGTCTAGACTCCACAGGAGATCGCTTTACCTACCGCCTTGATCACTCTCTGAAAGATTAAAAAAGATAACAGGGGAGAAAAACAAAATAACACGGCTGCCACTCAAGCGGCAGTCATACTCCGTAAAAACAATCAAGCCCCGCCCTCCTTGCGTTCTTCACCTTGTGTCACACAGGTTACACGCTGCCCCCCGTTCACTGTCAGTGCGCTTGTAAAAACTGTCTCCTCAATGTCTCCGCGCCTTTTCCGCCCAGCCAACGATACAATCTCTCCCCCGGCTTCTTGTCCACGAAGTTGGTTTTCTTTCCTCGTCTTTTTCTTTTCCTTTTGAGTTCAGCCGTTGCAGCTGCAACAGCGGTAGACACAACGGGCAGACTGCTGCATGCCCCCACGAAGTTAGCCCGTAAAATACGAACCTTGCAGCGTAGAATGACTTGACAACACAGAACGTATTGTGGTAGCGAAACAAGAAGCTTGGAGTTTTCTTTTTCCAAAAAAAAAAAAAGCCAGCGAGCCCCGGAGTTTGTTTGACTTGAACCTCCCCCTTCCCCCCTGCTCTTTTCTGCACGGATCACGAGGGGAGGGGAGAAGCGGAGAAGAGAGTGTTGTGTACACACGCCGGTCCCGCTATCTACCTAATGTAGACTAAATGGTAGCGGGCAGTTGAAAACGGGCCATCACGCCAGCAGCACGGTTCAAGGCGTGTAGAAAGAAAAGAGAAGAGGGCCGCGCCGTTTACTACCATAACCGTGGCTTGTCGTGTTTACCTGTGCTTCTGCCGTGTGTTAGGCCTTACCTGTGCTCGGTCATCGAGTTTGTTGTGTGCGCTTCCTTGTAGTAGTATTACACTACACGTGTCAGAAAATTTGGCGATCGATCTCTCTCATCCAGTAACTAGTCATTGTGGAGATTGTGTGGGTATATTGTTTGTAGCGAAAGCCTGGAGCGAAGAACGCTTGGAATTCGAGCGAAGAAATGATGGAAATGACGAAGGCGCAGAGACTTGGAGGGATACGGGAAAGAAGATGATGCTGTTGTTGTTATTGGTGTGGTGAATGTTGCGAATCAACAACAGGTATGTTGCTTACTCTCATGCTTGCTGGTGATAGAATTTGCGGTTTGTTTCATGCTTGACTGAAAGCGAGTCCGGAATATGTAGCATAATTGCACATGCGATATATCTCTCTCTCTCATGCGCGCGCACACACAAACACACAGGAGAGAGATAGAGATAGATAGATAGAGAGAGAGAGAGAGAGAGAGAGAGAGAGAGAGAGAGAGAGAGAGAGAGAGAGAGAGAGAGAGAGAGAGAGAGAGAGACTGTTATAATTTTGTTGCACAGTTAGCTGTTAGCTGTTAAGAACGGGCATGCTTTTTTTGATTGCTTACTTACAAGGAACAATGTTATGCTTAATAACTATTATTTCATGATAATGTTATTGAGAGGGGGACCCATTGAGAGATAACATTAACATATATTGTTATAGGCTTAAATGTGAAAATCCGTTTACCGTCCTCCGACCAAGACCAGGCACATGTTAGGGCATTGATAAATATAGTTAGTGGGACGATCATGGAGGTATTGCAATACCAGGAAAGTCCCAATGTTTTTTTTATAACTAATATTGTTAGTTTATAGGCCTAAATAATAAATATATTATTATGCAATTTTTGTTGTTTTTAAATACATGTACCAACAGAAACTTTAATGAACAAAACAGTATAAATCAAAATTGATAAAAGATGATAATTATTTGTTAATAATAACTGACAAAGCGAACATACAGTACCAGTATTGATATGAAATTTTGTCAACACCGTGTACCACAAACTAAATCTTATCTTAACTATTATTAGAAAACAATTATCTTCTAAATAAATATGCTTAATTCAAGTCGAATATCTTTTGTTCTAAGTTATCATCAACAGAGGGTTTTTTTCCTTTAAAATATGGCTCTCCAAAGTATTTCAACATTATGTTGACATTGTCATATTCGTGTCCACATGAAAGAAAATATCCTTCATCACTAGAAGCCTCGTGACAAAAGGAATAGCGATCTGCAAAATTTTAGCAGAGAGAGAGAGAGAGAGAGAGAGAGAGAGAGAGAGAGTAGCCCTATTTCGATGGGGGTGGGGGTTCACTTCATTTAATGAATCCAACAATACCTTGAGTTGGCTAACTTCTAGTTTAGACGCTTTGGGGTCTTGCAAGGAGTAACAAAATAATACTCAATTTTAGAGTTCATAGTTTTCCAACTAAACTTAGTTTTCAAAACTCTGAAATTGGACAAAGTTAACAAAGGAATTTGTTTTTGGATGAAATAATTTATGTAGCTAACCCGTTAAGGGTATGTAGGATTACACACATTTTTGCCAGCTTAAAACAGACCATGCGAACGTACGACAAATAACATTAAATCAACAAGCTACACTGTTTGACCATGCACGGTTGTTGTTTGACATTTTCTTCAGGCTTTGGCTTCCAGTTCTACTGTGTGGATCTTGCCTAAAATCTAAGAAAAACTGGATATGCTTTTTGTGGGTCTGTAACATTTGCCTTTTTGTTTTCATCATTCTCCTGCTCTTGCCTTCTTCTTCTTCTTCTTCTTCTTCTTCTTCTTCTTCTTCTTCTTCTTCTTCTTCTTCTTCTTCTTCTTCTTTTTCATTAAAAAAGTTCAATGAAATCAATCAATCAATCTTCTTCTTCTTCTTCTTCTTCTTCTTCTTCTTCTTCTTCTTCTTCTTCTTTTTCATTAAAAAAG
>CM065683.1:47514349-47521849 GCA_017654935.2 Phymorhynchus buccinoides | reverse complement strand
CACTACCCACCCACCCCCCACCCCCCCTTTAAAAACAATATCCTCTTTTCTTTACCCCATTGTAAAACGCCCCGACATTGATAATTTGCAGTCCACTTTCGAGTCGGTTGCGAAGTCAGTGCAAGCGGCTGTCTTAGTTGTTCAACATGTAGTCCTCGACAGCATGTTAAAACGGGCCCCCCCGTAGATTATTGTTCGTTTGGCTTTCATAGCAAACATGGGCCACCCTCAGCTTCTTTTAACAACCAAATGAGAAATCTACCCGGCCCCCGTGGGGGGGGGGGGGGGGGGGGGGGGGGGGGGGGGGGAAACAACAAAATACGGCAAATGTTAAGGTAAGCCCCCTCCTCTGCCCCTTCCATTCATTTCAGACGGTTTCAGTTAGGGATAGTGTTTGGGATAGGGTTAGGGATAGGTTTAGGGTCAGTTAAAGACCCCCCCCCCCCCCCCCCCCCACCACGTCACGTGGCACATTCCCTCTTATGCCTGGAAGATTTCTTAAGATTTCTTACCAGCTATAAGAGGGAAAGCACGTGAAAACATTGATTTTGACACGTGACGTGGTGGGTCTTTAAGTGTCAATCTCATAACACAGTACCATCAATGTTTTTGTTTTTTGTGTGGATTAGACTGTTTCAGGTTAGGGTTACGGTTAGGAATAGGGTTTGGGATAGGCTTAGGGATAGGTTTAGGGTCAGTTTAGTGTCAAATACACACAAATAAATATAAAAGTTGTGATTAAGCGGACCCTAAGCCTATCCCAAACCCTTTTCCTAACCCTAACCCTAACCTGAAACCGCCTGAAATGAATGGAAGGGGCAGAGGAGGGGGCTTTTTTTAACATTTGCCCCTCAAAAATCAGAACTTCCCGAAGCTTCGCTCGGGAACTAGAAGAAATGGGCATGCGCACATAGCGAAACCGACGCCAAGAGTTGAGTGACTATGGTCTCGATTCCCCAAATGGAAATTGCCGTATATAACATCTACCTATCCACGCAGTGTACGTTGCGCACATAGCGAAACCGACTCCAAGAGTTGAGTGACTATGGCCTCGATTCACCAAATGGAAATTGCCGTATGTAATATCTATCTGCCTATTCACGCAGTGAACGTTGTGCACATAGCGAAACCGACGCCAAGAGTTGAGTGACTCGATTCACCAAATGGAAATTGCCCTATAGAATATCTATATATCTATCCACGAAGTGCACGTTGTGCACATAGCGAAACCGACGCCAGGAGTTGAGTGACTCGATTCCAAGAGTCTCGATTCACCAAATGGAAATTGCCCTATATAATATCTATAATTATGTATCTATCCACGCAGTGTACGTTGCTCACATAGCGAAACCGACGCCAAGAGTTCAGTGACTATGGTCTCGATTCACCAAATGGAAATTGCCGTCTATAATAATAATAATAATGGGAATTTATATAGCGCCCTTTCTCACATGAGCTCAGTGCGCTTTACATTGATAACAAGAACATTAAAGGCAAACAAATAATTAACCATTAGAAAGTAAAATAAGCACGATGCTTGCACGCAACGTTCTCTTACTTCCTCACACACACACACACACACACACACACACACACACACACACACACACACACACACACACACACACACACACACACACACACACACACACACACACACACACACACACACACACACTTAATTATACAAGAGTAAAATAGTTACAATATGAACATTCTAAGAAGAAACATAGACCACATTCACATTCTCAATCACGTTTGGATACAATACTGCAACTTAAAATAAAATCACACTGCCATCGACATACCATTTACATGACTAATTATAATAAACAAATTTTGCAAGAACAAAAATACCCTTCTACCTCATTTACAAACATTTAAAGTTTACAAGACGTGGACATTCTACATACAAGATACGAATGATAAAATAATTGTAAATACATGTTTTACAAAATTTCTGCAATAAGACGGACCCCCCCCCCCCCCCACACACACACACACACACCTAACACACAAACACTAATCAATCATAATATGTCCGAAACAAGTGAGTTTTAAGGGCAGAGCGAAAGGCAGAGATAGAGTCAGATGAGCGGACATGTTGTGGGAGGGAATTCCATAAGTGAGGTGCTAAATAGTAGAAGGATCGTTCACCAAAAGATTTCGTGTGGACCCGAGGAACCTTGAGTGTGCAGCAGTCAGAGGAAACACGTAGGGAGCGAGCAGGTGTGTAGACAGTTACTAGTTCGGAGAGATAGACAGGACCAGAAGAGTGAACAGCACCGAAACAAAGGCAAGCTATTTTATACTTGATTCTAGCCTCTTCTGGAAGCCAGTGCAAGTTACGAAGATGAGGTGTTATATGATCAGAACGTGGAATCTTGAGAGTGAGGCGTGCTGCACTGTTTTGCAGTTTTTAAACACGTTGCAAGAGATACTGAGGACAGCCACAGAGAAGAGAGTTGCAATAGTCAATGCGGGAAAGAATAAAGGCAGAAATAAGAGTTTTCGTGGCTGCAACAGACAGAAAGTGTCGAACAGCACTGATTCGTCTGAGCTCATGATTGATGGAACGTATGAGATTAATAACCTGTGTATGCATTGTAAGATTTGAATCGAGGGTAACTCTGAGATTCTTTGCTGACTTAGAAAACTGAACACAAGCATTGCCAACTGTAAGAGTTTCTGGAAGAGAAATAGTTGCAGACATACGCTGAGAGGAAACAATCAGAGCTTCCGTCTTGTCATCATTAAGTTTTAATTTGTTGCATGTCGTCCAGGATTTGACATCATGAAGGCAGGATTCCATAGACTGAATAGCGCTGTCAAGTTGGGTAGGTTCCGAAGGGGTGGTGGTGGTGGTGGTGGTGGTTACAATTAAGTGTTTTGTTGGGGGATCGGGGGGTGGGGTGGGAAGCTAATGGTAATTTGAATTTAATTAAAAGACGCAATGAAGGCCTCTCCTGGGAGAATAAACTAAAACTGGCATGGAACATTTCTCCTTCTTTCTTTTTGTTGTTGTTGCCTTTTTTTAATCTTTTTTTTTTTTGGGGGGGGATGTGAGGGCGGGAGGGGGGGGGGACGGGGGATCCAGAACCGCTGCACCCCCCCCCCCCCCTTATCGGTCTCTGGTAAGAGGGCCGTAAGTGTTTGCTCTGTCCTTACATTCGATGGTTAAAAAGTGAATAAACAAACGAACGAACGAAAACTGTTATGCTTCTTCTAGTTCTGTATTTCATGCCTTGAACGGTAGTAAATGCACTTTCAGAGACGACAGGGACCGTTCTTCCATTCAATTGTAAGCACGATCGGTTCATTACTTTAACGACGCGGTGATTTAATCATTTTGTAAGGGAACGTGCGCGGACATACACATACACACACATACACAAAGTACACACGCACGTGCGCGCACACGCACACACACACATATATACACGCGCGCACGCGCACACGCGCGCGCACACGCACACACGCACACGCACACACACACACACACACACGCACACGCACAGCACACACACACACACACACACACACACACACACACACACACACACACACACACACACAGAAAGACATTAGAGAGGGAGAGAGAGAGAGAGAGAGAGAGAGAGAGAGAGAGAGAGAGAGAGAGAGAGAGAGAGAGAGAGAGAGAGAGAGAGAGACAGACAGACAGACAGACAGACAGACAGACAGACAGACAGACAGACAGACAGACAGACAGACAGACAATCATAGAGCTAGAGAGAGAGCGAGCACTCTCCAACTACCTGCCCTCTCCAACTAACTACATAGGAGGGGGACCCCAGGTAGGCCCTACCTGTCACGAAATCCCTCGCTCTTAGCCGTCGGAGCTTAGACGAAGAGCGGTCCCGAGGCCGTATACCTTCTCAAATGACTCCTAATGGAAAGGTGGGCAGGGGAGGGGGGGGGGAGGGGGAGAGAGAGAGAGAGAGAGAGAGAGAGAGAGAGAGAGAGAGAGAGAGAGGGAAAAGAGGAAGGGAGGGAGGGAGAGAAAAATAGAGGGGGAAAAGAGGGAGGGAGAGAGAGAGAGAGAGAGAGAGAGAGAGAGAGAGAGAGAGAGAGAGAGAGAGAGGGATGGAAAAGAGGGATGGAGAGATGGAGAGAGAGGGAACAGAAGAGAGAGAGAGAGAGAGAGAGAGAGAGAAAGAGAGAGAGAGAGGGGATGGAGAGAGAGAGGGAGGGATGGAGAGAGAGAGAGAGAGGAGAGAGAGAGAGAGAGAGAGAGAGAGAGAGAGAGAGAGAGAGAGAGAGAGAGAGAGAGAGAGAGAGAGAGAGAGAGAGAGTAGCGGGATCAGAGTCAGTATTTCGAAAAGATATTTGAAAAACTATGAAAGACATTTGCTTGAAATTTTGCACACAGTTGTACAACCTAATTATCTGGATCATGTCAGCCGTTTTGAAAACAATTGTTTAGTTTTCATTTGATGACATAATTATCATGTATTTATTTCAATACTTTTTGCGCATATAGAGTACTAATAGGTTTACGCGTTGGTTGGGTACGTGCGTACCCCCCCCCCCCCCCCCCCCCCCCTGAAATCGTAGAGATCGTAAATAAATCACGTCATGCTTGCAGCATTGTTTGCGTCATTTTGAGGGGTGCGCAAACCCCCTTTGGTACTCTATGTATGAAATCATAAAATATGAAATTTGCGACATATCTCTTATTCCGCATGACAAGATCCAGATATGGCATCCATTTATGTGTACATCAGAACTCAAAGCAATAAAAAAAATTAAAAAAATCTGTTATACATTTTAGTGCAAAAGTGAAATATGCTATTTTTAGTAACACCGTTGGGTACTTTTTCATTTAATTTTTATTTTGTGGAGACACATATATCATTTTCATCCATTCATAGGTTTCTGTACGGGTGTTTTAGACTGCTTTACTTTCAGGCTAAATTTGGTATCATTTTATGGAATAGATTTATTTGTATGACTAAAAGAATTTAGTGACCCCGCATGGGGTACCGTACGTCTAGCCCCCTAAACACGACTAAAAAATAATATAAAGTGGGGTTATATATATATATACTACTGGCAAAAAGTTAAGGGCCACTTCCAATGCCGTCTCCCAGACCACAACACCACAGCAAATTTCAAGAAAAACTGTTTCAGAATGATCAAAATTTATTCAACAACAAATTCATTTCAACATTGAACGAAATCAACCATTCGGACGCGAACAGTGAGCTCTAATGTCCAGTCACCCTCCTTCAGCAAAGTCACAAAAGCCACCGGTGAAAACTGCACCACTCAGTACCGCGTGTGGCCACCGTTTGCTGCCAGGCATTCAGCGCAGCGTCGACGCATGGAGTCCACCAGGGTCCGTAGAGTGTCCTGCGGTATGGCCTGCCACTCCTGCTGAAGGAAAAGAATGAGCTGGGCCACGTCAACAGGAGGGGGTGGTTGTTGGCTACCCTCCGGCCAAGGACATCCCAAAGGTGCTCAATTGGAGCCAGATCGGGTGAACGAGATGGCCACTGCATCCTGATGATCCCCTGTTGCTGTAGATAATCGTCCACGACACGGGCTCGGTGTGGACGGGCATTGTCGTCTTGCAGAACAGCAGCGTTACCCATGGCCTGAAGAGCGGGCTCGATCAGGGGGCGCAAACGGTCCTTCTGCTGACATTGACGTTCGAAGCCTGCATGAGTCACGCCTCAGGGTGGATGAGGTGAAGGTCCGATTGCGTAGGGTGGACAGCATGAGGAATCGGTCATCCTGTCTGTTGGTACACCGAGGACGACCTGGTCGTGACCGATCCTGTACACTTCCAGTTGCCTGGAACCTCTCTAAGAGACGTTGGATAACGGAGTGAGACACGTTGAGACGCCTGGCAACCTCGCGGCCAGAAATCCTCTCGTCAATCAACGCTAAGGCGCGTCCACGATCTGCAGTGTCCAGTCTTTGCCTATGAGCCATGCTTTTTTGAACTGGCTTGAAAGGCTATTCAGTCTACTGATTTCTAGCCAAAGACGGCTGAAATGTGTTCATCTTAGACATGCCTTGCACGTGCATCATGAACCAACATGGACACTTCGCCCTTTTTTCAAACACATTTGCTACCACAGCCACACATATTGCAGATTTTTCATGCTTTTGGCACGTGCAGCTGAACCCCATCTTGTAAAGCATTGGGTTGTTTGGTGTTGTGAATCCATTGAAGTGTGTCTGGTCAATGTTTGTAACAGGGTTTGGGTAATTGTTAATTTGTTTCAGGTAAATTAATTACAATAACAAGAAGGGACCTCAAAATGAGAGCTGGACCTTAACTTTTTGCCAGTAGTATATATAGTTATGAAGCGCCCTGAGCTCAGGAGAGAAAGGGCGCTCTATTAATGTTAGTTATTATTATTATTATTATTATTATTATTATTATTATTATTATTATTATTTCTTCAATTCAAAAACAAATACATAGGTCTGCTTGTGTAAGGTTAGGTTTAGGGTTCACACGCGCGCGCGCGTGTGTGTGTGGTATTGGTATTTAATATATTCTAGTCACAGAGACTTATCTCTGTGAAATTCGGGCTGCTCTCCCCCGGAGAGCGCGTCGCCGCAAGTGCAGCGCCTACCGAATGTTTTTTTGGTTTTTTTGTTGTTTTTTGTTCGGGGGGGGGGGGGGGGGAGGGGGGGCACAGTGTGAGGAGGGGGTGTGGACACACTTGGAAAAACCGTGCATGCGTGCGGGTGCGCGTGCGTGCATGTGTGCGTGTCACTCTCTAACTCTCTTTGTGTATGTGTGTATGCACGCCCCAAATTATATGCATTTATGTCTGCCCGCAGGATGATTGAAACTAAAGACAGGCAGACAGACGCGAGGACAGATGCAAAGGAATGTGAAAGGCAACAGAGACGTAACCCTATTTTGTTCAAAGTGAGGTTCGCCGTTGCAGCACAGAGAGAGAGAGAGAGAGAGAGAGAGAGAGAGAGAGAGAGAGAAGAGAGAGAGAGAGAGAGAGAGAGAGAGAGAGAGAGAGAGAGGGGGGGGGGAGAGAGAGGAGAGAGAGAGAGAGAGAGAGAGAGAGGGATTGAGAGAGAGAGAGAGAGAGAGTCAAGTAATGTCAAAGTGATCTTTATTGACGATAAAGGGCTAAGCTAACAGAGCTTTTTTCATCCTGTCGTCATAACAAAAAAAGAAGAAAAATGTGTGTGTGAGGAGGAGAAGAGAGAGAGAGAGAGAGAGAGAGAGAGAGAGAGAGAGAGAGAGAGAGAGAGAGAGAGAGAGGAGAGAGAGAGAGAGAGAGAGAGAGAGAGAGAGAGTTTCAACTAAAGTAGTTTATCTTCTTTTCCTGTGACAAGTTTCTCCCTTGCTATGCTTGCAAATGGTCGAAAATGGGTTCAGGGGGACACACAAGTAGGATGTAAAGGTATGTAAAAGGTTGTGAGTGTGGTGGGGTGGTGGTGGTGGTGGTGGTGGTGTCCCGTACTTCAGTGGATGTGTGTGTGTGTGTGTGTGTGTGT
>CM065683.1:47504349-47506849 GCA_017654935.2 Phymorhynchus buccinoides | reverse complement strand
ATGTCACAGAAGAATCCCCAATACTGCAGACGGGTTTTGTTTTCTACCCAGGTAAATTTAATGGACGTTTTTGGCTGAAATATGGCTGGCGGTGAAAGGGTTAACTGGGTTTATAATCTCACCCGAACGACTCCACGTTCAGACCGTAAGGCCTAGTGCAGAGTGAGAGGAAAAATCCCCTGTGCCCAGGTTCGAACTCGGGTTTATTGTACACAAGGCGAACGCGTTACCTCTGTGCCACTCTACACACCTGTGCGATCGTGTCCACAAAGGGATGGAATGATATGATAATGATGCGCTCATCGTTTGCTTGTTTATTACTTTGGGGTTTGTTTGTTTTAGGTATCAGTCATTTACCTTGTTTTCTTCGTCTTCTTTTCAGAATGACGACAATGTTTGCTGGCCAAGGAACATAGATGCAATTTCTCAGTTATGAGATAATAAAGATGATTTGACTTGATTTGATTTGATTTGATTTGAACAAGAAGAATGTTTATCATACAGTGGAACCTCCCTTATAAGACCTTCAACAATCATCCAGAATGTGGTCTTATAAGGGAGGGGTCTTATGAGGGAGGGGTCTTATAAGGGAAGTAATTACAAAGAAGGGTAGTGTCTCAGAAAAGTAGGTCTTATCTGGGAGGGAGTCTTCTAATGGGAGGTCTTATAAGGGAGGTTCCACTGTATTAAAGACAATGACGTAGGTAAGACATGTATACAAGACTAACGAGATTGGGGGCGCATAAGATTCAAGTGGTTGGGTTTTTTTTAGTCTTCTTTTTAAGATAAGTAATGGAGGGTCCTAATGACGTAAGGACGCGGGAAGGAGGGTGATAGGAGGCAGAAGAAGCGCTAAAGTGTGCTACGTACAGCTAATACATTACACCCTCGGCCTCCCTCCCATTTCCTACCTCCCGTACCTTGTATTGCCCCCCACCCCACCCCCTCTCCGTCTCTGGTTTCCCCTCTACCCACACCTCCCCGCTATTTTCTACGATCGTTTTTAGCACGCAATCTGTTTGTAAACGCCATTTTTTTTCTGTTGGCTTCCGTCTGTGCACAGATAGATAAGACAAGGAGGAAGAGTTGGAAAGGAGGAGGAGGAGGGGTGGCGCTGGGGGGGGGGGGGGGGGGGGGGGGGGGTGAAGGGAAAAAAACCTGTCTGCGATTTGACTCGCTCATATCACTATCTTCGATTTGACTCTCTCAAATCACTATCTTCGATTTGACTCTCTCAAACCACTATCTTCGATTTGACTCTCTCAAACCACTATCTTCGATTTGACTCTCTCAAACCACTATCTTCGATTTGACTCTCAAATCACTATCTTCGATTTGACTCTCTCAAATCACTATCTTCGATTTGACTCTCAAATCACTATCTTCGATTTGACTCTCTCAAATCACTATCTTCGATTTGACTCTCTTCGATTTGACTCTCAAACCACTATCTTCGATTTGACTCTCAAACCACTATCTTCGATTTGACTCTCTCAAACCACTATCTTCGATTTGACTCTCAAATCACTATCTTCGATTTGACTCTCTCAAATCACTATCTTCGATTTGACTCTCAAATCACTATCTTCGATTTGACTCTCTCATATCACTATCTTCGGTTTGACTCTCTCAAACCACAGTCTAGAACCACCCATTTTTGTCAATTTTATTATCGTTTTTAATTTATGGTTTATTTAGGGGGGTATGCAGTTGGGGTAGGGGGTGGGGAGGAATAGATAAAAAAAAATAGGACAAGGACGAGGAGGAAGTTAGGAGTGGGTTTATGGACATGATAATTATGATGAATTGTGCGGTAATAAACAAAATATGTGGGTGAATTAAATGCAGTCTCCATCTACTTAGTCAGTCAGTTGTCTATTGCACATTCAAGTAGCACGGTATAAGCTTTACGCTTGTTAATGCTCTAACGGTGTTCTTGTGTGACTACATATGCTTTGAAATGAATAACACAAACTGTTTCAATCAATTGTTATGCGGAAAGAAAGCGTGAAAGTCAGATCCCACTTGGATCGAACAGTGCACCACCACGACAACCACTCTATGCAGCAATGTCGTGATTGTGTGATTACCCGGCCGAGGCCGAGGTATTGCGATCGGTTTGTGTGTCTGTGTGTGTGTGTGTGTGTCTGTCTGTCTGTCTGTGTGTCTGCGTATCGATTATCTTATTTCATATTGTGACGAATGAGAAACGAAGAGAAAATAAATACATCATTTATATTATAAACTTTTCTTGATGTATTCTTGTCTTGAAATCTTATTTCTTAGTTTTACAACAATATTTTAAACCGCAGATATGTTCTCCCGTGAGAATACCGGGGGGTCTTTTGTATAAATAGTCCCCCCACCTTCTGGAAGTTCTGTGCTTGTAGCTTCCTCTAATCTGTCACTCTCTTTGACTCTGCCTTTTCCCTTTGCTTACTGTCATCTGCTATATTTCTGCGCAACAACGAAGATGATCCGTAAACTGCAACTGATATAG
>CM065683.1:47496849-47499349 GCA_017654935.2 Phymorhynchus buccinoides | reverse complement strand
GAAATGTTGAAATGTGAGCCTATCACTCATCGGTTGAAAAGTTAAAACTTGAAAAAAAACCACGACGTTGGACCACCCAGATGTCAGTGCTTGAAATGGAGAGTTCTCAGAAGTCAAGAGGCACACAACGCACATGCAAACACACCGTTGTGTATTTTCATTTTATTAAAGGGATAAATAGAAATGCGCACTTAACCGTACTTATAGGCTACTAGCGTGCGCGCGGATGTACATAGACACGCGCGCGCGCACACGCACGCACGCACGCACACGCACACGCACGCACGCACACACACACACGCACACGCACACGCACGCACGCACGCACACGCACACACACACACACACACACACACACACACACACACACACACACATACATACACACACACACACACACACACACACACACACCCACACACACACACACACACACACACACCCACACGACACACACTTATCTAAAAACAACACTTTTAACCTACTCTCTAGTAACACACATTTTTTTCTGTTTTCATCAGTGGCCTTTCTGTGTGTTACATTTAATAAAATTTTAGTATCAGTTGTGTGTGTGTGTGAGAGAGAGAGAGAGAGAGAGAGAGAGAGAGAGAGAGAGAGAGAGAGAGAGAGAGAGAGAGAGAGAGAGAGAGAGAGAGAGAGAGAGAGAGAGAGAGAGAGAGAGAGAGAGACATTACAAATGAAAATCTTAAAAATGATGTTCCGATTAAATCAGCAGACTATGTTCTTGGAGAACTGGGTAGGCCTATATATCCCATATCCGTTCTTGTCAAATGTAAGTTAATACGTTTTTGGTCAGGATGTATTGACAGTCGTAACACAGATACAATTTATAGTAAAATGTATGCAATATTATTCAACTTATGTGTAGATAAAGAATTTTCATCCAAATGGCTAAACAATATTCAAATCATTTTGGTTGACAGTGGATATGATTGGTGTTTGGATTTCACAGAACGTTTACAACAGGGAATTGTTTTGTAATGATATTGCTAAGAGCCTAAAAGATCAATATATTAAGTCATGGGAAGTCATGGTAACAAATGTTTGTTTGATAAATGTATAAAAAGTGCGTTTGGTAAAGAAAAGTACATAATACAACTGCCAGACATATTTTATCCATTAATTAAATTCCGTTGTAGTAATCATAAATTGCCGATTGATATTGGAAGTAGAGAGAATAGAAGAGAGAATAGAATATGTAAAGAATGTAGCATGGACACTGTTGGGGATGAGTTTCATGTTGTTTTGCAATGCCCAAACTTTAGTCTACTTCGGAAATTGTTTATCGCTAAAAGATATCGATCTTGTTTATCAATGTTTATTCTTTGCAATCTGTTTTGTGTTAGCAAGAAAGCACAACGTACATTGAGTAATTTCATAAAGCAGGCAAAAATAATTAAATTAAATACATTTCAAGAGAATTTTTATTTATTTTGAAAAACAAACACCTGATGCTTTGAATTGAATATGTGGAATGTCGTTTCTAATATTAAAATTTGTTTTGTTTCTTTTCTTGTTTGATGATGTGAGTGACCCAATGTATCATTCCCTTGTTTTGTGTTGTGTCCTCCACGCCCCAATAGGGGTTAAAGGACTAAACCAACCTTGAACTTTGTTGTGAATAATTAAGATGAAAGTGAAGGAGATAAAAAGTGATGTGAATTAAAGGACTTTACCACTCATAAGTTATATATCTCGCCTAGTCAGAAGTCTTCAACCTCTTAAATCTTCTGCATGTATGTGTGTATGCACGTAAGCACGCCCGTCTGTCCAGTTCTGACTATGACTGCCACACAGATATAACACAGCTGCTACGCTGGAAAGATGGGCTAGATTTCGTTTATTGGCCACTGCAAGTAGGGTTACTAACGCCCTTGACGGCAAGAGTCAAGCCCTTGTTGATCAGTATCCAAAAGGGCATTCACTCTTGCAAAGGGCCACCATTAAGTGGCCTCAAATAGGGTTATTGGCGAGAGTTATGCACTTGTTCGGACAGTACTCAACCATCTTCCCCCACCCACCAAGGGCATTCACTCTTGCAAAGGGCAGTCATTAAGTGGCCTCAAATAGGGTTATTGGTGAGAGTTACTCCCTTGTTCGGTCAGTACTCAGCCATCTTCCCCCACCCACCAAGGGCATTCACTCTTGCAAAGGGCAGTCATTAAGTGGCCTCAAATAGGGTTATTGGTGAGAGTTACTCCCTTGTTCGGTCAGTACTCAGCCATCTTCCCCCACCCACCAAGGGCATTCACTCTTGCAAAAGGTGTTCTTTGCAGTGGCCAATAGTAGGGATGCCTTGTCCTACGCACAAACTATCCCTGTCAATAACAGTAACTCAGGACAGAGTCCCTCCCCGCTAAAGGGGCCGGCCCAATGTGTACGATTCAATCCAAATGCGATCCGATTGTGACGATGTCTGTGAGTCCATGATTCACGTGAAATACTTCCGTCTAAAAAAATAATTCTGCTGTTTTTGTTC
>CM065683.1:47481849-47491849 GCA_017654935.2 Phymorhynchus buccinoides | reverse complement strand
ACTCGTGATCTGTTTTGATGATGAGAGAGAGAGAGAGAGAGAGAGAGAGAGAGAGAGAGAGAGAGAGAGAGAGAGAGAGAGAGAGAGAGAGAGAGAATGCGAATGGTTTAATGATTCAGACCTTGGTCCCTATCATGAGTTGACATTTTTTTAGCAAAATACATTTCAATAATCGGATAAGGGAGGGGGGGGGGGCACAATATAGAACGACAAGAAAGCAGATTAAACATTATATAGTAAAAAGGCAAGGTTGTGTCTGTGTGTGTGTGAAGCACAAAACGGGCCTTATAACTCCGCCGTTTTTCGACCGAATCGCTTCAAATTTGCTATGAGCCCGGGTGATGGCAAGGGCAACCGAGGCGGACGCGTCATTTGCGCGGTTTGGCAAATGCGCGAAACGCGTGTCCGCCGGCCTCTCAGCGCCGGTATCTCCAGTATTTCTGGACGGATTGCCTTCGAATTTGGAAGGTAGGTGACCTGCGACGTGATTATCCGTGTGCCAAACCGAAAGCGAATCGATTCATAAACGCGCGCGATATACGCCGCTTTACCTTTTCAAAATAACTCCGCCGTTTCTTAACCGAATTGCTTCCAATTTGCTGTCAGGCTTGCTGTGGCCGGGGCAAAGCATGGCAGCAACTTTGAATAGAATCGGAAGAGCGCGTCACTCTCAGAGCAGCGCCAACGGAAAACGGGGCCTTGTAACTCCGCCGTTTCTTAACCAAATCACTTCAAATTTGCTGTACTCAGCGTTACCAGTACTTGGCGTTACCGTTACTAGGCGTTACCGTTACTAGGGAGAGCGCATCACTCTCAGAGCAGCGCCAACGGGAAACGGGGCCTTATAACTCCGCCGTTTCTTAACCGAATCCCTTCAAATTTGCTGTACTCAGCGCTACCAGTACTTGGCGTTACCGTTACTAGGCGTTACCGGTACCCGGCGTTGCGCTAGTACAAATTAAACCTCCCAGCTCCATTCTCCCCCGAACAACTGCTTCATCGCACACAGACACAGCCATCCCTTATCATCCTGTCAGCATCTGTTAGTCCGACCTCACACATCGATCCTCTCCTCTGGCCCTGGCATCAGATCGCGACCTTCATGACAGCATTGGCGACAAGTCCCTGTCTCTCTCTGACTCTGTCTCTCCCTGTCTCTGTCTCTCTCTGACTCTGTCTCTCCCTGTCTCTGTCTCTCTCTGACTGTCTCTCTCTTTCTCTCTCTCTCTCTCTCTATCTCTCTCTCTCTCTCTCTCTCTCTCTCTCTCTCCCTATCTCTCTCTCTGTGTGTCTCTCTCTCTCTCTCTCTCTCCCCCCTCTCTCTCTCTCTCTCTCTCTCTCTCTCTCTCTCTCTCTCTCTCTCTCTCTCTCTCTCTCTCTCTCTCTCTCTCTCTCTCTCTCTCTCTCTCTCTTCTCTTTCTCATATGTTCGCTCGGTCGCTCCTGTCCCGCTAATTAGAGCTGCCACTGATTAACCGTCCCCGTTGATAAGGCGACCACTGGGGCGGGGGGGGGGGGGGGGGGGGGGGCGGGCGAGACGGGAGACAAAAGGATCCGGGGAGGGGAACCACCACGCTATTCTTCATTTTGCTACCAATACAAGCGAGTGGGGGGGGGGGGGGGGGGGGCGGTTAGGTTGAGTGGAAATGCTGCCTGGATTCTGGGGAGCATTAGAATACGGTGGGAGCACCGTTTTACCCCTCCTTGTGCACTGGTGGTGTCGCGCCATTGTGTCTGTCATGGCCGCCACGTCGTCGCTGCCGTCCGAGCGAAATGGCAATGGCGACACGGCGTGAGCCACGTGCAGGAGGACTCATTGCCTGATTAATGGCTCTCCCGGGTGGCTTAAAAGGTACAGAAGAACGAGGAGGGAGAGCGGGTGGGGTGGGGGTAGGGGGGGGGGGGGGGGGTTAACGGATTGACAGAGAAGGAGAGGTGTGAAAGAGAGAAGGGAGTGTGGTCTTCGGGACAGTAGGACGTTGACTCCTGTTCGGAGTTGTTTTTTTGCCCCCCGCCCCCCCTCACTACTATGCTTTGGGGGGTGGGTGGGGGTGGGGGGAATAGGGGTTGGAACGGGATTTATGGTAGGAGTGTGTCTGCGAGTAGATGAACGGGATTTTGCATGGCAGAAAGAGAGAAGGAACCGGGGGAAGGAAGGGCAAACGGGGTTGGTTACTTGTCATTGTTGGCTTTTTGTTTTTGATTGTTGCAGATTTTATCCCCCCCCCCCCCCTCTCCCATTTTTTTTGCTTGCTTGTTGACGGTAGAATATGCAATCGAGGAAACAATCCGGGTGCATGCATTTCGCCATTTAGTTGTGTGGTGTGTGTGTGTGTGTGTGTGTGTGTGTGTGTGTGTGTGTGTGTGTGTGTGTGTGTGTGTGTGTGTGTGTATGTGTGTGTGTGTGTATGTATGTGTGTCGTCAGTAAAGGGGGAAAACGAAAACTGGATGTAAACATGGATAAGGCTGAGATAATGGTCGATATACTTTGATACTAAAGAATGTCATCGAGAATGTCCTTGAGAATACCAGAGAATGTCCTTGATGTTCTAACCATTGGTACAAAACCCCTCTTTATTTTGTTTCCATTGCACGAACATGTACATATTGTACATGCGTGTGTCAGTCTGTCGAAAGGGCCAGCCACACGTCCACTAAAATCGCACGACTGTACGATACGATTCGATCACGTGCTCTCCAAGAACAACCCCATCCTGATACTTCTTCTTCTTCTTCTTCTTCGATCGCTCAGACAGTGTTCTGTCAATCATGCGCGCAGATGCGTCATGCTGCCGTTATGCGCCTAACTAAGAAATAGTTAGGCCCAGCAAGTCCGACTTCGGCTGGAGGAGGAAATGTTTTTTTTGAAAATGTTTCGTGAAAAAAGGCAGGAGAATGGACCGGTAAGGCAGAAAGATAGTAGATGACAGTAAGCAAAGGGAAGAGGCAGAGTCAAAAGAGAGTGACAGATTAGAGGAAGTTACAAGCACAGAACTTCCAGAAGGTGGGGGAACTATTTATACAAAAGAGACCCCCGATATCCTCACGGGGCGGGGGGGAGGGGGGGGGAGTGTCCTGATACTAACCCCATCCCTTTCCCTTGTAAGGCAGGATGTTAGTTCTTCATGAAAATATTCAATGAGAAACTTTGGTTGGGGATGCCTAACCTGCTTTTTGGGGGGGGTTAAATAAATTGTTATTCAGATCAACAGGGCACACATACATCAATACATTGTCAACATCAATGAGCAGCAACAAGCTTGAAGCTTATAGTGTGCTCGCTATCTACATGTATATTACATAATTATGACGACTGTTGAAAACAACCATAAATAAACTATCTGGACCTCAATGTGCTCAAAACAAAAGAAATGTTAATAGACTTTAGGAAAGATCCACCCCCTGTGCCAAAGGTAGAAATTGATGGTGAAACAGTGGAAAGAGTTTCAGAATACAAATACTTAGGTACCATTTTGGACGACAAACTGACTTTCGACAAGAACACACAGAACATACATAAGAAATGTCAATCAAGATTGTTTATTTTGCACAGACTGAGAAACATTGGTGTTAACTCAAACATTTTGCATACGTACTATAGTAGCTGCATTGAGTCTGTGCTTACTGTTTCCTTTATGTGTTGGTTTAGAAGTCTGTGTTTGAAGAACAAGCGTGTGTTGGATGATGTGGTGAATGTGTGTAGTAAAGTTGTTGGAAAGAGAGAGATGGGTTTGAATGAGATGTACGAAAGACGAACCAAGCATAAAGCCAGGAAGATTGTAAATGACACCTCCCATGTTTTGAACAAACATTACGAACTATATTACCTTCTGGACGTCGCTACAAAACTTTTAAAGTCAACTCCAGGGCACAGAAATCCTTCATCCCCAGATCCATCCACCTCCTAAACTCATGATCCTTTTAGGTTTAAATGTGTGTTCATCGTGTTAAAAGAAACTATGCATGCTTATCTTTAGACGTGTATGTATCCACATATAATGTGTATCTTTAAGTGTGTATTATGTGTAACTTTTGCTCCTATTCATGCATGCTGAATTTCGATGTCCTTGTTATTCTGGCACCTGAACAAAATTTCTCCTTGGGAGATAATAAAGTGAATTTGATTTGATTTGATTTGATTTGATTTGATAAACCATGGCATAAGCAATCAAAATAAGTTAACAAAGAACATGTAAGAAAATAATGTCCATGAGCAGTTGGAAACTTGAATAACAAAGTTAGTAATATTTTTACATCAAAGTTATCAAGCTAATTTCAAATATTGAAACTTGAATAATAAAATACTTTAAATATTACAAATCTGATATCATCAGTCAAGTTATGTTTAGAAGCAAATCAACAGCAACAACAATAATACACAAACAAACAAATAATAAGAGAGGAAAAAGAATACTAACAATAGTAATAAGTAAGCAAACAGGAGAATGGGGGAGCACATGTTTTAGCATGTTCTGACTACATAGCACCACATATTCATACACAGAAACAGATGAGTCGGTCGTTGATAATATTATAAGTAGATTACTGCTTTTTTGTGTGCCGACTTTCAGATAGCAGAGGAGTCAGTTCCCATTCTGGGAAAGCTGGGTTGAAATTTGTTTACATAGCGGAGATGTCTTGCCCAGGGCACACCCAACGCTGTCTGGGCCAAAAGGGGTTTAAAGCAGTAATCCTTAGTCCCTGCGCTGCCGCACTAAGTGCCCGGGCAATTGCCTCCTAGGTGAGAGTCACAGTCTGTCACGAAAGACTACACTTTACCGTGATGTGCGTACATACATAACAAGAACAGAGAGAGAGAGAAACATTTGAAACATTAGTTTATTGAGGGGAAAGAATAAGCGCACAATGGGCTTGTTTACATCTTGCCCTTGAAACAAAAGAAGAAAAACATAATTAAAACTTCCAATAATGAACAAAAGCAACAGGAAAACAAACCTCTTACACATTGAAACACTCATCCGTCCTCCCCCACCCACCCCCAATCTCGCACACAGCACAGTAATCACATGAACTAATATAAATTGAATTGAGAGAGAGAGAGAGAGAGAGAGAGAGAGAGAGAGAGAGAGAGAGAGAGAGAGAGAGAGAGAGAGAGAGAGAGAGATTGAGAAAAATTGAAATTAAAATTGAAAAATGAATTTTATTGACATTAGCAAACAATGCTCCGATGCCACGGAAGCACAAACCATGAACTAAAGAATAATGTAAGCCTAACTGGCGACTAAATCAGTTCATAAGATTTGTTTTTAAGAAACATAAAATAAAACATCTTACATACATAGAAAGATTACACTAGAGAATTTTTTTTTTACACAAAAGCATAACTGTTAGACTGACCAACCAACAATAATACGTAAGATACCAATAGGATAGGTCGGGTAATGCAGTACAAAGTTATATGCAACAATCCAATTTCTCTTTTCTAAGCTTTGTAGCTTTAGCTAAAAACAAAGCATAACACTTTAGAGAGAGAGAGAGAGAGAGAGAGAGAGAGAGAGAGAGAGAGAGAGAGAGAGAGAGAGAGAGGGAGAGGCAGGCGCATGCACTTACACACACACACACACAACACACACACACACACACACACACGCACACACACACACACGCACGCACGCACACGCACACGCACGCACACGCACACGCACACGCACACACACACACACACACACACACACACACACACACACACACACACACACACACACACACACACTTCCTCCAGGCTTGGCTTTTGAAGTGTGATAAATGTGTGATAACTTTGGCGTGTAACGCTAGCTTGTGCTTCTTTGAAACCAGCGGCAGACATCCCCCCACAACTGACGTTTTATTTCTTTTATACTTTTGTTGTTGTTGAAACACTGGCGCTTTTAAGCCACCCCCTCACTCCCCCACCCCCCTTCCCACACACGCACCCCCTCCTCCTTTGCTCAGGCAGCCTCATAAACTTAGTTCCGACTCATTGGCTGCTAACGCCGTTTTTAACTGAACCCGTACAGACTTAGAGAAAGCAGTTTTGTTTCAGTTCTCGTTGACACCAAAAAGCCTGAATATACACTAAAGAGTGATTACTCCGTAGCGGACTGAAGCCGGGGTGGGTTTTTTTAACGCTCCAGTCAGCTAGACGATGACAACGAACCTTATATATAAATTTATGAACTACGGGACTTACAGTTTTATTAGTTATATTCCATAGAAGTGTGTGTGTGTGTGTGTGTGTGTGTGTGTGTGTGTGTGTGTGTGTGTGTGTGTGTGTGTGTGTGTGTGTTGGGGGGGGGGGGGGGGACTGCGAGGGGGCGGAGAAAAAGAGAGTTCTAAACAAATGACGGAGGGGAACCACCGAGGTACTATGAGGGAACCGTAGAGTAGCTGGGGGGGGGGGGGGGGGGGGGATCATGGGTTGGGTAATGGATTCCGTGGCGCCACTGATGTCGTTCACTGCCGGCTGTTTGGAGTGCTGAGGGATTGAGGACTGGAGGGAGGGGGCCGGGGGAGAGGGGGAGGAAAAAAAAAGGCGGGTGGGGGCAGGCAGGGGATGAAAGGGTGGGATTGGGGGAGGAGAGGGTCTGGCGGCGTTATCGGGCATTAAGATGGCGTCACCGGGATTACCGCGTCATTGTGACGACTGAGCCTCGGGGAGGAGTCCCCCCGTGGAACAGGGAGAACTCCCCCCTCCCCTCCCCTCCCCCCTGCCAGCACTGTGATCTACTTACTCCCCAGTCTGTGACACCCCGTAGTTGTATGCTCTGTCTTCTGTGTCTGTCTTTATCCCTGTCATTCTGTCTGACTGTTTCTGTTCGCTCTGTTTCTGTCTCTTTCTAAAGGCAACAGCTATCTCTCTCTCTCTCTCTCTCTCTCTCTCTCTCTCTCTCTCTCTCTCTCTCTCTCTCTCTCTCTCTCTCTCTCTCTCTCTCTCTCTCTCTCTCTCTCTCTCTCTCTCTCTCTCTCTCTCTCTCTTACATGTTTTTCTCTTCTTTTTTCCCCTAAGTACTCTCATCTCTCTCTCTCTCTCTTCTCTCTCTCTCTCTCTCTCTCTCTCTCTCTCTCTCTCTCTCTCTCTCTCTCTCTTCTCCCCCCCCCCCCCCCCCTCTCTCTCTCTCTCTGCATATATATTTTCGCCCTAACTAACCCCCCACCCACCCCTCTCCCATCCTAATGAAATCCTATATACATAAACTCGATCCGTCGTTGAGTGTATTGCTTGACTCGTTGGCTGGTTTAAGTTACTGGTTCAATGAGGGGGTGGGTTTGTGGGGGGGTGGGGGGGTGGGGGGGTGGGGGGGTGGGGGGTGGGGGGGGGGCATCGTAAGGCTTATACAAATAATGCTGTATGAGCAGGGGGGAAATCTGTGTGTCAGCTTTATTCGCATGTATGCATACAAATATGTAGACTATAACTATTTGAAGTGTTAAGACACCAGGATGTAAGCCAGCCTAAGTACGGTTTGGGCTTTTTACCCTTACAATTTGCCAATGAGACGAATTCTAAACATTAACACTCGTCTCATGGGGCAAAATGTGACTAAAATTTGCTTCATTTTCATGAGATAATTGGCATGGGCTTCTTACCCGCCCATGGGCTTTTTTCCCCGTCTTCACCTATGTTTTAGTTAGAAAAGGATTCCGTGCCAACTCTCTCTCTCTCTCTCTCTCTCTCTCTCTCTCTCTCTCTCTCTCTCTCTCTCTCTCTCTCTCTCTCTCTCTCTCTCTCTCTCTCTCTCTCTCTCTCTCTCTCTCTGAGCGCGTGCAAGTGTGCCAGTGTGTGTGTGCGTGTGCGTGTGTGTATGTATGCGTGTGTGCGTGCGCGCGCGCGCGCGTTTGTGTGTGTTTCCTCTCCTCTCCTACTCCGCTTTCTCAATCTTAGTAAATGTAATAAACAACCGAAAACGTTTTAACCAAATAATAAACGGATGCGGTAGCAGATAGTGAAACCTGCGCGGCCTACTAGTAGAGAAGGCCCCTGTACTAGCGTAGTCAGTCAGCAGAGTTACAGTCCCTGTCGCTATGGCAATCTCTCGGTTGCTAGGCACCGACTGGAGTGTAACGAAAGCAGCCTCTCTGTATAACTGGTGTTTATGGTTTAGCCTGGTATGGGGTTTGGTGTGGCCCCACTGTTTTATGGTGTGCTTTCTTCCCTATCCTGTAGTACACACGAATGCACGCACGCGCACACACACAGACACACACACACACACACACACACACACACACACACACACACACACACACACACACACACACACACACACACACATCACACTCTCACTCACTCTCTCTCTCTCTCTCTCTCTCTCTCTCTCTCTCTCTCACTCTCTCTCACTCTCTCTCACTCTCTCACTCTCTCTCTCTCTCTCTCTCTCTCTCTCTCCCTTCTCTCTCTCTCTCTCTCTCTCTCTCTCCCTCACTCTCTCTCTCTCTCTCTCTCTCTCTCTCTCTCTCTCTCTCTCTCTCTCTCTCTCTCTCTCTCTCTCTCTCTCTCTCTCTCTCTCTCTCTCTCTCTCTCTCTCTCCCTCACTCTCTATCTCATTTAGTTTTCGCATGCTACCTTCTTTTCTGAGGGCCTTAACACTCTCAACAATGTATTGTTCTTTTCGTTTCATAAAACAAGCCTAAGCTAATACTAACCCTACCCTTTACCCAAGCTAGGTTAAATGTGTTAAATGGAAAAAGAAACGTCCGAAGGCGCCAATGGGACCCAGAAACGCGCCGGTGTGGCGTTCTCAAAATGGATTTGTTCTCAACATGTCTGCGCATGTGCAAAATTATTTTTTGTGTATTTGACGGTTTCAGGTTAGGGATGCCAGGGTTAGGGGTAGGTTTAGGGTCAATGTAGTGTCGAATGCACAAAAGATAAAATTTGATTGTACGTCATGATCGATTTCGCACATGCGCAGACATGTTGAGAACAAATCCATGTTGATAATGCCACACCGGCCCCATCTGCCCTACCAACACAGGAGCAGCCCTTTATCCAAGCAAGGCACACACAAAAATGCTGCTTTTTAGCGAAAGTTTTCAATGAGAAACTTTGGTAGGGAGTAACGAAAGCATTATCTTTGCTGTTTTTTAGCGAAAAGTTTCAATGAGAAACTTCGGTAGGGAGTATATAACGATAGTATAATCTTTGCTGCTTTTTAGCGAACATTTTGAATGCGAAACTTCGGTAGAGAGTATATAACGAAAGTATATATTTGCTGCTTTTCTACTTAGCGAACATTTTCAATGAGAAACGTCGGTAGGGAGTATAAAACGAAAGTATATATTTCCAATCCAAATCCAGATCATCTTTATTATCTCATACCTGCGAAATTGAAGCCAATATTAGCAAACATTTTCAATGAGAAACTTCGGTAGGGAGTATAACACGAAAGTAGCCTATATCTTTGCTGCTTTTGAGCAAACATTTTCAATGAGAAACTTCGGTAGGGAGTATAAAACGAAAGTAGCCTATATCTTTGCTGCTTTTGAGCAAACATTTTCAATGAGAAACTTCGGTAGGGAGTATATAACGAAAGTATATCTTTGCTGCTATTTAGCGAAAGTTTCAATAAGAAACTTCGGTAGGGATCAGTAGCGAAAGTATATCTTTACCCAGACGCCCCTTTCATTTCCTGTCCCCTTCATTCCACCCCATCCCACCCAGCTTAGTCTAGTCTAGGTCCCCCAGGGCCCCAAGTCTCCACCGAAGTGAGCGTGAACGGCGGTGACGTGCATTGTTCCCTCGGCCAGAGTTAGGGGTAGAGCCAGGCAGCGGGTGGACAACTCGAGGTGACAGCTGGAATCTGCACCCTCCCACCCACCTCTCTCTCTCCCTCTCTCCCCCAACCCCTCCTTCATCAGTCACCCCCCTCTCCGTCTCCGTCTTTGACTGGCTGACACCACCAGAGAGAACATGGAGGGGGGGGGGGGGGAGAGAGAGAGAGAGAGAGAGAGAGAGAGAGAGAGAGAGAGAGAGAGAGAGAGAGAGAAGGAACGAATATTT
>CM065683.1:47469349-47476849 GCA_017654935.2 Phymorhynchus buccinoides | reverse complement strand
GGCCATTCACCGGGCCTGGCCACCGTTGTGTAGTTATCCTACTTATAATTTGTGAGTTAAAGATCGCTGTTTTTTCGACGACGTGTACTGCTACGGGAACGTGTGACTCATGCATTTTGTATTGAGACATGATCCCGTAGCTGTACGCGTCGTCGAAAAAGCAGCGATCGTATAGTGATGTGATGGTGCTTCCATTTCCTCCCGCCTCGCCCCTTATTGTGTTATCTTGCCCCTTCCTACCAAGAGTTTCTCTAGTGATCTTTCTGTCTCCATCACCCACCCACCACCCGACCGTCTCTCTTCCCCCGTTCTCCCCACTTGTTGTTTTCAATCATGAACTTATTTGACCTTTTAAACTGAATATGAAATTGAGACAGTGTTGTGTTGTATATTAGACCCTTTTTGAGGATTTCTACCAAATCGTGAATATGGATGCTGTCGTCGAGTTGTGACAAGCAATGTCGATTTAAGGAAATGACAAGCTCTTCTGAATGATGCCATTTAAAAAAAATAAAAAAAATAAATATAGTTTATTTGTTTACGGATAACTTAACAATTGATCTATTTACTGTCGTATCCTTTGTTTATTTCATTTCTTTATTTCTTCTTTTTTGTTAACTTGCGTTTTTAAAAACACAAGTTATCTGTTTAAGGCAATGCCAGTGCTAACGTACACATTATTTACAAGCATGAACTTAAATCGTCGTGGCAACAAGGAGTTGTTTGATTAAACCAGGAAGGTTTTTTTTTTAAGGTGGGGTAGGGTGGGGTGGGTTTTCTGTTTGAATCGTGTTAATTTAATCAAACATCACCATGTTACCAGTTAAGCATGTCTTGTTGTCTCAAATCTCCCAAACTGTTTAATTAGAATTGAGAGTAATACGGGAGAGAAAATTAAGGGATTAACTACAAGAATGTAGTAAGAATGAAAATGGTTTCGATGACCTTATGGCTTGTACCCACGTGTCGTCATATCCGGCCACAAGGAGCGCCATATTATGGGAGACCGCCATCTTAGTCACTAACTTTGTTTGAAAAAAATGCCAGATCGATACTGCGTATTTGGCTGTTCCAATTCGAAGCTTATCTAAACTGTATTTATAACATCTGGATGTTTTCTTTACACATTTAGATAAACTTTTCACTTTGTTTACACACAAATAAGGACTAAGATGGCGACACTTCCGTTGGAATGGTCGAGATGCGCACGCAGGTGGGGGGGAGCAATAGACAACATCACAAACGATGTTTGCATCCCACAACTGGGCAGGAGATTAAAAACCCCCACCTTTTATAACTTATTTAAAACAAAATCAAACCCACATTGAGATGATAGCTACGGCCTAAAATCAGGTATATAATGTATCATGCTGTTCTCAGACAAATTAGAATTACTTATTACGTGACGGCAAGTGTTCATTGACGAATTGTGGTGCTTTCAAATAGAATCACAATGAAGACTGATAGTTCTGTGACAAACCTATGGGCGAATGTGCCATCCTGAAGCATTCAAGTAGTTAAGAGAGAGAGAGAGAGAGAGAGAGAGAGAGAGAGAGAGAGAGAGAGAGAGAGAGAGAGAGAGAGAGAGAGAGCGCAAAGGGAAACTCAAAAAATGGTAAGAAGGGGTATTTTAAAATCTTTTCTTTGTTTTCCTTTGTACACTTCTAACATTATTTTAACAGAAAAGTCTATACAGCATCCTTCAAAAACATTAATCTGGTTTTAATGTGAAGACGAAGTTGCTCATAAGCAGTAGGCCTGGCAGAAATTCAGATGTGCGCATTGAAGCAGCAACAGTGACGAAGTCGTGATGGGTGAGTCTGTGCCAATCAACAGACACTTGGCCAATAATTCAGCCAATCAGCAGACATTGTGACACCGAAATTTCAATTTGATTTTTCTGGCCCTGAAAGCTCTGATTGCTGCTGATGAAATACATAGAAGTGGAGTAGAATCGGTGCACAGACTTAAGATTTAACAGACCGGAGCTGACAGTATCCCAGGAATAATCTACGACGACGTCTGCCACGCTACGAACTCCTGTCCCACCATCACCGACTTTTCATCATCATCATCATCATCATCTCAACGTCTTCAAGAACATCGTCCTAAAGAGGCTACGCCTGATATGACGCTAATCTCACCTTTGAAGAAGAAGAAACAGTATCCATTTGTTTGACACTGGTGTGACCTGCATAAATAATATCAGCGGATGCTAAAACTGAAGACAAATTAACCAACAAACAAAGAGGAGCAAAAATATCAGGTTTGATTCGATCGGGTGCACAAAGTCAGAGTTTGGTTGTACTGGTTGTTTGAGCTTGACCAGGGTACCCGCTTCTCACACACCAGAATTGTAACGAATGGCAACACAGGAAACAACAACAACGATGTAACGTAGACTACGACAGCGTCTGCTACAGATCAGGAGTCTCAGAGTTTGTAGCAAAAGCGACGTTGAAATGGACATTTTCAAGAATCTGTTGTATTAAGCAGTGCTAGTTTTGTGCATACATGTGCTTCAAACAAGACAATCACCCAAACAATGCTCTTGAGTGTAGAAAGAGAAGGAATTGGTTGGCGCTACATGCATTTGTCACGTGTGTCAACGACGTCCTCAGCAGTGATAAATACTTGATAAACAAAATGTGTGGTTTTGCCTGGACTTTAAAACAATCTCTAAACCTGCCGACAAAAGGTGCAGCGTGAGTGTATAACATGTGGTTGATACGGCACTGACGATTCAAGAGAGAATAATGCTCATTGGATTTTTTTAAAATCAAAGATCAATCATGGTTTTTTTGGCGGATGTGAATAATTAATGATTGTATTCGGTGGCTCGGAAATGTGATATGGACAGTTGGGTGTGTGTGTGGGGGGGCGTGTGTGTGTGTGTGCGTGCGTGTGTGTGTGTGTGTGTGTGTGTGTGTGTGTGTGTGTGTGTGTGTGTGTGTGTGTGTGTGTGTGTGTGTGTGTGTGTGTGTGTGTGTGTGTTGGCGTGCGTGCTTTAGTATGCGCTCAGCTCAATAAGAGTGGTTTGCTGTACGCGTGCCTGTACGTGCGTTCGTCGGTGCGTTCAATTTAGTAACATTGTCCTGTATTTTCTTTCTACTGGTTGCATGTTCACTGCTCATAATGTGTTGATTGTTTTACACATGGCAGGTTGTGAAAGCTGGCATATGTGCTACTTTGCTGGCAGCGTTGTATTCTGTAAATCTTTAAGTCTTTCTTTTGCTCAACATCTAGGCTGTTTATGTAGTTTGACTTATTTCTCAGTTCACATTAGTCTGTTTCTTTTAGCAACAACAACAACATACAGTATTTATACGGCGCTGAATCTTGATAGAAAATGTTAATCAAATCAAAGCGCGCACACACGTTAGCATTCGTAACGCATTCAAACAAAAACGCAATACAAAGCGAACACACGGATGACATAAATGGAATACAGCAGAAAAAGGCCTAATGGCAAGAGATAGAGAAGAGAAAGAGAGCGGAGCTTTAATGACGGGGGAACAGGTGGGTTTTGAGGTTGGTTTTGAAAGCAGAGAGGGTTGGTCACTGACGGAGGGAAAGAGGAAGTTTGTTCCAGGAGGTCGGTCCTGAGACGGCAAAAGAGCGCCGACCAACAGTTGAAAGCTTATACCTAGGGATCTGGAGAGAAAGAGGGTCATAAACTGAACGTAAAGTGCGAGTGGGGTATAGATGGAAATATTGTCGCAGATGTAAGATGGAGCAGCTTTATGGATAGATTTATAGCAAAGGCTTACAATTAAGTATGTGTTATTCTGATTGTGTTGCATCTTCATTCTTTTCGATCACAACAACAATCAACATCCTTTTTAAAGTTCACATACGAATGTGCAGGCTTACATTCTATGTATGCAATTTCAAGCTCCTAAAAACATTGTTAAATGATATTGATAAAACATTGACAGATCATTAAAATAATCGTTTTGACTTTACGTAGCTAAGTGTGTTTACTGCAAAGCGTAGGATCTGTTCACACATTTTCATTTATTGATTTATGGATCTATTGATTGATTTAGGAATATGCGGTGAAGTGAAACAATAAGAAGTTGTACACACAAATTATTACAGCGCTTTCTCTCCCACTCACAGAAAAGGTGCTCGCGCACGCGTGTACACACACTCACACACACACACACACAAATATACGCACGCACACACGCACGCACACACGCGCACGCACGCACGCACACACACACACACACACACACACACACACACACACACACACACACACAATCACACACACACACACACACACACACACACACACACACACACACACACACACACACACACACACACACACACACACACACACACACACACACACACACACAATTATATTCTTTGATATTCGTACGCATAAGCGAAGCAAAGTGATCTGAATAATGTGTACGTTTAATATGTTTAGTCTAAGTATCATTTACCAGTGTGCACGTGTTGCATTGTTTCTGTGTTCTGGGCGCTCGGTGTTTGTGTGCATACGCGAACATATATGTGTGCATGTGTGTGCATGCACGCGTATGTTTATGGTGTGTGTATGCGCGCGCGTGTGTCTATGTGTGTGTGTATGTGCGTGCGTGTGTGTGTGTGTGTGTGAGAGAGAGAGAGACAGAGAGAGAGACACACAGAGCGAGAGAGAGGGAGAGAGAGAGAAATGATCTTTTTTGTGAGGTATAAATGCAAAAAGTTCAAAGCAAAAACTATGCATATCTTTTTATTTAAAGGAAAAAAAGAAGAAGCTAATTTTGGACATGATATGCAAGAAAAGAATGCTTAACAGTGGAAAAAGTTCTTGATGATATATGCGAATGATTATTATTTTGTGAGTGTGCTCAGGCGAGTGCTTGCATCATGATGGTATGTGAGGTTGTTTTATATGCTTCTGCGCTATGTGTGCGTGTGTGTATGCATGTCATGTGGTCTGTGCGTGGTAAGTTAGTGAGTATGCACGGAATGGTTTATTTATTGATGTTCGATTAAAATGGATTACATGATTTTGTTTTATTGCCTTCACGCTTTTGTTGATTTTGAGTGCAGTGGGTTGTCACCAAAGGTCTGTCATATGTTACTTTTAACTTGTCCAACTCTTTTGTCATAATCTTGTCGTTAGTCCTTCTCCTTGTTGTTCTTTTTCTTCTTGTTCTTCCTATTATTATTCTTTTTCTCCTTCTCTCTGAAAATCGTTTTTAATATTTAATTTCATGATTGTATATAATTGCTTCTCTTTGCAATTTATCACGCTGTCTCTCTCTCTCTCTCTCTCTCTCTCTCTCTCTCTCTCTCTCTCTCTCTCTCTCTCTCTCTCTCTCTCTCTCTCTCTCTCTCTCTCTCTCTCTCTCTCTCTCTCTCTCTCTCTCTCTCTCTCTCTCTCTCTCTCTCTCTCTCTCTCTCTCTCTCTCTCTCTCTCTCTCTCTCTCTCTCTCTCTCTCTCTCTCTCTCTCTCTCTCTCTCTCCCTTGTTAAATAAAGTTTTTCAGTGTTCAGTGTTCTCTCTCTCTCTCTCTCTCTCTCCTCTCTCTCTCTCTCTCTCTCTCTCTCTCTCTCTCTCTCTCTCTCTCTCTCTCTCTCTCTCTCTCTCTCTCTCTCTCTCTCTCAAATTCACACACAGAGACAAACAAACACACGTACATATGCACATCTCTCTCCTTTTTCCCCCTCTATGAGTCTGTCTCTCTCTCTCTCTCTCGCTCGCACACGTAGGCATACTATTGCACGCTCGTTTCGACGAGGAGACTTCGCACGATCCAACGAATCAGTCAGTCAACGAAGTTCAAAATGAATTAATCAATCAACTTATTGCAGTCTTTTGAAGATGTCCGTGTTTCATTTTGATCCCTTCCGGACATCTACACTCTTACTGACCTCCACGTGACCAACACTGACCAGTAAACACGACTCGGTCTTGATGGATCTTGGATACTCGGTATACACATCTGCATTGTTCAAAATTCGGGACTTTCCTGGTGTTCCACTGCCTCCGGGCTTTGCCTCCAGGATCGTTCCCACCATCTTTATATCTACTATAATGTCCCATATGTGTCTGTTCCAGACCGGAGGACGTTAAGCAGAATTTCATCATCGGTCTTGATGCAAAGTATGACAGCGCGCGAGAAAACCCAAACGTAAAGAAAATGTGCACAAATTCGATTGAACTTTTTGTTTTGCTTGCACACAAAAAGGAGCTCATTTTCCCAATAAATTCACAAAAACAAAACGATAATTTCTTTTAGATGAAATACTGACTGCTGTACCTTCTGAAACACAGGGATGAAAACAAAGGGGTAAACATGGGTGCAACTTGTCCTGGTGTACAAGGATTTCCTGTTTTTGAATTTTACCAGAAAAGGAAGTTCCTTAATTTTAAATTTGTCAAACAAGATCTTTGTGTGTCTACTGTATTTTTCAAACACTTTAAGATAAGGATTTGTATAAAATGTGGAAAAAGCAAACTAAAATACCTTCATAAATCAAGTTTTGCTTCAGCTGCTGGGGGGCATTACCCCTGGACCCCGGCCTTTCAGGGGTTTTGTTTGAATGTCGTGTAGTTTTGTACCCATGGGTGAAGAAAAAGGTACATGGGAAATGAGGGAGTCCCAGTCTCTTTGTTTATCCCTATGTCTTATGCTAGTTTTGATGTTTACAGCCATTGGAGTTCAAACATCCCAGATATATTATCATCTGTAGAAATCTCACATAGGAGAAAGAGGTTTTTGTTTAAACTCTTGTTTGGCTATTGGTTTGGTTTAACAAAATCAATGATCAAAATAAACAGATCATTCAATTAGGATACTGATATCATAGAATGCATAAAAATAGAAATGAATATGATATAAACAGAACTTTGATATTTTCAGGGTTATTGACTAGGCTAATTTTTGCTTTTGCTCCCATTTCATTGATTAGCATTTTAAATCAGAATAATTAATGATATAACAACGAACATGACTAATAAATCTGTAAAACCTTCAACAATTTTGAATATAAATCATTTTCGATGATTGCCTTTTTTCTTTTTTTTCTTCTTTTTTTTTACTGTAACGTCCTACCAAAATGTTGAGTGGTATAATTATAAAGGAAAAGTGAACCTGCAAAGGTGTCTGTAGCACGTAAACATTGTTCACTCTTTCGCCATATAGCAACACAGAATCACTACAGGGTTGCCAATTGTCCCCCTAAGGGGTATTTGTCCCTGGAATCAGTTAAACATGGCACCCTGTCCATGGAATACACTTTTCTCTCTGGCGTCCCTGGAAATGGAGTAGGATCAAACATGTGTAGAACAATCACTTGTCTTGTCTGCCGATCTGTCTATTGAACACAGGAACACCTAAAACAAACGATACTGTTGAAGTTGTCCTAACAGACATGTTACACATATGTTACTGAACACCACAGGATCTTGACGTGAGGCACAATGACACCCAAAAGCATCACGAAGACTGACTACCAAAACATCTGGAGTCGC
>CM065683.1:47454349-47466849 GCA_017654935.2 Phymorhynchus buccinoides | reverse complement strand
ACAGATGAAAGATCAAAAGCATAATTATTAATAACATCGTGGATTTAATAAAATGGGGACAAAATGATCCAATTTACGGGAGGGGGGGAGGGAGGGAGATGGGGGGGGGGGGGGGGGGGGGGATGGATGGAGACAGCATGCATGAAAGCACTGGTGCTACGTACAGTTTTGCACAAAGAGCCCACTTTCAATTTTGTTTAAACACCAACAGAGAACCTGGAATCTACCCGAGGTTGTTGTCATCACCAAAGTATACCCAGCTTGATTTTCAGCATGCTAGATTTCGGGGTTTTTGTCGCCCAGAGTGTAAAACGATAATCATGGAAAGCACTTATTTTGCATTAAGCTTCCTGAGCTTATTTTCACCCAATTGAACTTATGCCATTTGTTCACATTCAGACATAAAATTAAAAAAAAAATTAAACTAGAAAGACACACAGTCAGACAGACGAATAGAAAAGAAAAAAACAAATACAAAACGAACATCCACGGTTGAGCTAAAAACACAAGGTATTGAAACTAAGTATATTAAACCTTGCAAATACACGTACAAATAAATTCATGAGCGAAAATGATGTACTCAAACCGGAAAGCTACTCCTATTTGAAAATCATTTCCCGTGTTTACCCCCAAGGGGCCATACTAGTTTCCTTCCTCTTATCTGTCATCCCACCACAAATCCTCACTTACTTCATCCCCATTCCCACCCCCCACCCCCCAAAGACCCACTGGGTAGGTGTGACCCACATACAAATTCCCCAAATTCAAATCGATGCTGCTCTTCAAAATCTCTGTCTCGTTTTGAATTTTGGGGCATTTGTCTGGGAGTCACGCCTGGTCAAAATAAGATTTCTTACCAGCGAGAGAGAGAAACACGTGAAACCCGTGCTTTTCACTCATGGATGTGGTGGGTCTTTAGCTTTCCACAAACTCGTAACATGAGCCCCTACCCCCATAGCCCCTATCCATCCTCGTGTCAGCATTGTCTTTCCAACCAAGGAAGAAGAAAAATGGTGTCCATGCTAAATGGTCTTCGTGAACGAGTTATTGCCTCATGCATGCATGAATAGGCAGGTGATGTTTGTTGAAGGGACCCACAGTGTACCTGCGACTACATAAAGAAACCAGCACACAAAAATTGACGTGATTCTGTCAACCCGTTCGAAAGATATCCTTGGGACAGACAGAAGGAGAAAAAAATGACCCTCCGATTTTCAGGCTCCAGCGATCTTTTTGACCTTGACCTTGACCTTGATCGGTATGCCATCATCAGAACGGGCATAAGCCAAACCACCTTCATACCAAGTTTCAACATCCTATGTTGATCGGTGCCCGAGATATGGCTAAAAATAGATTTTCGGTTTTCAAGGTCGTACGTCAAGGTCAAGGTCACGACGGCAAAATGGTTTGCGCCGATCTCTTCCTATTAAGGAGGCACACCTTCACACAAAATTTGACGCGATTCGATCAAGCGGTTCGGGAGATATCCTTGGGACAGACAGAAAGAAAAAAAAAAGAAAAAAAATACAACTAGCCCATCGCAATAGTCCGTCTTGGTGACGGACTAATGAATATAATGGACGCCACGAGCTTTGACTGGATTGTTCCTAAGCCCTGTAATATGTCCATCAGGACTGACAATAAGCGTATATGTTTGAATGAGCACACCAACAGGTCGACTCTCCATATGGTGTTGGTGTGTCGCACGCTTGTGCTCACGTAAATGCGTATGCGCGAGCACACGCGCGCACGCACACACACACGTACACGTACACGCACGCACACACACACACACACACACACACACACACACACACACACACACACACACACACACACACACACACACACTAAATAAACACGCACTTACAACACACAAACACAAACAGAATCAACAACTGAACTGTTTATGATGTGTGTGTGTGCGCGCGCGTGCTCGCGCGTACGCATGTACGTGAGCGTAAGTGTGCGACCCACCAAAACATATAGAGTCGACCTCGTGTGCTCGCTCTTAACAAATATATACGCTTATTGTCACTTGTCAGTCCTGATGAGCATAATGTTAATAACAAGCCAGTCATTATGAAGGCCAAGCTCGTCGCCTCCATAAATTCATTTCTTTAATTCAAGAACATAAGCGCTATGAGGCCCTTCAACAAAACATCGCCTATCTATTTAAGGATGCATGAGGCAATAACTTATCCACGAAGACAATATAGCATGGATAATATTTTGCGCATCTATTTGTGTGTATATCCAATCAATCTGTGAGTGCCGGTTTATATTTCTGACTGTCTCTTTGCATACATTTATATCAAATCGTGCGTGCACAAATTAATGAGTGGATGTGTTTGCCAAAACGGACCCCGATTTTCTGATTCAACGACAAGCAACACTCAGCTATGCGGGATCTCCCAGGAAGGAAGAACTGTGATCATCCAACATGGCGGGACAGGAAGACGCCAACAAACGAGGCTCCACTTGTGTGGGATTGTGGGTATTAGTATGGCGCGACCAGTTCCTTCCTCTCTTCTTTATTTCCATAGAGGGAGGCGGGGAGGGGGGGGGGGGGGTAATTTGGTTTTAAGAAAGAAAAAAAAGCCATTTTTCACTGCTACCGTGTACCAACTATGCCATTAATTATCTGCTTGGAGTTGTTTAGCCTGTCCCATTACCCTAAAGCCCCCCTCCCAAGGCCTTACTGTGATACTGTACTCACCCGTCAAAATTTATACAACACTAGTAAAGAACTCTGTGGTTAACATTATCCTAAAATTGGGCCAATAGCAAAGTAGGAGTGAGATTGATACGACCAATGATCCCCCCCCCCCTCCCCCAGCTGAGTCCCTAGTGCAACAGGCAGCATAGTTCGTATCAATGCTGCGCTCTGTAGGGCTAACTAACTATCCCTCCCCTCTTGGCGCCACGATGATTTAACACCCGTGTCACTAAAAGAGGGTCTGCTATCCAGTGACCTTAATTTGGGCAGGTAAGGACAGGCCCTATTTTAGGCATGTCACAGAGGAATCCCCAGTATTCCAGACGAAATCATTTCTCTACCCAGGTAAGCTTAATGGTAAAGTTTGGCCGAGAAATGGCTATCGTTGAAAGGGTTAAAATAAGCTGACCAATAACTAAACGTACTATGACCAGTGTATTGTGTTCATTAAGTAAATCAGTTATGATATCAGCTTGGATTGAAACAAGATAGTGTTAGCAAACACAACAACGTTGGCTACCTTCGTTGTCCATCAAGTGGACAGAGAGAGAGACAGACAGACACAGAGAGAGACAGACAGAGAGAGACACAGATAGACAGAGAGAGACACACACAGAGAGATAGAGAGAAAGAGAGAGACAGAGGGAGAGACAGAGAGACAGACAGAGAGGCAGACATAGAGAGAGAGTTATTTGCAGAAACCGTATAATTTAGCAATTTGATACTAAATCATGTGCTCGTCGTTCTCCTCACTTTACCCACAATCCAATCACCCCCCCCCTCTCTCTCTCTCTCTCTCTCTCTCTCTCTCTCTCTCTCTCTCTCTCTCTCTCTCTCTCTCTCTCTCTCTCTCTCTCTCTCTCTCCCTCCCTCCTGTGCTGTCATCGTATTATGCAAGCGTGTCAAAGTGTTTAACAGTAGGCCTCTGCTTGCAGTACAGGTTAACACTAAATTGTGCCTACTTGAAAAATAATCTAGGTCTGTGCCTAGTTTCTGCAATTGATGATGTACTTCGGATGACTATAAATTCTAAATTAACCCCTCCAAGACTTCACTGCCTTAGACAAACATTATCACTGGCCTGGGGCTGCCTAGAAAAAAATATAACAAATAAGAAACGCAACGAAACTGAACACTGTCAATGATTCAGTGTTGACAACAATAACGGTTGACCCAAGTTTATTGTTCGCTTTGAAATCGTGGTTACTTTCATTAAAATAGAAATAATAAGTCTCCTTATTGGTATCACTGGTAATGACAACATATTGGAGTATTTTCTGAGGTTCGTATAGGGCCGATGTATTCAACATTTTTAGCATTAAAAATTGAAATAGAAGTGCCAAACATAAATGAAGCGAAAGCTGGAAGAGTGATGAAGAGAAGTAACTCAAAATACGTGGTTTGGTTTGAAAAGAAACCCATGGATTTAGACCAGTTTTAGACTCAGAAATCGCTGTTCCGAGAATACTCGGAATTAGGCCCTGACTGGCGTTCTCCTGTTCCGAGAATACTCGGAATTCGTCCGCAATGAGTTAAAAAAAGCTATTTAAATTCCGTTTTCTGTATCTGCATGAGGAGTGTTAGCTCTATCTTATGAAATAAAATGTCAATTTACACAAAACTTCCATAATTGTCTAGTGTTCTCGTGAATTAGGCCTATTCCTACTATATCAAAGGGCGCAATTGATGCAGGCGTAATTGAGTAGGCCCTATTAGAGGGGTACTTAACACGGGCACAAATGAGATGCACCGCGTGCACAGTACACGGCAGGCATGGAGGAGCTCGTTTACGCGTGTGCGTGTGTAACAGAACCAACTCGCATGTATTTTATTGTGTTATTTGTACTTTTATATACACTACTCACAAAAAGTTAAGGATCACTATGAGAAAACAGGTGCGCAATAAACTCCGTTCGCTCCTGTTATTTTTTTCTCAGTCAAGCCAAATTGTTATGAATTCTTGTTCAGCTGTAAGTGGGCGATGTTGTGTTAGTGGAAACATTGCACGTGATTCTCTATTACTGAGCTTGGCAGCAAAAGAAAAAGCGGAAACTTGCGAAAAAGGACCTTGTTTTGGATCGTTCTGCATGAACACATTGCACAAGCCAGATGGCAAAACCATTATGCACGTGCAAGCACTGCTGTTTATGTGTGAGATGCTGTCTCTTGCTTGGCTTTATAAGAAGACATACCACCAGTATTAGGCCTGATTTGACAATGCCTCCACGACGAAAATTGAGCGAGTTGGATAGGGGACGAGCTGTTGCATGGTTCCAAGATGGTGTTCCCAAGCGAGAAGTGGCCAGGCGACTTCAGGTGTCCATCTCGGTCATTGTCAGACTGATTCAACGCTTCACAGCCACTGGGAGGGTCCATGAAAGACGCAGATCTGGTCGACCGAAGAAGACAACTCCACGTGAAGATCGTCTCATTGAACGACAAGCCCTGCAGACAAGAACAGCCTCTTCCAGCATCATTCGAAGGCAGCTGAGGGTGGCTACTAACATCAACATCAGCCAGCAGACCATACGGAACCGCCTTCATGGGTTTAACCTCCGTTCTCGTCGCCCAGCTGTACGGCCACGCTTAACTCCAGCCCATAGGGCAGCACGCCGCGCCTTCTGCAGACGTCACGTGAGGTGGACACGTCAGCAATGGTCCCAGGTCCTGTTCAGTGATGAATCACGCTTCACCCTGAACCACAACGACGGCCGACTGAGGGTCTGGAGGCGCCCAGGGGAACGCTTTATTGACGCCACTGTCCAAGAAAAGGTGGCCTTTGGTGGAGGTTCTGTAATGGTCTGGGGGGCCTTCAGCCTTCACCACAGAACACCCTTGTATCATGTACAGGGTAACCTGACTGGCCTCCGATACCGGGATGAGATCCTTCGACCGCTGGCTGTGCCTACACTGCAGCAGATGGGACCGCCGGCTGTCTACCAGGATGACAACGCTCGCCCCCACAGGGCAAGGGTGGTCAACGACTTCCTGCAGCAGTCTGGAGTCAACAGAATGGAGTGGCCAGCATGCAGTCCCGACCTCAACCCGATTGAGAACCTCTGGGATGAGCTGGATCGCAAAGTGAGGAGCAACCACCCCCCTCCCAGGGATGCCCAGCACCTCTACCAGATGCTGCAGGCTGAGTGGCAGGCGCTTCCACAGAGGATCTTCACCACCCTGGTCAACTCCATGAGGACTCGCTGCGTCGAGTGCCAGAACAGCCATGGCGGATACACGCATTACTGAACTTTTGGGAGCATCAGAATGCCCTGTCTTGTGATTTCAATGACTTTGGGAAATCAAATTTCGATACGTACCCACTTTGATCAAATGTACAGACCAAACGATTGCTCGAAATTGAAGGCAATTGTGTATCGTTATCACTAAAGCATTGAATTAAATGTTGGCCAAAATTCAACGCATTGGCTTTCTTATTTGGAAAGTTATGAATTAGTTTGCAAGTGATCCTTAACTTTTTGTGGATAGCTTATATATATCTCTCTCTCTCTGTCTGAAAATAGTGTCGGTCGTAATTCTTTCCTTTCTGTCATCACAAAACGTCATAACCTTTATGTGTGCGTGTGTGAACCGGAGATTTCCCCCCCCAGCTCAGTGACATTTATGTCTTTTTACAGGACGTTCCTTTCCCGTCAGCCATCACATCCATCTAAATATGGCGCCGAAATGTCGTCTGTTGGCCCTGAAACATGACAGACACGGGGAGGCCATTTTGGAACCGAACAAAAATAAAGAGGCAATAAAAACACATGACAGACACACTCACACACGAGTCTAGTACTGCGCAGTTGTGGGTTTTTTTCCCTCTATTCTTTCCTTTTTTTATATTAAATTTTCTTTTTTTATCACCTTGACGAAGAGTTTTGCCTTTCGTTTCTATCTTTGTGAAGAACGTCACTGAAAAGTTCAGAGCTACGAACGCGTGGGGTCATAGTTTTCAGAACAACGTTACAACAACAACGACGACGACGACGACATCAACAACCAAAACAACAACAAGTGAAAAAAGAACAACAACAACAACTGAGAAGAAGAAGAAGAGGAAGAAGAAGAAGAAGAACAACAACAACAACGACGACGACGACATCAACAACTGCAACAACGACAAGAACTGAGAAGAAGAAGAGGAAGAAGAAGAAGAAGAAGAAGTCTGCTGCATATACATTTATCTGACGTGCTCTCTTGGTCCTTCTTCTTTCTAAAATTATTTCTCGTCCCGGTAATTTGACTTTGCAACCAGACGGAAAGACCGGTAGATCATGGGTAGACACAACAGCATATTTAAAAGAAGAAGAGAAAAGAAAGGAAAAAAACGAGGAAGAAAAATGGAAAGAAAGAATGAAAAAAAATAAAAATGAAATGGCACTAAAAGTGTCGCGAGACCGTTCCCATCTTGCGGATCTACTTCACTCATTTGTTTTATCTTTATTTTTTTTATATTTTTTATTCCTTATTGAAACGAATCACCACTCTCTTCCGAAAGTGGCGAATCTCTCTCTCTCTCTCTCTCTCTCTCTCTCTCTCTCTCTCTCTCTCTCTCTCTCTCTCTCTCTCTCTCTCTCTCTCTCTCTCTCTCTCTCTCTCTCTCTCTCTCTCTCTCTCTCTCTCTTTTATCATCTTTATTTATTTCTTTTTCCATCTTGCACACTGTTTCTTTCTCTCTCTCTCTCTCTCTCTCTCTCTCTCTCTCTCTCTCTCTCTCTCTCTCTCTCTCTCTCTCTTTTATCATCTTTATTTATTTCTTTTTCCATCTTGCACACTGTTTCTCTCTCTCTCTCTCTCTCTCTCTCTCTCTCTCTCTCTCTCTCTCTCTCTCTCTCTCTCTCTCTCTCTCTCTCTCTCTCTCTCTCTCTCTCTCTCTCTCACTCTCTCAAACTCCATCCGTTGTTGTTGTTGTTGTTGTTGTTGTTGTTGTTGTTGCCGCTGCCGTCGTTCCCGTCCTCCGTCGCCGCTGTTGTTAATCTCCTCCAGCTTCCTTTGTTTCGTCTTCATCTTCACCTTGTCTCCCTTTCCTTTTTCTTCGTTCCTGGCTTTCCCTTTCACCCTTCTCTGTTGTCTTTCTAGCTATGAGGTGCTGTTCAAGTTGGAAGGACGATGGAGCCTGGAAATAGTGAACGCGCGCGTGTGTATACATGTGTGTGTGTGTGTGTGTGTGTGTGTGTGTGTGTGTGTGTGTGTGTGTGTGTGTGTGTGTGTGTGTGTGTGTGTGTGTGTGTGTGTGTGTGTGTGTGACCAACCTCCTGGAACAAACTTCCTCTCTCCATCCGTCAGCGACCGACCCTCTCTGCTTTCAAATCAAACCTCAAAACCCACTTGTTTCCCCGTCATTGAAGACCATTCTCTCTCCAACCACCCCCCCCCCCCCCCCCCCCCGGGTTTTTTAGGTCTTATTCTCAAACGTGTGTGTGTGTTTGCTATATTCTTGTTCATCTTTGTATAGCGTTTTTGGTTTTTGTTTGAATGCGTTATGAATGTTTAACGTGTGTGTGCGTTTCGATTTGATTTCTATCAAGATTTAGCGCCGTATTCATACTGTATGTTGTTGTTGTTGTTGTGTGTGTGTGTGTGTGTGTGAGTGTGTGTGTGTGTGTGTGTGTGTGTGTGTGTGTGTGTGTGTGTGTGTGTGTGTGTGTGTGTGTGTGTGTCGGTGTTTGTGTGTTGTGCATGCGTGTGTGTGGAGATGTGTAATGTGTAGGCCTATGCTCTTTCTTTACAAGTGTTTAGTTTGGAAACACATATCCTCGGATTTCAAAAAACAACATTGGTTTGCTCTCTCTCTCTCTGTCTCTGAGTCTCTCTCTCTCTCTGTGTGTCTCTGAGTCTCTCTCTCTCTCTCTCTCTCTCTCTCTCTCTCTCTCTCTCTCTCTCTCTCTCTCTCTCTCTCTGTCTCTGAGTCTCTCTCTCTCTCTCTCTCTCTCTCTCTCTCTCTCTCTCTCTCTCTCTCTCTCTCTCTCTCTCTCTGTCTCTGAGTCTCTCTCTCTCTCTCTCTCTCTCTCTCTCTCTCTCTCTCTCTCTGGTCTCTCTCTCTCTCTCTCTCTCTCTCTCTCTCTCTCTCTCTCTCTCTCTCTCTCTCTCTCTCTCTCTGTCTCTGAATCTCTCTCTCTCTCTGTGTCTCTGAGTCTCTCTCTCTCTCTCTCTGTCTCTGTCTCTGTCTCTGTCTCTCTCTCTCTCTCTCTCTCTCTCTCTCTCTCTCTCTCTCTCTGTGTCTCTCTCTCTCTCTCTCTCTCTCTCTCTGTGTCTCTGAGTCTCTCTCTCTCTCTCTCTCTCTCTCTCTCTCTCTCTCTCTCTCTCTCTCTCTCTCTCTCTCTCTGTCTCTCTGTCTCTGAGTCTCTCTCTCTCTCTCTGTCTCTGAGTCTCTCTCTCTCTCGCTCTCGCTCTCTCTCTGAGTCTCTCTCTCTCTCTCTCTCTCTCTCTCTCTCTCTCTCTCTCTCTCTCTGTGTCTCTGAATCTCTCTCTCTCTCTCTCTCTCTCTCTCTCTCTCTGTCTCTGAGTCTCTCTCTCTCTCTCTCTCTCTCTCTCTCTCTCTCTCTCTCTCTCTCTCTCTCTCTCTCTCTCTCTCTCTCTCTCTCTCTCTCAGCTCTCTCTCTCTCTCTCTCTCTCTCTCTCTCTCTCTCTCTCTCTCTCTCTCTCTCTCTCTCTCTCTCTCTCTCTCTCTCTCTCTCTCTCTCTCTCTCTCTCTCTCTCTCTCTCTCTCTCTCTCTCTCTCAGTCTCTGAGTCTCTCTGAGTCTCTCTCTCTCTCTCTCTCTCTCTCTCTCTCTCTCTCTCTCTCTCTCTCTCTCTCTCTCTCTCTCTCTCTCTCTCTGACTAATCACTAAAGGAGACTGTGATCTGACGATGCTCGTCGTTCATCGACTTGACACAGAAGCGAAGATGACCTTTCTCTGACCTACGCCGGTTCGTTCATCTGAACCCTAATGATCGCCGGTGTAGAGGTAACAGAGTTGGCAACCCCTATACTGTAGATTCTTCCTGTGGAGCATTTTATTTAAAACAATAACGACGAATAAGCCTTTGGTTGTGAGCACCATTAGGAATACCATGAATATTGTTTATGTATATCGTTATTTAAAATATTCGGCTGCTTTTTACGGATATTATTATGATTATTATGGCTATCATCACGATGATGATGACGATCATGATCGTCATCATCATCAGCATCAGCATCATCGTCGTCGACGTGGTCTCATCATAAACAACGGCACATCAACAGCAGCAGAAAATAGTAATAGTAGCAGCAGCAGCAGCAGTAGCAGTAGTAGTAGTAGTAGCAGCAGCAGCAGCAGCAGCAGTAGTAGTAGTAGTTGTAGTTGTAGTAGCAGCAGCAGTAGTAGTAGTAGTTGTAGTAGTGGTAGTAGCAGCAGCAGCAGCAGCCGTAGCAACACTAGTAGTAGTAGTAGCAGCAGCAGCAGCAGCAGCAGCAGCAGCAGCAGCAGTAGTAGTAGTAGTAGTAGTAGTAGTAGTAGTAGCGGTGGTGGTGGCGATGACAGGAGCAGCAGCAGCAGCAACAATAGTAGCGTTACAAGTAGCATTTGTAGCAGTATCAACATAAATAGTAATCGCTGTAATGAGAGACTTAGTGCGATTTGTTTCACGCCAGAGGGCATGACGCTCGTGTGGGGCTAATCCTCTCTATATTCTTAGTTGGGGATAAAGAAAATGAGAGAGAGAGTGAGTAGACCTACCATCTCTCTCCGTCTCTTACTACGCCCAACTAAGAAAATCGCGTGATAAGCCCCTAGTGCATTGACTGCCCTCTGGCGTGAAAAAATATTGCCCTAGGTCGACCATTGTTGCTGCTGCTCTGCTGCTTCTGCTGCAGTTGTTTGGTGTTGCCATTGCTGTGTTGTTGTTCCAATATGATACATGCTGAAAGACGCACGCAGTACTAAGTGATTTAACAAATTTAAAGAGCCAACTCATTTAAGGAACAAAAATGTAAACCCATGGTGGCCATTTGTAATCACAAGTAGAGCCACCTTCCTTACTACCTCACGTATATTTTGATTTGTCCGTGTTACTGCTACTGCTACTGCTACTACTCCTACTACTCCTACTACTACCACTACTACTACTACTACTACTACTACTACTACTACTACTACTACTACTACTACTACTACTACTACTACTACTACTGTTGCTGCTGCTGCTGCTACTACCACAACAACAACAACAACAACTGCTGCTGCTGCTGCTACTGCTACTACTACTACTACTACTACTACTACTACTACTACTACTACTACTACATTATTTAACATTTATGAACAAAAATAATTCCTCCGGGGTACTGAAATGGGGAGGGAGGGACAGCGGTGCACTACGTAGACTATTTTGTTTCACCTGGCGTCAAAGCTGCCCGTTGGTACGGGATCTCTTCACGTCTCTTCGACAGACCATTTTCGTCCCGATGATAATTCTCGCTTTCTGATCATCCCGACATTTGGACCTCGTGTGGCAAAAAAAAAAGAGAAGAGCTACAGTTCAGTTCGCCAACGGTTGCCGACAGAGTGTGTTAGTTGGTGAGGATACGAGAGGGGTAGGAGGTTGGGAGGGGAAGGGGGTGGGGGTGGTGGTGGTGGTGGTGGTGGGGGAGACTTCTTCTTCTTCTTTCAAATACGTCGCTACAATCCAGTAGTCTGGCATAACTGCGACGGGGAGAGATTGCGCAGAGGCGGTTTATTGATGTTGGTTGATTAATAGCTGTCTTTTGAAGACCTCAGCGGAGTTGGCTTGAACGGTGCTGTTATTCAGATGGTTCCACTCTGTTGGTGTTCTAACAAAGAAAGAGTTTCTGAACTGGGCGGTGTTTGAGGAGGGAACTTGTATTGCTTTGTTGTTGTTTCTAACTGAAGATCTGATTGGGTTCGACGAGTAAGGAAGTCCGGATCTTATCAGTCTGCTCGATTTGTGATAAGTGATGAAGTCTTCAGGGGGTAAGGCCGGTACTAACCCCTCAACCACTCTGTAGAGCATGGTCAGGCGGAGGTGATGGCTTTGTAAAATTGAACTAAAAAATATCAAAACGCTACACTCACACATGAAGGTGAAATAAACAATAAACAATAAACACGGGGAAAGAGATAAACAGGATTAACCCATTATGCCCACATTTTATTAGCTTTGCAAGTGAGAGAAAGTCTCGTCACATTGCTGTTATCACCGTGGTGCATTTCGTTCTTTTGTGGTGTGTGACCATACCGCTATTGTTCTTTTTTCCTCTCTGTTTTTCTGTTTTTTTGCTTCTGTCTGTATGTTTGTCTGCATGTCGCTCTCTCTCTCTCTCTCTCTCTCTCTCTCTCTCTCTCTCTCTCTCTCTCTCTCTCTCTCTCTCTCTCTCTCTCTCTCTCTCTCTCTCTCTCTCTCTCTCTCTCTCTCTCTCTCTCTCTCTCTCTCTCTCTCTCTCTCTCTCTCTCTCTCTCTCTGTAGTAGTAGTAGTAGTAGTAGTGGTGTGGTGGCGATGGTGGTAGTAGCAGTAATAGTAGTAGGAGTAGTAATGGTAGTAGAAGAAGTAAATTGTAGTGAACGAGATGTTTGTCATTTACTTATTTGTTTGTTTGTTTATTCGGTCGGTTAGTTTTCTGTTCTGCTTGGTTGGTTTTTTTTTTATTGCTGATGTTGATGCTCTGCCTCCCATGTCGTTGCTATATTACTGTTGTTGTTTCTGTTGGACATGTTCCTGTGTCTCAATGTTCATTTATAGCATTAGTTATGTATTTTATGCTTAGAACCAAGGACAGAATGGAAGACTATGCCCAG
>CM065683.1:47444349-47449349 GCA_017654935.2 Phymorhynchus buccinoides | reverse complement strand
GAAGATCAGGAAATTTGCGAAATTTGATTTAGAACCCCCCCCCCCCCCCCCACCCCCCCCCCCCCCCCCCATACTGATTTAGAACCCCCCCCCCCCCCCCCCCTCTCTCTCTAATACATAGCAATTGATTGTCTCAAATGGTTATTTCAGTAAATTTGCAAATTTCCTGGACCTCCAAATCAGGAAATTTATAAATTTCCTGAAACTTTTAAGAAATTTGCCAAATCCCTGAGTGAAACAGGACATTTACAAATTCCCTGAAAATTGTAGTAAATTTGCAAATTTCCTGGTTTTGTAAATTTACTGTAACATTATATAGGCCTGACTGCATTTATTTAAACATCTCCACCGACTTGCTGGTTTTCATCGTGGCCAATTATGCACGAAAAGTGGAAATAGCAGTGTAGTGTCTCCTCGGGGTGGGGTGGGGTGGGGGTGGGGGTGATGGAGGGGGGTGCTTCTTAAAGACCTAGCGTACGTGCATCGCTCAATAATGATCCCCAGTATCATTGTAGCGAACGAGTCGGAATGTGGCCCGTATTGTTATTCCAGGACACGGACAATGCAACAGACGAACAAACGTAAAACTGAAGTAATAACAAGAACAAAACGCGAACAGTGAACACTGTACACAAAGGAATAAAGAAACATGGAAAGAAAGAACACGCACCCTATCCCCACCCTCTCAAGAAGAAGAAGAAAACAGATTGAGAGAGGATGGGGGGGGGGGGGGGGGGGGGGGGGTGGAGAGGGAATGACATGAAATTAAATAAATAACGCAACAGAAAAGAAAACACTGAAATCCATTTGCATATGATGGAAGCATGCGTGTGTGTGTGTGTGTGTGTGTGTGTGTGTGTGTGTGTTTGTGGGTGTATGCGCGCGCGTGTATGAGTGTGACATCTGTCATGTAATTCGTACCTCTTACGTCTTTTCAATGGCGCAGCGTCAAAAATGCATGCAGGGGCCTGTTTTAAGTGACTTCAAACTTTCGATGAGAAAATGACATGATTTATTTTGACGTCACAGAAACTAACTGGAACATTTAGAAGAAAGAATGGCCTACAGTTAAAGCCAAGTTACGAGCATCCTACCGTTGAATTAGTGCTATAAACCCCGTGTTACGATATCAGTAACTTGGTTGTACGAATTCCGTACCAGGTCTTGTAATTCGTACCTTTTGAACAAAAAGCATTCTTACTATTATTAAGCCCAAAGTATTAAACCTTATCTTATAATTATAGTAGACAGTTATAGGCCTCTACCAGCGGTACCCATGCTGAAAGTTTTATAGCTTTTGGATTATCTGCCCTTGAGATAGAGTTCTCTATCCTTAAGAGGTACTATACCAATAATTGTCCATTACTGTTGCTGCTGCTGCTGCTACCAAATCTCCTGCTCTTATTGCCACTAATAATTCAGCAATGGATGAAGATTACAAAGGCGATTACAAACATAATATTACAACGATGATGATGGTGGTGATGGTGATGATGATGATGATAGTGAAGTGATGATGGTGATGATGGTGATGATGATGGTGGTGATGCTGATGCTGATGGTGATGATGATGATAGTGAAGTGATGATGGTGATGATGGTGATGATGATGGTGGTGATGATGATGCTGATGGTGATGATGATGATGATAGTGAAGTGATGATGGTGGTGATGATGATGATGATTATAATGATGATGATGATTATGATGGTGATGATCATGATAAAACGTAACAGGGCGAGAGAGGAGAGAACAATTATTAAATACAAGACCCATTATTTTTGCACACACAGACATAAGACCATGCGCCTGAGGTTTGCTATGCCACACACGAAGGCCAGGGGGGTCCAAATGGACCGGGGGGCTTTCAGATGAGGCTCATTTATGCTGACGAGCGCCAATTTAGAGGACTTTGAAGCGTTAATGTAATTCCATAGGGGAGCCTTTCAGCCCCGCGTTCTCCGAGTAACCGGCGTCATCAGTTCGCCTTAGCAGGTACAGTTGATGTTGATAATGTTATTTAGCCGAGTGGATGATGCTAACTGGGGTTAATATCATAACTTTGTGCGCGGGAGCGCGCGCAAGCACACACAGGCACATACACACGCGCGCGCGCACAGACACGGACACACGCGCGCACGCACACACATACACACATGCATACAACTACGCATGCACGCACGCTGGCACGCACGCACGCACGCGCGCGCGCGCACACACACTGTCAAACACACACACACACAAACACACCCGCACACACACGCACGCACACGCACGCACACACACGCACACACACACACACACACACGCGCGGGTGTGGTTAACACGCAGGATAACAAAAAGATAACAGAGAAAAAGAAGAAGAAGAAGAAGAAGAAGAAGAAGAAGAAGAAGAAGAAGAAGAAGATGATGTTGAAGATGATGATGAACAAGAAGAAAAGAGAAAAACGGATAAGATCTTGTTCTTACATACATCTATGTATACAAAAAAAGGATGCATTATCCAAGCGACGGTTCAGATTACCTTAAAAAAAACCAACTAAATGCATAGTTTTAATTCATGATTCCCGAGTACGCCCCAATATCTTATTACAATAAAGCATGTATTAAATGCGTTTATGTATTTGGGATATTGCTCTTTTATAATCAAGTAAATGAACCACGGAACGAAAGCTGAACATAAACCGTTTCTTGTTATGTTTCTTGTCCCCCCACCTTTTTTTTTTCCCCCCTCCCATGCATGCATACAGAGAGAGAGAGAGAGAGAGAGAGAGAGAGAGAGAGAGAGAGAGAGAGAGAGAGAGAGAGAGAGAGAGAGAGAGAGAGAGAGAGAGAGAGAGAGAGAGAGAGAGAGAGAGAGAGAGAGAGAGAGAGAGAGAGAGAGAGAGAGAGAGAGAGAGAGAGAGAGAGAGAGAGAGAGAGAGAGAGAGAGAGAGAGAGAGAGAGAGAGAGAGAGAGAGAGAGAGAGAGAGAGAGAGAGAGAGGGAGAGAGAGTACCGAAGGCAGTCTTTTTTGCTTTCCACAAATATTGGTTCGGTTTGTTATTGTTTATTTCTTCGTATAGTACCATTGCCAGTAAAAACAATTTTGGGAAAAATAACAGTAAAGCGGTAGTATTTAACAATGTCAAAAAACTAAAATAGCTAGGAAACTCCCCAATAACATATATGAGGCAGATAAACACATCTTCAAGAAGACAGTCATGAGTTGTGTCTTCCTACACACAATACAGGAACTTGGTTTTACGTAAAACACATGCACGAGGCCTACACACCCATACACACACGCGCGTACGCACATGCACACTCACATTTACTACTACCACCATACTACACTACACACACATGTCCACGCATGCACACACACGCGCGCGCGCACGCATGCATGCAGGGGGGAAAAGTCAAGGTTTGAAGCTGGCAACCTCCCACCTTGCCTCGCTTGAGCTAACAAGCTGTAAATTTAGTCCACTTTGAACGGTTAATGCACTTCCACGGGGAACCCTTTTCCATCGCGTTTAGAGAAGGGGGATGGCCGGCCATACAAAAATACTCTCATTTATAATAATAATAATAATAATGAGGAAAATTTATATAGCGCCCATCCTACTATGTAGGCTACAGGGCGCTTTACACAAAATTGAAATGGAATAAAAACACGAGCAGACAAAACAATAGCGGTCAGACTTCGTTTGGCCGGTAAAAATGCACATATCAATCAGCAACAACAACAACTACAACAACTACTACTACTACTACTACTACTACTACTACTACTACTACTACTACTACTACTACTACTACTACTACTACTACTACTACTACTACTACTACTACTACTACTACTACTACTACTACTACTACTACTACTACTTATAATAGGCCTAATACACGTATGCATTGTCACACAATTCACAAGCATGAAATAACAGCAGAATGTTCACAACAACATACACACAAAAACAACACACACACAACCAGCACACGCACACACACACACACACACACACACACACACACACACACACACACACACACACACACACACACACACACACACACACACACACGCACGCACACGCACACACACACACACGCACACGCACACACGCGCACGCACACACACACACACCCCCCCCCCCCCCACACACACACACACACACACACACACACACACACACGCACACGCACACACACCCCACACACACATCCACACACACACACCATGAATATATACACTCATATAAGGGCCTACATGAACGCATCACACGCACGCACACAACACAAACATTTATACCTGTGTAGTTCTTATGCTTAATACATGAGATTGCTCTTTACTAAGATGAATGGAGTAACAAACTGAAAATTAGCAAGTTCGTGGATTAGCGAAACATAAAAGATAAAAGATATTAGGTATTAGGTACTTTATAGTCACAGAGGCGTCTCTGTGAAATTCAGGTTGCTCTCACCTGGAGAGCGCGTCGCAGCCAGAGGTGCGCCACTTAATGTTTTGTTTTTTTTGCGTGCGATTTTTATGTGACTGGTGAGGAAGGAAAGGGAGGGGGGTCATTTTTGACTAAATGACAACGTTTTCGTTGCCACAGGGTTTAGCGTGTGCTAAGTGCATGGGCACACTGTACCTCGGTTTATCGTCTAGGCCTAGTGTAAAGTGAGAGGAAAAATCCCCTGTACCCAGGTTCGAACTCGGGGTTTACTTGACACGAGGTGAACGCGATACCTCTGTGGCACTCTACACCTATGCAAAGGGCCAGCCACACCGCACACGATACGATTGCGATCCGATTGTGACGATGTCTATGAGTCATGATTCACGTGAAATACTTCCGTCTAAAAGTAATTCTACTATTTTCGCCCACTATACTCACGTAGACCCCAATAACTACACGAATCTCATAAAATGTCTGATACAAAAAATACACATATTTCATCAGATTCGTGTACGGGGGACAAACAAAAATAATAATATAGTGAACATAACTATTTA
>CM065683.1:47436849-47439349 GCA_017654935.2 Phymorhynchus buccinoides | reverse complement strand
ACGGTGAGAGCTAACTTTTGAGCATAACAAAAAAACCATCATCTCTCCCTTATCCACACCACTATTGAGGATTGTAAGAAGGCCCTGCTGACTGACAATGTTCCGAGTACGGATGTCATTGCTTTGCACATTGGGGTCAATGACCTGCAAAAATCACAAGATCCTCAAGACACAGCCAACACCTTTGTCAAACTTGTGAAAGATGTGCAGGACAAGCACCCTAACATACATATTGTAGTCAGCAGGATTGCTCCGACTCATGTACAAGAGCTCAACATAAAGAGGGAATTTTTTAATGCTGAGATCCTCTCAAGTCTGTCCAGTTTAAAGAACGTGTCCATTGTGTCCCATGAGAACATCGGTAACAACAAACTGTACCTTTGGGACCGCATTCATCCGTCACAGAGAGGCCTGAGTGTTTTCGCTGGTAACCTCGGGCGGCATCTCCACTATCTGCTTTGGTCAAAACCGAACCGTTCCAGACGCCGCTTCACGCAAAGACCTCCCTGGCAGAGCAGATACCAGCAACAACACCGGCGTGGAAGAGACCAGCCAGATCGTGACAACCGGTTCTCATAACTCCTGTGGCAGTCTTCTGTTAGGAAAAGTGGATGATCCTTTTTCAGTTCGCCATTATCCCTATTGAGTAGTCATTGTGTTTTGGAAAATAATTGACCTGTTTTCGTTTTAGTTTTACTGTTCGTTTTAGATGTTTTCGTGTTTAGATGTTAAGTCCATTTGGCTCGTTTCTATGATTGGTGTTGGGTTTTTGTTGATAGAATGTTTGCATTTTTATTTTATAATAGTTCAATTCTGGAGTGTTTATTTTATTTTTTATTTTATTATTATTATTATTATTTGTTTTTTTTTGTGTTTTTAATTTTTTTATAAATTTAAAAAAAACCTGTTTTAACTAAGCATACATCCCCTAATGTTACTTATAAATATGAACTTTAAACACTCACAGACACACATGCACATTCCCACGCGCACACACTCACACACACACTTTCATGTCTAATATCACTTCTAAGTGAAAAGACGTTAAATTAAAGAACAACAACACACACACACACACACACACACACACACACACACACACACACACACACACACACACACACACACACACACACACACACACACACACACACACACACACACACACACACACACACACACACACACACACACACACACACACACACACACACACACACACACACTGACCATAGAGTACAAGCGCATAGAGCTTAAAGGTATGCGCTATTTAAATCTTCTGAATAAAAAACAATAAGAAAAGGAGCATTGTGTAACCAAAAGCTTGGGTGAAACAAATAACAGGCAAAAATACTTTGATGCAAACAGTTCCACAAGTAATGTCAGAGCGAACAATTCAACGAACAAGGCAGAATATCATAATTAAACGGTTCCACAAGTAACTCCAAAGCGAACCAATAAACATGCAAGACAGAAAATGATATGTTAACATTCGCTTGACATACTATATTATATCAGAGAGAGAGAGGGAGAGAGAGAGAGAGAGAGAGAGAGAGAGAGAGAGAGAGAGCGAGAGAGAGAGAGAGAGAGAAGAGAGAGAGAGAGAGAGAGAGAGAGAGAGGAGAGAGAGAGAGAGAGTATTTGGAATAGCATTTTCTCATCAAACCTGACTTTCCTTCAAATCTATCATCTGCATTTTACCCTTTATTTCAACATTTAATATATGATTACGTCAAATTGTTTAAGGGTGGGACTTATTCCACGGTCTGTGAACAGGTCTGGGCGCGCGCGCGCGCGTGTGTGTGTGTGTGTGTGTGTGTCGTGTGTGTGTGTGTGTGTGTGTGTGTGTGTGTGTGTGTGTATACATATGTGTATATATATACATATATATATATATGTGTGTGTGTGTGTGTGTGTGTGTGTGTGTGTGTGTGTGTGTGTGTGTGTGTGTGCATATACATATGTGTATATATATACATATATATATATATAGATATATGTGTGTGTGTGTGTGTGTGTGTGTGTGTGTGTGTATATATACATATGTGTATATATATACATATATATGTGTATGTGTGTGTGTGTGTGTGTGTGTGGTGTGTGTGTGCGTGCGTGCGTGTGTGTGTGTGTGTGTGTGTGTGTGTGTGGTGTGTGTGTGTGTGTGTGTGTGTGTGTGTGTATGTGTGTGTGTGTTGTGTGTGTGTGTGATCAAAGATAGACTTTCTCGGTACAGTGTCTGTCTGTCTGTCTGTTTCTGTACGTGTCAACGAACTACAATGTGTTTCTATGATCACAGCAATTACCGATTCGAACCCGCTGAAGCGATCGTAATGAAACGTTGCCTCTATCTTGCCTCCCCCATCCTCTCCCAGCCAGCCAGCCTCCACCCCCATTTCCTTCCTCCCCTCCTCCTCCTCCCCTCACAGAATTGAAAGATTTAATTAGCTATAATCAAAACGGGTAAAGGTCAAAGATGTGCCCCCCCCCCCCCCCCCCTACC
>CM065683.1:47416849-47429349 GCA_017654935.2 Phymorhynchus buccinoides | reverse complement strand
TTTGGTATCGGCAGGGAGCATAGGAAAAAGACATTAACTATCCGCTTTTTTATTTACAATTGAATGTTTGGAAAGAAAGAGTGAGAAAGAATAGACACTGCGGAAGACAGACAGACAGACAGACAAACAACAGACAGACAGGTCAATGAGAGAAGGGCGATAGGGCCTATGTAGGCTCGTTTGTCTGTCTGGATCGTCTCTCTCTCTCTCTCTCTCTCTCTCTCTCTCTCTCTCTCTCTCTCTCTCTCTCTCTCTCTCTCTCTCTCTCTCTCTCTCTCTCTCTCTCTCTCTCAACCTGTCAGCCTATAAATCATTTAGTATGCGGCCCAGCCCCGTAACTGGAGAAAGATAAGTGGAGTTATCTATCTTGCTAGCCCGATTATGCCCCTTTTACTTGTTGGGCTTCCCTTGCTCTCATCCGTCCATCCATCTATTAGGTCCTCTGCTTCCTCTGTTCTACACAACCGTTCCATTTAGTCCTTTCATTTTATGATTCTATCATTATCTTCCATCATTCCTCAAACCTCCCAAACAATCTAGTAGGTCCTCTGCTTCCTCTGTTCTACACAACCGTTCCATTTAGTCCTTTCATTTTATGATTCTATCATTATCTTCCATCATTCCTCAAACCTCCCAAACAATCTAGTAGGTCCTCTGCTTCCTCTGTTCTACACAACCGTTCCATTTAGTCCTTTCATTTTATGATTCTATCATTATCTTCCATCATTCCTCAAACCTCCCAAACAATCTAGTAGGTCCTCTGCTTCCTCTGTTCTACACAACCGTTCCATTTAGTCCTTTCATTTTATGATTCTATCATTATCTTCCATCATTCCTCAAACCTCCCAAACAATCTAGTAGGTCCTCTGCTTCCTCTGTTCTACACAACCGTTCCATTTAGTCCTTTCATTTTATGATTCTATCATTATCTTCCATCATTCCTCAAACCTCCCAAACAATCTAGTAGGTCCTCTGCTTCCTCTGTTCTACACAACCGTTCCATTTAGTCCTTTCATTTTATGATTCTATCATTATCTTCCATCATTCCTCAAACCTCCCAAACAATCTAGTAGGTCCTCTGCTTCCTCTGTTCTACACAACCGTTCCATTTAGTCCTTTCATTTTATGATTCTATCATTATCTTCCATCATTCCTCAAACCTCCCAAACAATCTAGTAGGTCCTCTGCTTCCTCTGTTCTACACAACCGTTCCATTTAGTCCTTTCATTTTATGATTCTATCATTATCTTCCATCATTCCTCAAACCTCCCAAACAATCTAGTAGGTCCTCTGCTTCCTCTGTTCTACACAACCGTTCCATTTAGTCCTTTCATTTTATGATTCTATCATTATCTTCCATCATTCCTCAAACCTCCCAAACAATCTAGTAGGTCCTCTGCTTCCTCTGTTCTACACAACCGTTCCATTTAGTCCTTTCATTTTATGATTCTATCATTATCTTCCATCATTCCTCAAACCTCCCAAACAATCTAGTAGGTCCTCTGCTTCCTCTGTTCTACACAACCGTTCCATTTAGTCCTTTCATTTTATGATTCTATCATTATCTTCCATCATTCCTCAAACCTCCCAAACAATCTAGTAGGTCCTCTGCTTCCTCTGTTCTACACAACCGTTCCATTTAGTCCTTTCATTTTATGATTCTATCATTATCTTCCATCATTCCTCAAACCTCCCAAACAATCTAGTAGGTCCTCTGCTTCCTCTGTTCTACACAACCGTTCCATTTAGTCCTTTCATTTTATGATTCTATCATTATCTTCCATCATTCCTCAAACCTCCCAAACGTAATCATATAGGCCTAGTTTTTGTATTTTTTATTATTTACTTGTCTATTTATTTCTATGCCTACCTATGAATGTGCACCCAAGTATTAATAAACAAATCGGGACTTTACTGGTTTCGTACTGCCTCCGGGCATTGCCTCCAGTATTGTTCCAACCATATTTTGTATTTACAAATGTCCCATATGTGTTTCTCTCTCTGAATGTGCACCTTCATTTTATTAGATGTTTTCATACACATCTGTATTGTGAAAAAATATTTGGACATTCCTGGTGTTGCACTGTCTCCGGGCATTGCCTCCAGGATCGTTCCCACCATCTTTATATCTACTAATGTCCCATATGTGTCTGTTCCAGACCGGAGGACTTTAACCATTTCAACGCTAACCATTCCTCAGCCAAAATGTACCATTAAACTTACCCGGGTAGAGAAAAGATTTCGTCTGCAATATTGGGGATTCCTTTATGACATGCATAAAATAGGGCCTATGCTTACCTCTCAAAATAAGGAACATAAGGTCACTGTATACCAGACCCTCATTTGATGCCTTTTAGTGACATGGGTGTTCAATCATTGTGGTGACAAGAGGCGACAGTGGCGATGAAAGGTTTTTAAGCAGAATTTCATCGTGTACCTTAATATAAAAAAAACGACAACATCGAGACTGTTCTGGTATTGCAGTACCTCCAGGACCGTCCCTCTATCCTTACAGTTATCAATGTCCCACATGTACCTGTTCCAGGTCGGAGGACGTTAAACGGACTATTGCACGTACCTCGTGCATGCGTCTATGACTTGTGTTTTGCATTCGTGTCTTCGGGCCTTTAGGCCTACCCCCCCGTAAGTGCTCAAATAATCCGAAAATTCGAATGTGGCACCGTCAAACCTTCACTGGTTTATGATTAACTAGACCTACAATAGATACAACAGATCCAACACAACTTCAAAAGTTAGAAGACGCTCGGCCGGAGAGTGCGAACAGTAAACCTCAGTCGAGGCGGATAAAAGTAGGCCTAAAGCAAATTCTTTTGTCAGCGAAGTTTTGCTGCACTAAAAAACAAAATCCAGAGTTTAAATGCTAAGGAGAAAAAGGCGAAGAGGCGCCCACCCAAAGGATGCGATCCTAAGACAGCGGTAGATGTCATTGCGTCTCTCCTTAGATGGGGATGGAGCGGTAAAGTGTGCGTAGGTGTAGGACCTCGAATATGGGAAAACGGACATTTAAAGACCCACCAGAAACATGAGTGAAACTCACGGGTTTCACGTGTTTCTTTCTCTCGCTGGTACTAAATCTTATTTTGACCAAGTGTGACTCCCATGCATATTCCCCCATGCATGACAACGATACATCACTTTAACGAGCAGCCTCGATCGTGTATGGGGGCAGACTGTATGTGGGTCACACCTACCCAGAAAAAAGGGACTTAATCCAGACAGGTCAATGGGTCTTTAAAGACACACTGACCCACCACGATTAAGTCCCTTGTTTTTTCTGGGTAGCTGTGACCCACATACAAATGCCCCCAACTTCAAATTGAGGCTGCTCGTTAAAGTGATGTTTCGTTTTCAATTTGGGGGCATTTGTATGGGAGTCAAATCTGGTTTTAAAACAAGATTTCTTACCAGCTATAAGAGGGAAAACACGTGAAACCCGTGATTTTGACACGCGATCTGGTGGGTCTTTAAAGGATAGCACTGTCTGCTATTAGCTGGACATTGTGAGGAGGAGAGGGTGCCTGCCACTAAGGGCGTATGGAAAAGGAGGTGGCTTTATCTATGCAATAAACTTGAAGTGTCACGAAAGAGGGCTAAGCACAAAACAAAACAAACAAACAAACAACAGCAAAAAACTTGGATGCATCTCCTAATTTCATCAAAGTCAAGTCAACTTATTCATCTTCACCTTCGTCAAGGAGTTATCAGTTATCATCCAGACGCGTTGCCTTGCCGGGCCGTCTGCTGGCCTCCAGACCGAACCAAAAGCCAACCGACAGTAGATGGCAACACACATTTGATTATCACGCGAACACGAAGGCAATAAAACAAACAGTTAAATAAATATGTACAGTGTAAGATTTCCGGCGCCATTCGATGGCTTGGAGTCAAAACGGACTATCTTTAGATAGTCCATTGACATTATTGAACTTATTACGAAAGCTAATAACTTGCATACAAAAAAAGGCTACTGAAATATAAAAAGCAAAAACCCCTTTTAATATTTCTGCAGTCATTGTTTGATGCAAGTTATTAGTTTTTGTAATACATACAATAATACGTCAATGGACTATCTAAATATAGTCCGTTTTGACTCCAACCCATCGCATTGGTCTACCCAGAAATACATTCCCAGCCTAGCATATTATTAATCCCTAACAAAATGAGTAAGACTATCCTCTGTGTGTTCAAGAGTATGAACATTTTCAAAATACAAAGGCTTACCTCCTTTCATGATTGTGCATTCGCATTTACATGTCAAACTAATTCATAACACGACGATACACACTAATACGTATTTCTACAAGCTAAACTATAATATATAGTGAACACGAGTGCTTTCTTCTTTGGTCTGAGCATAAGTAATATTGAAGAGTAGGCAGACACATCATACATCCTCTGGTGTAAGCAACGAGGTTGAAAAGAGTTTCTTCTGTGCCCAGAAACTTGCAAAGTGTTTAGAAGGCATAATCTAGTTGTCAAAATAGTTTTTTGTCTGTAACCAGTTTTGTTTTGTTAACAAACTGAAAGACATGCTGCTGTATTTTGAATAGAATGCTTTAACAAACTGAAAGACATGCTGTTGTATTTTGAATAGAATGCTTTTAACAAACTGAAAGGCATGCTGCTGTATTTTGAATAGAATGCTTTAACAAACTGAAAGACATGCTGTTGTATTTTGAATAGAATGCTTTAACAAACTGAAAGACACGCTGTTGTATTTTGAATATAATGCTTTTAACAGACTGAAAGACATGCTGCTGTATTTTGAATATAATGCTTTAACAAACTGAAAAACATGCTGCTGTATTTTGAATAGAATGCTTTAACAATCTGAAAGACATGCTGCTGTATTTTGAATAGAATGCTTTAACAAACTGAAAGACATGCTGCTGTATTTTGAATAGAATGCTTTTAACAAACTGAAAGACATGCTGCTGTATTTTGAATAGAATGCCTTTAACAAACTGAAAGACATTCTGTTGTATTTTGAATAGAATGCCATTGTATAATTATGTTTGGAAAAAACAAAAACAACCTCTTCTTCTGCATGATGATTGTACTGGTGTGTATATGTGTGTGTGTGTGTGTGTGGGGGGGGGGGGGGGGTGTTGTGTTACAGATTTTATCATTTTTCATATGCATTATCATTATTTTTGGCAATTATATCGTCCTTGTGGAACCTCTCTCTCTCTCTGTCTCTCTCTCTCTCTCTCTCTCTGTCTCTCTCTCTCTCTCTCTCTCTCTCTCTCTCTCTCTCTCTCTCTCTCTTCTCTCTCTCTCTCTCTCTCTCTCTCTCTCTCTCTTTGGGAAGACTAGGCGTTGCCTAAAATCTTTATCCTTGAAAATAAAGTTCAAGTTTATAAGAAAGTATTCAAGTTTTCAAGTCTCTCTCTCTCTCTCTCTCTCTCTCTCTCTCTCTCTCTCTCTCTCTCTCTCTCTCTCTCTCTCTCTCTCTCTCTCTCTCTCTCTCTCTCCTCTCTCTCTCTCTCTCTCTCATCTCTCTCTCTCTCTCTCTCTCTCTCTCTCTCTCTCTCTCTTTCAACCTGAAACATATTTTAAAAATACGACGTTCATGAAATTGTGCCGTTACAACGGCATATCACAATGTCACTGACAGTCTTTCACAATTGATTATTCAAGCGAATTAAGCTTCAAGAGCTCTATCATTATTCACACAAAAATATGAAAAAAATCCTTTTCTTTCCAAGAATAAATCGGAGCAAAAACAGATCTGCCTTGAGAAAAGAAGCACGAGATCGATGCATATTCATATAATGATGCGAATATTGAATTTGTGATTGAAAAAAAAAATGTTGGGATGAAAACAATGCAATGAAGAATCTCACGCGTGACATTCATACACAATATAAAAATAAAAGAACTTTTTTTTTTCCAAGAATAAATCGGAGCTAAAACAAATCTGCTTTGAGAAAAGAAGCATGAGACCGATGCATATTGATAGAACGATGCTAAAATTGAATTTGTGATTGAAAAAAAAAAATCAATTTTCATGAAAGAACTGCAACAGAGCATCACGCTTGTGACAATATCCTTCACCCCTACTTCTGTAAGCACACACCTTTGGACAGGAAAATCGAACTGAACGTCGAGTCCTTCGGATGGGGAACTAAAGCTAGTCTGACCCATGCGCTTTACCAACGTAAAAATCCCACGGCAGTCAAAAGTCGGTAAGAGCAGGGACAAATCCCGCTGCCTGGTATGACCAAATTGATAGCTAGGTTTCTCAAGTCTGCCCCCGCCCCCTCATCAACCTGTCCCCTGAAAATAATAAAATGGGTAGGCGCTACGCTACGCTTGCGGCGACGCGCTCTCCGGGAGAGAGCAGCCCGAATTTCAAAGAGATAAGTCTTTGTGATTATAATATACCAAATACCCAAATAAACGCATGGGCACATCCACAATATGCATAATTTATGCACAACGCACGCACACGCACACACACACACACACACACACACACACACACACACACACACACACACACACACACACACACACACACACACACACATAGAAACAAAAAGAACAGAAACGCTTGGTGCCAAACCTACAATATTGAAGTGGTTTCTGAGGGAGTTGAAAAACGGGGCAAGGGAGAAAACCTAACTGAAGCTGACAGAACCAGGGAAGTTGTCTACTCCTTCGCTAGCTCTTGTCTGCAGGAGGTAATTTTCTCCTCTAACCGTCATAAGCCGCACTTAATATTTTCGTTTACTGTGGCGCCGTGTTCGTAATCATCCCCAACCATGTCTACTGATCTGTTTTGTCTCTGTCTTTTGTATGCTAGACCATCTCTCTCTCTCTCTCTCTCTCTCTCTCTCTCTCTCTCTCTCTCTCTCTCTCTCTCTCTCTCTCTCTCTCTCTCTCTCTCTCTCTCTCTCTCTCTCCCACCCCTCTCTCTCTCTCTCTCTCTCTCTCTCTCTCTCTCTCTCTCTCTCTCTCTCTCTCTCCCCCCCCCCTCTCTCTCTCTGTATGTGTGTACATACTGTGTGCTTGTGTGAGCGTGCGTGCGTGCATGCCAATGTAAGTGCGCGCATGCGTGTGTGTGTGTGTGTGTCTGTGAGGGTATCTTCTTCTCTTTTGAATATTTGTTTTTCTTTTCAGGATGCTATATATATCTGAATTGTCATAGTTATGTAAAAATTATATATGTACTTGCAATCTTTTTTGGGGTCAATAATTATGTAGGTGTGTCCATTGTTTGGTTGTTTACTTTGCCTTAAAAAAGTATTTTATGTTTCGGGTTTTTTTCATTTTTGCCTCAAGGCATGGTGTAAAAAAAGCTGATTCAGCTTATCGAGTTTCCCTCAATAAAAAAAAGTTTGTATTCTCTCTCTGTCTCTCTCTCTCTCTCTCTCTCTCTCTCTCTCTCTCTCTCTCTCTCTCTCTCTCTCTCTCTCTCTCTCTCTCTCTCTCTCTCTCTCTCTCTCTTTGTTCCATCTTTATTATATAAATAAGTCCTTATGTTCTTAGCCCTTTCGCCGCCAGCCATTTTTCAGCCAAAATATAACATTATACTTAACTGGGTAGAGAAGAAAAAAATCTGCAATATTGTGATTTCCTTTGTGACATGTATAACATTAGGCCTATCCTTATCTCCCAAAATTAAGAAAATAGTCTTTGGATAACAGACCCTGATTAGATGTCTTTTAGTGACATGGGTGTTAAACCGTTGTGGTGCAAAAATGCGACATTGGCGGTGAAAGGGTTAAAGTCAAATAGCCTTTGATTTAGTTTATTTATCACTATGTTCTTTTGTGTGTATGTATCTTGTGCACAGGTCCTCGTGTGATTAGGCCGGAGACCTCACATTAAACTTCACGACTCTCTCTCTCTCTCTCTCTCTCTCTCTCTCTCTCTCTCTCTCTCTCTCTCTCTCTCTCTCTCCTCTCTCTCTCTCTCTCTCTCCTCTCCTCTCTCTCTCTCTCTCTCTCAAACGTGTTGAAATTTCATCAGAACAACTGGAGTGGTGCTTCTGTCTGAATACGTTAAAAGGAAAGCAGCGATGGCACGATAACAGCAACTTCAAAATGTAATGCCCACGTGTCGCACGTGACCTAGTGTCACACTTGTGAGGTACTCGCTCAAGTTATGGCTCCTGCACTTGGCCTAGTGTGACAGGCAGGCACCCCGGCAAACAGCTTGAATCACAAGAGCAAAAGATGAAGTGGGATCGACAAGTTTGGATTCCTCACATTTGGACGAGAGAATCAGAAAATCACAGATTGCACGTCATGTGCTCGGCTTGTGCAGCACCCCATAAAGATGCACTGACCCACCACGATTAAGTCCCTTGGTTTTTTTCTGGGTAGCTCTGACCCATATACAATTGCCCCCAACTTGAAATTGAGGCTGCTTTTTAAAATGATGTTTGGTTTTCAGTTTGGGGGGCATTTGTATGGGAGTAAAACCTGGTAAAAACAAGATTTCTTAACAGCTATAAGGGGGAAACCACGTGAAACCCGTGATGTTGACACGTGATCTGGTGGATCTTTAAAGACACACTGACGCACCACGATTATGTCCCTTATTTTTTCTAGGTAACTGTGACCCACATACAAAATGTCCCCAACTTCAAATTGAGGCTGCTCTTTTTCAATTTGGGGGCATTTGTATGGGCGTTGAACCTGGTCAAAACAAGATTTCTTACCAGCTATAAGAGGGAAACCACGTGAAACTCGTGATTTTGTCACGTGCTCTGGTGGATCTTTAACTCTATCTCTGTTTTCTGCTCTGTTTCTCGCTCTCCTCTCATGTTCGGGCTCTCTGTGTCTTTTCTGTTCCTGCTTATGTCTCTCTCTCTGAACACCATCTTGTCGGCACGTTATATTACTAGTGCACTGACGTAAAGAAAATCCCTTAAAGATCCACCCGATCACGTGTCAAAATCACGGGATTCACGTGTTTTCCCTCTTATAACTGGAAATAAATCTTGTTTTGACCAAGTCAGACTCCCATATAAAGTACCCCAAATTGAAAGCGACAAGTCAGTTTAAAGAGCAGCCTCAATTTGAATATGGGGTAATTCGATTGCGGGTCACAGCGACCCAGAAAAAACCAAGGGACGTAACCGTGGCGCGTCACGGGGTCTTTAAGGTAATCATCGAGTTTGAAAAAGCAATAGAAAAAATGTGTTGCAGGAATTTGCGGGCTCGAATAGGAATTGTTCAGAAATAATTAAAGGGGAGTAATTTCATGGTGTGTGGGAGTGATCTCGCCAAATTCAATCCGTTAAACAGGGGAAGTTACTCTACCATCAGGTAAATCCCCAGCCCTCGCTTCGTGAGTTTGAGGAGACACACAGCATGTGCGTCACTTCTAAAATTGATGTAATTTATATCTTTTACGTCATAGTTTGCAAGTTCTATCACTTTGTAGCACCTGACCATCCCTTATTTTATAAAAAAAAATGTTTGCAAGTCCCTGACTCGCATCCTGCGGTTTCAAGCTTCGACGCCATTGTTGCATTGTTGATATGGTATTTGACCGAGTAGGTTAATGGAGGTAAGCAACTCTAATTTTCACGAAGTGCTCTCCCCTAATACCCCCCCCCGGAAAATCGTCTATTGATACACACACACAAATGCAATATGTCCTCACTCGTACTAAATATTGCCCCAGTTATAATGAAGACACAGAAACGCTGACTGGCGAACCCACCCAAATGACCCTTTTGGAAGAGGTGTCGCCACCGTAGGCGACTTGATGACGTTATCAGCCGCCAGGGGGCAGTCACCCCGTAGTGAAAGGCCCGGATGGCGCGCCGTGATAGCTCATGGAGACAAAGAGCGCTGTTTCGACACGACTAGACTCGAGCAGTGTAGTAGTAGTCAGAGCGACGGGTGAAATCGGGAACTTTAAAATCAACAAAGGATTAATTCAGTCGTATCTGCCCGCCCCCTCTCCCCTCAGCTCTATAACTGGTGTGTTATCGGGTATAAGTAGAATACTTGATTGTCGTCTGCGCGTCAAGTATTGGCGTCAAAATGTTGTCGGCTGTTAAGGGCGTTAACAGTCGTCTGCCCGTTTGTTTGTATGTTTTTGCTTGATGACGTTGCACACACACATACGGAGAGAGAGAGAGTCACACACACACACACACACACACACACACACACACACACAATCACACTATTCTGAGAGAGAGAGAGAGAGGGAGAGAGAGAGAGAGATAATCGTATGGCTGGAGACATCGTGTCTCCTCCAGAGCCATTCATAAGACATTCGACCCCAATCTCAGCATGTTGCTTGGAGAAAATAAAGTTATCAGACAGGACCTTTGGCAGCAGGAATAACATCAGTTGCACAATGTTTTTCATTCATGATGGGAAAGAAATAGTTTTCTGATAAAGCTGCACACGTTCTCTGCACCACCCACCCCCTTTTTATTATTATAATAATATAAAGGTTTATGCAGAGCTAAAGATATTTCAACATTGCACCAGTCCTTTCATAACCACTCCCTTTCGTGGGAAACTGAAAATACTGATAACTCGATCCAAAGGACTATCGTAGAAAATCATGTATTGTATTTCCTATTAAGCCGAAACGTTTTCCTCTGAGACAAAGGGGCTCCGGCAAAAAAACTAAAACAAAACAAGATGGCAACGCCATATAAACGTAGTCCCAGCTAAGAAGAGAAGAAGAAAAATCTGTTTAACGTCCTCCGGTCTGAAACAGACACATATGGGACATTAGTAGATATAAAGATGGTGGGAACGATCCTGGAGGCAATGCCAGGAGGCAGTGCAACACCAGGAAAGTCCCGAAATTTAACAATACAGATATTAAAGTCCTAGCTACCAGCAACACCCACACACATATAACCCCCCCCCCCTTCCCTCACACACACACACACACTCACACACACACACACACACACACACACACACACACACACACACACACACACACACACACACACACACACACACACACACACACACACACACACACATATGGGAAAATAAATTGTAAGCATTTAGAATTATCTCCCTTGAATTTCATCCAATAAGACCAACTGATGAAATTCAGGGGAGTTAATTTTGGACTCTATGGTCATTGTGTATTTCTGTGTTTAATATTTCCTGTATTGTGACAACATAGTTTAGAAATACGATATTTTGCAACAAAATAGTATTAAGTAACCACTTTGCAGTACACTTACTTTGGTTTGAATCTACCCATTATCTTTTCAATAATCAGTGGGTTTTTTAATATTCCAAAATCTCTCACTGGGATTACGTTCATATGGCTTGTCGGGGCATCGTGTGTACTTTTACTTGTGGCGGTGCCATAGCCGATGAGGTTTAACCGAGGCGTGGTCATCGCTACAGCTATCTGTATTAATATAAAAAAAATCGGGACTTTACTGGTTTCGTACTGCCTCCGGGCATTGCCTCCAGTATTGTTCCCACCATATTTGTATTTACAAATGTCCCATATGTGTCTGATTCAGACCAAGAGGACGTAAAACTCCATTTTCTCTCTGGGTGGATGCCTCGTGCCTCAATACGGGGAGCTGTACGATCCCGCCCCCTCCACGAGTCTCTCCCCGTGGGATACCGGTTTTTTTCTCTTAAAAATAGTTCCCCCACCTTCTGGAAGTTCTGTGCTTGTAACTTCCTCTAATCTGCCACTCTCTTTGACTCTGCCTTTTCCCTTTGCTTTCTGTCATCTACTATCCTTCTGACTTATTGGCACATTCTCCTGCCTTTTTTCAAAAAATCTTCAAAATAATGTTTCTCCTTTGAGCTCTTCCGAAATCGGAATGTGTCGGCTGTACGCAGCGGGGAGACCAGTGAAAACTGAAAACCGGACACGTACGTACCTTACGCATTATGGCCATATGGCCTGGGAACGCAGAAGAAGAAGAAGAATATGGCTTGTCGTTCTGTGAATCTGACATGATGGACAGCATCTGCATGGTCTAAGGAATCATTGTACCAAGTTTTATTACGATCGATGTAGTGGTTTAGGTGATATGGACTAGCACACGTTTTGGTCACACACAGACGCGCGCGCGCGCGCGCACGCACGCACGCACGCACGCACACACGCACGCACACGCACACACACGCACACGCACACGCACGCACACACACACACACACACACACACACACACACACACGACAAACATACATACACACACGCGCGCGCGCACGCATGCATACAGACAGACAGCAGAGAAACGCAAAGCCCTCGTCCCAATCGCAATGTAGTCCCGCTCTTATAGAAATGGGAATACAAAAAAGAGCCAATGACTATGGAAATCATCAGTGACGTAGACACGTCCCGCTAGCCTTTACATAGTAGGCAATCCTGGCCTTCGGATTTGTAACAATTCAAGAAAAACTATTGTGTGTAAACGAAATTGAACAAAGGGGAAAAACTCTTTTTCTAATTAACTCCCCTCCACCAAAGTTGATTACGATAATAGTGAGTCCAAGAGAGGAG
>CM065683.1:47356849-47396849 GCA_017654935.2 Phymorhynchus buccinoides | reverse complement strand
AATTGATAGAGCAAACAATTACTATGGTATGTAAAAAAAAGAAAAAGATTTGCAACAAATCCACGTATCGCCTCTGTAAGAATTAAGCAATTTTCTAAATCAATATGATCTACTTTTCATGGTGAATACTTTAAAGCACAATGTTTTCGCCAAAAAACATCATTTTATCTACTCCCTTTATATTTATATCATAGCATTTTGATGTGATCGACTAATCAACACAGTTATTAGGAAGCGACACGATGTGGAGTCAGTATTGTTTACTGAGATTAGGCCTAATAAATATACATCAGGGCCTGTATTCACGTTGAGATAGCATGAGACTTAGCATCATGCTAACTTAGAAGCTCTTCCAATGTCCTGTAGGATTTAATAGGACTTTTGGAAGAGCTTCTAAGTTAGCATCATGCTAAGTCTCATGCTATCTCAACGTGAATACAGGCCCTGGTGAATAATTTCACTAAACAAGCAAAACGATTTGAGCGAACAAATTCACAATTATTTATTCTGCATTGAAACATCTTAAAGACCCACCAGATCACGTGTCAAAACCACGGGTTTCACGTGTTTTCCCTCTTATAGCTGTAAGAAATCTTGTTTTGACCAGGTTTGACTCCCATACAAATGCCCCCAAACTGAAAACGAAACATCATTTTAAAGAACAGCCTGAATTTGAAGTTGGGGGCATTTGCATGTGGGTCACAGCTACCCAGAAAAAAACCAAGGGACTTAATCGTGGTAGGTCAGTGGGTCTTTAAGATAGGAGAAGCATAACAGTCATAAAAGATTATCAACTAAACTAAATTTGACACTCACGTGACAATTGACTGATCAAGCGAAACTGTGGTCACGCATAAAACACATGTTGTCATTTCAAAGCACTTGCATCTATAGAGCACACCTTTACCTCGATGCGTAACTGTTTGTCAACAGAAGCAAACAGATGATACCCGCGAGATTAACAGAGAAGTAAGTCATTCATGAGTTATTCATTCAAACAAAAGGTTGTGGACAACCGTTGTGATTTAAATTTACGCTAGAGACAATGCATTAAAATCCATCGCCTGATTGATTCCACCGCCTGCAGATAGATGATCGAACAACGTAACATTATAATGAAGTTAGTGCAGCAAGCTTAATTATTTAAAGGGACACCCTGGCGGATGGGTTTGCGTTGCCCCACATGGCCGAAAAGCCGAAGAGGGCGTTAAACCCTATTTCGTCGGATTGGTTTTTCCAAGAAACACGTCGAGATCAGCTGAAAGACAGCCTTTTCAAGGATCGGAACACTCAGTTTGCTCTGGTTTCCTAGAAATCAAACCGTCAAAACGGCGATTCCTCCTTGGCGGAGTTACCGGAGAAGCCATTTTGGATGGGGTGGGTGGAGGACACTCAGAGTGGTTGAAGCGTTTTCTTCTTTGTAGTGCAGTAAAAAAAAAAGGAGCTATTTCCTTTGTTGTGAGCGAAACTCCTTTTGGTAAACTGTAAATAAAAAGGCTTGTATTGTGGAAATTTCGTGATTTGGTCTAAGCGACTCAGGGGGCCATTAGAAAAGAGAAGGCACATGCCTTTGATTTATATTAAACCAGAACAAAGTGAGTGTTGCGATCTCAGTAAAGGGTGTTTTCTTGGTGACCTCGACGTGTTTCTTGTAAAAACACATCCGTCAAGGTGCCCCTTTAATACCCTTTCACCACCAATGTCGCATTTACAAAGGTTTAACACCCATATAGCCCAAAAAGTATGAATCCAAAGACCCTATTTTCTTAATTTTGAGAGGCAAGGAAGCCTACTGTTAGGCCTATGCCTGTCACAGAGGAATTCCCAATATTCGGCCCAGGACAATAGCCATTTCGGCCCAGGACAATAGCCATTTCGGCCCAGGACAATAGCCATTTCGGCCCAGGGCAATAGCCATTTCGGCCCAGGACAATAGCCATTTCGGCCCAGGACAATAGTCATGTCGGCCCAGGGCAATAGTCATGTCAGCCAACGCCAATAGTCATCTAGGCCCGTTCCTATTCATCCTAGCATTATGCTCCCTCAACATAAACAACATCAATTGGTCAATCAATCAATGAATCGATCAGTCAAAAAACCAACCAATCAATCAATTAAACATTCAACAATTCTATCAATCAATCATGTAATCATCCAATCCTTTGTTATCTTTTATAAATCAACCGATCAGTCAGTCAATCGAGAAGACTATTGATGTGGGCCGAAATGACTATAGCCTTGGGACGAAATGACTATTGCCTTGAGCCGAAATGATTATAGCCTTGGGTCGAAATGAAAATTGCCTTGGGCCAAAATGACCATAGCCTTGGGCCGAAATGACTACAGACTTGGACCGAAATGACTATAGCCTTGGGTCGAAATGACTATAGCCTTGGGTCGAAATGACTATAGCCTTGGACCGAAATGATAATGGGCCGAAGTGAGTGGCAACCAGCAAGGAACAAGTAGCTACAACCAGATGCTAAGCCGGGTAAATTCGTTCGTAAAAAAACCCCACAGACGCACAAAAACAAGAAAAGTAAGAACGAAAAGGAAGCAATCATTCAATCTGGACCTGCCTTGGCTTAAGCTGTGTCAGACCAATGGCTAGAACACCAAGGCTACATCAAAATTTGTTATGCTATGCATAGTTATGTCGGGGATTGTCTTTAGGGCATGACAAGCTCCTAGCATAAAATTATTGGCCTCCCAAATCCCCGAAGTCGGAGTGTGGCTGCCCACGTGGCGGGGGTAATCAAAAACGGCCACACTCGTAATGTTATCATCCCTAGTTGATGCACTTGTACCATAGTGTTCAAGCGCTTCCGCTGTTGGGATGATCCCTGGATTTTTTTTAGACAGGGCACGCAAACAAACAATAAACAACATTCCATCTGGACATGAACAAAAACGTAAGAACAAATTCCCAGAGCAGCTGTCAGGTGTGAAATAACGAGACGTGAATAACAGCAAAAATAGACCGAAAGGCAATGCTATAAATTGATAAATGAATAGAGAAAAAAATGTTGACCAAAACTAAGCGTCTACACTCATGCACCACACATGCACAAATAAACATTTACATGCACATGCATGGATAAATAGATAAGAAATAAATAATTTAACTAATTAATTAACTAATGGACTAATAAAAATAAGCGTCTGCATTCATGTACGCACACTTGCACAGTATACACACGAACACTCACACAGGATGGACGCGCAAGGTTAAAGAGTCACAGCACATTATCCAGAAATGACGTTAACTCGAATTTCAGTCAGCGTATTCGGCTTAGGGGACACCCCCCGCGTCTTGCTGGCTTTCGCCGAAGCATGTCTAGACTGAGCGTTTCTCACACTGCCCCCAGTTTTCGCCGAGTTCTCCTTGGTAACCACGCTTTCCTTGGACGCCACATTGTCCTTCACTTTCTTTTCCTTGGCCGCTTTCTTGGCCGAAGAGTCCTCGCCCAAAGCTCTCCGTCGGCGGAGATAGTTGACACGAAGGACGAACGTTTCTGGGAGATAGCGTCCGTTTCTGTTGAGGTGAGATTTGACGAAGTTGGGGACGCAGCGTGACAGCGCCTCGTGATTCACGTGCTGGTAGATGAATACGGCATCCGCGAGCTGCGATGAGGTCAGGCTGCTTCTGGACAGCGAGGTGCTGTCACCGCGGCTAGCCCTGGAGAAGCAGCGTTCTTCCTCAACGGTGAACAGCGAGGCTAGATCGTTCATCAGCTGCTGTTCCTTGGCCGACAGAGTGCTTGAGGTCATGGAGGACGGGGCCCTCGCTTCTGGAGTTCCTTGCTCGCTGCGTGATGCCCACACGACCAGGCTGTCGTGAGGATGAGACGACGATGCGGGTCTGGAACTGACCGACCTTTCTCCCGACACCGACCGAGTTCTGGTTCTGGCATTCATGGTTTTCAAATGAATCCAGCAGATGACACGCTGTTAGAAACCGAAGAGTACGATCAGAAAGTCACCACGCATTTAACAACCCAAGAGGACGATTAGAGTAAAGAAGACGTCGGGATATATATTGTAAACGACAGTCAAACACCTACTCACTATCTGCGCGGCAATCAATGGGTGAAAAGGCTTTGGAGTAGGAGGCCCCATTCACTTTAAGAGGAGCAAGCCAACAACATGCTGAGTGTCTCTCCACAATGAAAGTGACAACCAGTCCGTCCAATATAGACCCTCTCCAAAACCAGTGCCTCTCGCTGTTGAAGGGGAACTCTTTCTGAGCGCGATAAGGACTTTGACATGTTCCAATTTCTTGGCGATTGTGAGAGAAGGCTTTCAGTCCTACGACAGTCGGGACATGCAGATAACAGCGGCCATGCTGGCTGGCCTACAATGAATCACACATCAAAGAATGACACTCGTTTTATTATTGCTCCTTATCTTGCCGAGCCTCGAGCAGATCGAATGGCCCGTGTCCTAGCGCTAGCGGCAATAGTGATTACTCTTTATTGAACTGCGTTTTGTACCCACATTTTCCTTACCTCCTTCATTGAATAATAAATGTGTGTGTGCGTGTGCGTGCGTGCGTGCGTGCGTGCGTGCGTGCGTGTGAGTGTGTGTGTGTGTGTGTGTGTGTGTGTGTATGTGTGTGTATGTGTGTGTGTGTGTGTGTGTGTGTGTGTGTGTGTGTGTGTGTTGTATGATCAACGATGAAAATTCTCTCAGATCACAACAAAGAAAGTAGACTCCCGCCTGTTGTCACAATGCCATTGCTTTCGCCCATTGTTGATAGCATCATAGGTTAGACATAGTACTTCCTAACACGCGAAACGGCGCTTTCTCTTGACAGTGATGACCCACCAACTATCACGCACGTATGTGCACCCCTGTATTTATTGTTTTGAACACGGGTTCTGTTCTCTCTCTTTTATTTTAATCTTTTAAGATTAATCACTCCGAGGGAAATGCCTTCAAAGGCGTTGCCACACAGCTACGATCCAGAGATGCATAGCAACTAAAAACACCCCTTTTTTGTTGTCACGGAAACCGAGATAAACAAACCACACAAACCTTTTTTCATTTATTCCACAATCATTTTTCACCGAACAAGCATAAAACCCCAAATCAGCGTAGATTTTTGTCTGCATTCCTCCATGAATTTCTTGCATATAACTTTAATGTTCATTAATGATACTTTCTTGTATCTAACTCACCAAGCTGCTTCAAAACCAGTTGCTGTTTAAAAAATAAAAAAGACGACAATGCTAGCTTCAACAAAAACCCATCGTGGTGGTAGTGTACTCATAGGCCTTTTTTGGTTCGAAGAGTCATTTAATTAGCCACCAACTGCTATACCACCATTCCACCACAGTCAGATCAGATATTAAAGTTCCCTGCTTGAAACACAAATCAACCAACAACCCGAACGACAAATCACTGGAAGTCAAAGAAAATTCATGGTTGGAAGAGCCGGGAGCGAACGAAATGTGCCTGCCCTCTGCCCTCTTGCCGCCCGAAAAGCTATTGGTTTACTGAACGTTGCCACTACAATCTATATCCCCACACCAGAGACTATTTTGTTCCCCTCTATATCCATGACTCGCATAGAGACTGGCGGGGGGTGGGCTAGGTCGTGGTTCGGGGGAGAGGGGCAGAAAAGGGTGTGCGAGGTTTGGGAGGTGCGTGTGATTGTAGGAGGAAGTGTTGCTTTGTGTGTGAGGTCTTTTCACAGGTTTCGTGTTAGTGTGTGTACATAGGAATGGTAATGGTGTACTGTGTGTGTGTGTGTGTGTGTGTGTGTGTGTGTGTGTGTGTGTGTGTGTGTGTGTGTGTGTGTGTGTGTGTGTGTGTGTGTGTGTGTGTGTGTGTGTGTGTGTGTGTGTGTGTGTGTGTGTGTGTGCGTGCGTGCGTGCGTGCGTGCGTGTGTGTGTGTGTGTGTGTGTGTGTGTGTGTGTGTGTGTGTGTGTGTGTGTGTGTGTGTGTGTGTGTGTGTGTGTGTGTGTGTATGTGTGTGTGTGCGTGCGTGTGTGCGTATGTACGTGTGTGTGTATGCGTGTGAATGCGTAACTATGCGTGTATGTGTTCACTCAGAGTATGCAAGACTTCCCCGACATGTATTGCTAATTTACTAAGTCTTAGACAAAACATCTCATTGTAACATGCGACAGTACATAATTATACAGCTACATAAAAATGCACGTGTATCTATGATCAATCTTTGCACATTGTTTCTTACCCAGACATACTTCCATTTCCACCAAATTCAACACCATCATTAAAATTTTCAACATGCCTAAAGAAGACAAATTAAATGCAAATTGCGTTTTTAACTTTCTGAAAAACTTGTCTTTACCTATATCATTCCACCTCCTTCGTGACAGGTTATGGCCAATACGTTGCGAAAACTTATCCTAATCTGCTTTTCTCTCTCAACTACCTGCATGCGTAGACAGGCTAATTGGCGTGCATGTGCACACGTGTGTTTGTGCATGCGTGTATCTGAGTATCCACTGCGCTCCACCTATGCACTATGAGTGCGTTCAATTCACTGTGTGGAACACGTCCGTTTTCAGTGTCCATAATATAAGTTAAATAGTCAATCAGACGCTCTACTGATGATTGAATACCAATGTCCAGTCCAATTCCTGTATGGAATCGTGTTAGGTCCTGTTATTACTGCCGCTTGACAAAATATGTTGTGTTGGAAGCTAGGCGATTTTAAAATAAACAACATTTCAAAACCACCAACTGCTCTCTCGGTGTTGTTGGGGTTTTTTCGCCTCCCCCCTCCCCTCCTCTTACTCCACCGTCCCCTTCACAACAAGACTTTCCCTAAAAACGTGCGGGGCATCACGACTGTCAGATGAACGGCTCTCAGATAAACGACTGTCAGAGCACAGCTGTCAGAAATTAGAAAGGCAGGCAGACATGAAAACTGTATGTCTGTCTGTCTGTCTGTCTATCTGTCTCTCTCTCTCTCTCTCTCTCTCTCTCTCTCTCTCTCTCTCTCTCTCTCTCTCTCTCTCTCTCTCTCTCTCTCTCTCTCTCTCTCTCTCTCTCTCTCTCTCTCTCTCTCTCTCTCTCTCTGTCTCTCTCTCTGTCTCTCTCTCTCTCTCTCTCTCTCTCTCTCTCTCTCTCTCTCTCTCTCTCTCTCTCTCTCTCTCTCTCTCTCTCTCTCTCTCTCTCTCTCTCTCTCTCTCTCTCTCTCTCTCTCTCTCTCTCTCTCTCTCTCTCTTTCTCTCTCCCCTCTCTCTCAAATACACACTTGCGCGCGGGGGCACACACACACACACACACACACACACACACACACACACACACACACACACACACACACACACACACACACACACACACACACACACACACACACACACACACACACACACACACACACACACACACACACACACACACACACACACACACACACACACACACACACACACACACACACACATGCGTACACACATGCCACCACAATGCAATACGTTTATGACTGTGATTTTGGTCTTTGTTCAATTAGATATCATACATTTCTTTGCATTTTAAATTCTGCTTGTAAATATGATAATGCATGTGTGCTCTATACCTTTAATCTTCTATGCCATATTATAACCGTTCAATGTATTTTATTGTATGTTTAATGTCAATGTCTATGTTATAATCGTGGCACCTGGACGCAATTTCTCTTTTCAGAGATAATAAAGATGTTTTGATTTGATTTGACATATAACAAGCGTCATTAACCAAATTAGGCGTATACAAACTCATTGATAAAGAACAACCCAACCCAACCCAGGAACATACAAAACATAAAGACCCTCTCTCTTTCCCTCGATCTCTGTCTCTTTCTCTGTATTTGTCTCTCTTTCTCTGTGTCTGTCTCTTTATGTGTCTCTCTCTCCTTCTCTGTCTCTCCCTCTCCCTCTTTTCACCCACACTCGCACATTCACATACACCCGTAAACTTACACATAAACACACATACAAACCCACACATACAATCATACACACACTACAAATGTTTGAGCGGATCCCGTCAGCCGGGACATTATCGTTCTAACACACGTGACAGTTTGGTCGTTACGACGTCTCTGATATGGGACCGAAAATAAATAATCAAAGTGTATGATGAGAGCCGCGAATCAAATAGTCGTGGCGTTCCCAAAACTTTCCCTATATCCCCGCCTTTCATTGAACGGGTGGTCGACTTTCCTATTGACTGGAATGCAGTGGACTGTGCACTTAGATAATTACCCTTTTTTTTTACGTGGGTACCGTTCTGCATGACTTGAAATAAATAAAACAAACGTCTGATGACTGTTGATTAATTGTTAAAAAAAAAAGGGTTTATGCAATCTGCCAAATTAGACGAGTAACACTGCTGTTCAATTGTCGTCTTCGTATAGTTATGTGCTAATGTTTATTTTGTTATGTTTTCAGAAGATCAACTCATTTTTTTACACCCCCCCCCCCCCTCCCCCCGTACACGTAAAAGTAACAACATCCCACTTCACGCATAATTATTGCAACCTTAGCTTTATCAATAGTGGGTAAAAAGCCCATGGGCGGGTAAGAAGCCCATGCCAATTATCTCATGATATGAAGCAAATTTCAGTCAAATTTTGCCCATGAGACGAGTGTTAATGTTTAGCGTTCGTCTCATGGGCAAAATGTGACTAAACTTTGCTTCATTTCGTGAGATAATTGGCATGGGCTTCTTACTCGCCCATGGGCTTTTTACCCCGTCTTCCCCTATTTGTGATGCGTACACGGGGTGCAACGTTTACATGTGTGCACGTGTAGATGTCTGTCTTTCTCAACGTTTCTTTCTGTTTTATCAGCTAGGCTTGTATGTGCGTGCTGAGCAGTGGATTGCTTTTCTACGGAAAATAAAATAACTGATTGCAACAACAAATTGACATTATAAACCACAACAGTATGGGAAGACGGGGTAAAAAGCCCATGGGCGGGTAAGAAGCCCATGCCAATTATCTCATGAAATAAAGAAAATGTCAGTCAAATTTGCCCATGAGACGAGTGTATTCGTCTCATGGGCAAATTTGACTGACATTTTCTTTATTTCATGAGATAATTGGCATGGGCTTCTTACCCGCCCATGGGCTTTTTACCCCGTCTTACCCTACTTGTCATCTAATTTTGATACGAATAGATTCCCATACGTGTTACGCGGAGATTTCGAGACCGTGGAACAATTTTGTTTGATTTGGAACTGAATATGTCTAGCTATAGGCCTACTACACCCACTTGATATTAAAGACTCCCGGCATAAATCATAGATCGGGGTGTTTGTCGCACAGACCTGTCAATCCCTCCATTGTGTCAATAGATCGGAGGTTTTGGAAGCCTTCTATGTGGCTATGGGTGAATTAACCCTTTCACCGCCAAAGTCGCATTTTAGCACCACAATGATGTAACACCTATGTCACTAAAAGGCATCAAACCAGGGTCTGTTATCCAAATACCCCAGTTTCTGAATTTTGGGAGGTAAGAATAGGCTTTACTTTGTGCATGTCACTAAAGAATCCCCAATATTGAAGTGATTATTTTGTCTCTTCCAAGTAAGTATAATGGCATTTGTTTTTGCTGATAAATGGCTGGCGGCGAAAGGGTTAAGGCCGTTTCAAAGAGCCAGTAAAGTGTCTGGGCTGCTTTGAACAAAACAAAAAAGAGTAGGGGAAGACGGGGTAAAAAGCGCATGGGCGGGTAAGAAGCCCACCCCAATTATCTCATGAAATGAAGCAAATTTCAGTCTCATTTTGCCCATGAGACGAGCGTTAATGTCTAGCATTCGTCTCATGGGCAAATTTGACTGAAATTTTCTTTATTTCATGAGATAATTGGGGTGGGCTTCTTACCCGCCCATGCGCTTTTTACCCCGTCTTCCCCTATGTATACGCAAAGAACCGGGGTAGCAAAGCCATAAAAAAAAAAACCCGAGTTAGGTGTGAAGCAGGACCGCTCTGAGCCTCAATGGCACGCTTTGAAAATGTTGAATCACGTCATTCGATGCATTGAGCATTGACTGTCGCTTGATGTATTGGGCATTGATTGCGTGGTGCATTCTGCATCTGTGTGAGTGCGCGCGCGTAAGTGTGCGTCTGTGCGAGCTTTTGTGTGTGTGTGTGTGTGTGTGTGTGTGTGTGTGTGTGTGTGTGCGTGTGTGTGTGCGTGTGCGTGTGTGTGTGTGTGCGTGCGTGCGTGTGTGCGTGCGTGTGTGCGTGCGTGCGTGCGTGCGTGCGTGCGTGCGTGCGTGCGTGCGTGCGTCAAAGTCAATATTTTAATTTTCAGATGGTACATTGAATAAGCAATAATGTTTGCATTTTTACATCAAGCCATCTATAACAACCCCCCCCCCCCCCCACCTCTCTCTCTCTCTCTCTCTCTCTCTCTCTCTCTCTCTCTCTCTCTCTCTCTCTCTCTCTCTCTCTCTCTCTCTCTGTCTCTCTCTATGTCTCTCTATGTCTCTCTCTGTCTGTCTGTCTGTCTGTCTGTCTCTCTCTCTCTCTCTCTCTCTCTCTCTCTCTCTCTCTCTCTCTCTCTCTCTCTCTCTCTCTCTCTCTCTCTCTCTCTCTCTCTCTCTCTCTCTCTCTCTCTCTCTCTCTCTGTGAAGAAGGGCGCATCTTGTTTTAAAAAAGTCACATTAATCAGGAAACAAGAGACCACAAAAGGCCCCAAGATGATTTCTCTCTCTTGCTATTTACACCCCCTCCCCCCTCTCTTTGTGTATGCGACATGTTATTATGTTTAGCAAGTAAATAAACAATGACACAGAAATATTGGCAATGGCATATCATTATTCACAACAAAAACAACGCGCAGTGTTGCCTATTAACCACCTCTAAAACAACAACAAAGAAACATTTTTGCTAACATATTACAGAAGAAAATAATACAATGCACATACGTTACTGTACATAACAAGCCGAGTATAGGTATATTATAATATTTCAATGTCAGCCGCAACTCCTATGTTTTTTGGGATTACATAGTGAGAACGGGTACAACGTAGTGGTTGCGTAGTGAGAGCGGGGTGAACGCAGCAGCAAGGAAGGACCTGCGCAATGAGCACTGGCTGGTTCTGCAAAAAACTGAGCACGAGGCTATGACGTAGCAAGGAGGTGACACGCGTGGCAGGAGCGTCATACTAGCTTGGCGCGGTCTTCTAGAACTTGGCTGCATCGTGGCTCTATTCAGGCATCGTGGAGGGAACGTGGCAAGAACGTAGCCAGGATGCATAGAGCGTGGCGTGCGTGTAGTTATTACAAGGAAAGGGGTCAAAATGTATCTTTGGCGCGTACTGAGAACGTAGCAGCAATAACGTGGTTGCTTTCAAACCAAACGAGAAGGCTGACGCAGTTCAGCCATCCAGTGACCTACAGAGAAGCAAAAACAATCATCCACAACCACTACCGGTCCCAGTGGAAGAGAAGGCAGGGTGAAGACAGTGGTGTTGATGCAATCCACCAGCTCAACAGACACCAGCAAACAACCCTCTTCCGGCTGAGGACTGGCCACTGCAGACTGCTGAGCCACCTCAATCGACTCATACCGATGAATACCGATGAATATCCGTGTGGTTCAGGATTCCAGACCCCTGAACACATACTACAACACTGCCCAACACATGATGCTCTACGACGCCAAACCTGGCCAGGGTGGGTGGAGCTGCAGGTGCAGCTTTGGGGCAGCCACACCGACCTGGAGAAGACAGTGGACTTCATCATGGCGACCAATTTGAAAGTCTGACGCTGCCAGCTACATCGAACGCTGAAGAAGAAGAAGAAGAAGCTTTCAAACCTAAGGAGATTTTCCGCAGTTCACCACGACCTCGCCACGTTCTCTAGAAATTTAGCGCGCAGTGAGGACGTACGTGGTGGGGCCTTCATCATGGGTGACGCTAATATCATTTGTAGGGTCCTACGTTCAAGAGGCTGCGCCTAATAGGACGTTAATCTCATCACCATCCTACGTACATGCACTGCAGACTCGAATTTAAAGCCAGCAAATTCCATGGAGTTGTTATTAGTATATTTAGAGTGCATAGGTCCGACGAATTCCTCCTCCTATATCTGTACCCCTCCTCCCATTTACCTCCCCCTCCCCTCCCCCGTCACCCGACGAAGACTTATTAAGCTTATTTAAATACCGGCTTCACGTAAATACCGTCCAGCCACCATAATTTCAGTCCGTGAGGTTAAGCCTGATTGATCGCTGCCCATGATTGCCGTCGATAGCTTTTGTTGCCAAGCTGCTTGCTGAGGAGAGAAAATGTAATAAACTGTGCACATAAAAATATAAGCCAGTGAGTGTGCATAGGGAAAACGATTGCCAGTCGCAAACCTCTCTTACTTTTTGTTGACATTTTTGTGTGTGTGTGGAACTATGATTTTTATTGTCTTAAATGTATGTACTGAAAACGTGTGGACTAAAACTGAGCACAGAAAAAAGTGCCAAGACATGTGTTGACAAGGAGATGGAAGAAGGTGGATAGGAATCATGTACTATTTGATTAGTACCAGAACTCTCGAACCTTTCTCGTTTTAAGGTTGGATATACGGAAGAAGATAACATAAAGTCTGCATCCATACAGATGCTGTGCATGTATTAGATACACCTACGTCGGTGTGCGCAAAGACCATCAATGAAAACGTGCCTATGAGTACAGCCATTTACACAATCAATGCTGTAGAAGAAGTATGTGTGTGTGTGTGTGTGTGTGTGTGTGTGTGTGTGTGTGCGTGCGTGCGTGTGTGCGTGCGTGTGTGCGTGTGCGTGTGCGTGCGTGTGCGTGCGTGCGTGCGTGCGTGCGTGCGTGCGTGTGTGTGTGTGTGTGTGTGTGTGTGTGTGTGTGTGTGTGTGTGTGTGTGTGTGTGTGTGTGTGTGTGTGTGCTTACTTGTGAATATTGTTCTCACGCCAAGTGCTTTAATCTCGTAACGTGATCGTTTCCTATTGTCTGAATGTGTAATTGTGTCAGCTGTATTTGTCACTACAGATTCATGGTTCTCGTGTAACTGGCTGAAGTATGTTCACCCAATGTTCAGGAGACGTTTTGTATGCAAAATGTTAAGTGAAAAAGATCAGAGTTTGACTGGACACCAAAGCATTGGCGTCGTCATTTGAATGGCTCTAGTTATAACGGCTTACTTCTACATGGTGTCAGAAATGCGAGCATATATGAAACATAATCTACACACCCAAACGGAAGTCGAAAAAAGCTCGCGCAAATAAATAACCCACACACTCACATATATTACGTTTATTATGTAGAGGAAGTTGCTCACATCCAAAACTGCAACAACGAAACGACAACAACAACATAAACGTACGTACGTAATTTAATCACTGATGCCATAGTACATTCTAACTTTCTTTTGATGACGACAATAGCTTTTTAAAAATCTCATCGAGTCTTGAGTGTGTGTAATTAGTAGAGTTGAGAACCGGTTCAAAAATCTGAACCGGTTTAAAACCGGTTTTCCCTCTTCGAACCGGTTTACATAACCGTTGTTTTTAAACCAGTACTCGCATCAGTAGTTTCACCTATGCAAAGACATATTTATTTGTCAGAATATTCACACACACGCACGCACGCGCACACATTTTTGCTAACATATTACAGAAGCCGAGTATAGGTACACACACAATTAAGAAACTTATGACTTATGACACACATACACTCAACTCAACACTCAGTCAAAGTAAAAGCCATACACCACCACAAACTAGAAACAGTTAGGCCTACTCTTGGTTAACAAACACCCAATCTGCGCTGGGAATCAGTGTTGTTTTTCGAAAAGAATGCGTTATTCTTAGAAAAACTTACTTACAGTTTGCAGTTAAAACACCGGTTGACAGCAACTGGAACCGGTTTTTCGAACCGCGAAAGCTTAGCACCGGTTTTTCTGTTCAAACCGGTCCCCCCCCCCCCCCCTCCCTAGTAATTAGTCTATGTATTGTCGTAGGAGCACACAAACTGTACAAGACTGGTAGACATTGGTATCAACGCGTGGTGATTAGCGTCGTGGAAGTTGAAGGTTTAAGATAGGACCAAGGTTTTGTTTTCCCCCGATACTCAACAGACAGATTAATGGCAAAGTAACTGACAGGAGTTTTTCTGTCCTCATTCATTATTGTTAACTGACATTTCATTGGAATTATCAGCGACAGTTTGACCGTTTCCCCCATTTGACACATATGTATACGTCAAAATGTCGTTTATAAAGCTTGATAGCGTATCTGAAGCTTTCGGGAGTGTATAACTTGAAACTTCTCTCCCACTGCTTCAGTCCAATCCCACCTCCCTGTCTCTCTGTCTCTCTCTCTCTGCATGTGTTTTGAAATGACTGTTTAATTTGGCTGCCACCAACGTATCACGTACTGACCTGATGACATCACTGATGATGTCATCAGATGAAGAGGAATAACCCTGATATGCTGGCTTTTGCTCTAACACAGTCAAGAGGTCTATATCCCCAGACCATATTGCCAGATTGGCTCTATCAGTTGTCTTTTTCATGGCATGATTTGCCCAATTATTTTTTCTTTAATTTTCTCTGGTAGTCAAGGGGTTAAAGATTTTCTCATGTTTTCCAAATTTTCTTTGTTGTTGTGCTACTTGTTACCCCCCCCCCCCCCCCCCCCCCCCCCCCCCCCCCCCCACCCCTTTTTCTCCACATTTTCTGCCTTGGTATTTCATTTTTTCGTTCATTTGGTTTTTTTTGTCGAGGGGCATGGTGTAAAAAAAGCTTATGTTTATCTATTAACCCTCAGTAAACATTCGTATTCGTATTCTCTCTCTACTTCATTGTCTTGGAACAAAGACCTGCTGGCCTTTTTTCCATATATTTCTTCAACACACACACACACGCACGCACGCACATACACGCGCGCGCGCGCGCGCACACGCACGCACGCACACACACGCGCGCGCGCACGCACGCACGCACGCACGCGCGCACGCACACACACACACACACACACACACACACACACACACACACACACACACACACACACACACACACACACACACACACACACACACACACGTTTGTGCCAGGCTTATACTGGTTTTTATTAGCACTCCGAGATGAGCCAAACATCAAAATCGTAACACGGATAGGTACTATAACTATAAAGCTCATTGTCTTTGGGCATGAAAAAACACACAAGGATTTATTGGTTGTAGTTGCGAATCATGTTTAGCATTTTAGGGGAATCATGTTCAAGTTGCCCGTATACAAATTATTTGATCTGTAAGCAAAGCATTCTGCCTCCTTCCCTATTGTTTTGGCTATAAAATGTGGAGAACCCCCCAAAAAAACAATGAATATGTCGCTAGCGCATTAGTGCACTTAAAACAAAAGAGATTTGATTCTTTGTATTCTACTTGAACTATTCTGAAGACAGATTAAAAGAAAATAGTGACAAGAAGAAAATATAAGGAAGAGAGAAAATATTGACACAACAAGTGTAATTGAATAGTTATTGATCTTTTTTTGTTCATACGAGAGGGCAATCCTTCATAACATTTGAAGTGTGTGTGTGTGTGTGTGCGTGTGTGCGTGTGTGTGTGTGTGTGTGCGTGTGCGTGCGTGCGTGCGCGTGTGCGTGTGTGTGCGTGCGTGCGTGCGCGCGCGCGCGCGCGCGCGCGCGTGTGTGTGTGTGTGTGTGTGTGTGTGTGTGTGTGTGTGTGCCGCGCGCGCGGCGCGCGCGCGCGCGCCGCGTGTGTGTGTGTGTGTGTGTGTGTGTGTGTGTGTGTGTGTGTGTGTGTGTGTGTGTGTGTGTGTGTGTGTGTGTGTGTGTGTGTGTGTGTGTGTGTGTGTATGTGTGTGTGTGTGTGTTCGCGCCGGCACGATAATGTTTATGTGTGTGGGCACCCTGTAATTCATCGTAACACAATGGAATGCAATATACCACAGCATAACACACTACACATAGACAAATAAACGAAAACAAAGACATGCTAAAAGGTCTGTGTACACATATACACAAGCTATTTCTATTTCCCCATGAGCTGTAGGTCATAGTAAGAGTGGGCTATCACTGTGTTGCCATGGGGAAATAGAAAATAATGAATAATGTTAACGTGTACACAGACCTTTAACGGTCATCCTCGGCTGGGGTTGCATTCAATCAATCAATCAATCAATCAATCAAATCAATTTATTGTCTCCATAAGAAGAAATTTGTTGCCCAGCTTGCGCATAAAATACAGAATGAATAATAAAAACATTTCATTAACTGGTCAGTTACACAACATACATATTGAAGAAGACAATTTTACACAAGGGCACAAGTAGATACCATGGAAACAATTAAACTTAACAGGAGCACCCCCCCCACACACACACACACACACACTAAGTTAAAACTAATAAAGATATCCCTTTAGTTAAATGCAATATTCCTAAATTAAAGGCAAACGGCAAACAGTATTCAAATAGCATGAATACGTGACCGGAAAAGATTGAAGGCATGTGAATCAAAAGACACCCAAACAACAACAGCATATTAACACGTTGGTAAGAGTACCGACACACATCCTGATATCAGATTCTGGCCACACCATCACAACACAAAATGGTATACTAGCCGTCATCGTACCGTTTTTCAATGCATCTCGGTGTTAATATTAGGCCTACTTGACCCCTGTTATGGAAGGTGGTGGTACATAATGCTGCATGCATCCAACTAGCAGTTGGCTCGCTTGTTCTTGTCCTGTATTCATAGGTTTGCAAGTGTGAACATGCACACTCGTTGATATTTCACACACGCGGGCGCGCACCCCCATACGTACGGATACATACATATCCCCACACAGGCATACGCTTAGACACATGCGTACACACACACACACACACACACACACACACACACACACACACACACACACACACACACACACACACACACACACACACACACACACACACACACACACACAAACGCGCGCGCACGCACATACACACACACACTGTTTGCAAATGGCACAACTAAACGAGACGTACTTTTAATTAAAAGCAAAACTACGGAAACAAAAGAACACAAGATGCGATATTTGAAACATCAGAGCTCGCGTTTATACATTTGCTTTGAAAATAAATACTGGCAACAGTGATAGTACTATAGACAGATGTGATAGCAATGCAGACCTATAACTGTACAATGTTCCTCCCCTTCCGCGATAAAAAAAAAATCCCTTGACATCTGTCAATGCATGCAGGAAATAATGGTGCTATCAATATTTCTCAGACGCAGAGCTGTGGGTTACTTATATATTGTCCAATATTGTATGAAAAAGAACGACAATTTTCTGAAAAAGTCATCACATATAAAGAAAATACAGTAGTACGTTTGTGGAAAGTGGTACTGCACCTGATGCGTTATCTAATATTAACACTTTTAAAAATCTTCTCGACCAAGATCCTAATATGATAAGAGCTTTCAATGTTTTGGATGATTAAAAATGAAAGTCCATTCAAAAAAAAATTAAAAAAATTAAGACTAGTTTAGCTTAGGTTTGCGCAATCATTGTGAAACTTAATCAAATTAAACAATCAAGAAAGGGCATAAAAGGGTCGAGAGGCCCACTTCCAGCCATATTACACTACTACTACTACTACTACTACTACTACTACTACTACTACTACTACTACTACTACTACTACTACTGCAGATTCCCTAAGTATTGTGAATGTTTCTAGGAAATGGTACTGCAGATTCCCTAAGTATTGTGAATGTTTGTAGGAAGTGGTATTGCAGATTCCCTAAGTATTGTGAATGTTTGTAGGAAGTGGTATTGCAGATTCCCTAAGTATTGTGAATGTTTGTAGGAAGTGGTACTGCAGATTCCCTAAGTATTGTGAATGTTTGTAGGAAGTGGTACTGCAGATTCCCTAAGTATTGTGAATGTTTGTATGAAGTGGTATTGCAGATTCCCTAAGTATTGTGAATGTTTGTAGGAAGTGGTATTGCAGATTCCCTAAGTATTGTCAATGTTTGTAGGAAGTGGTGCAGCAGATTCCCTAAGTATTGTGAATGTTTGTAGGAAGTGGTACTGCAGATTCCCTAAGTATTGTGAATGTTTGTATGAAGTGGTATTGCAGATTCCCTAAGTATTGTGAATGTTTGTAGGAAGTGGTATTGCAGATTCCCTAAGTATTGTCAATGTTTGTAGGAAGTGGTGCAGCAGATTCCCTAAGTATTGTGAATGTTTGTATGAAGTGGTATTGCAGATTCCCTAAGTATTGTGAATGTTTGTATGAAGTGGTATTGCAGATTCCCTAAGTATTGTCAATGTTTGTAGGAAGTGGTATTGCAGATTCCCTAAATATTGTCAATGTTAATAAACTAAACACTCTTTGCTATAAATCTATCAATCAAGCTGCTCCATCGTACCCCTGCGACAATAGTTCAATTTATACGCCAGCTCGCACATTATGTTCAGTTTGTCTCCAGATCCCTATATACAAGTTCTGACCTGTCGGTCGGCGCTCTTTTCTTGTTTCAGGACCAACCTCCTGGAAAAAAAACTTCCTCTCTCCCTCCGTCAGCGACCGTCCCTCTCTGCTTTCAAATCAAACCTCAAAACCCATCTGTTCCCCGTCATTGAAGACCATTCTCTCTTTCCCTCCTCTTTCTTCCCTTTAGGTCTATTTCTCATACGCGTGTGTCTGTTATCTTCTTATTAGTCTTTGTATAGTGTCTCTGTTTGGATGCGTTGTGAATATTCAACGTGTGTGTGCGCTTCGATTTGATTTCTATCAAGACTTAGCGCCCTATAACTACTGTATGTTGTTGTTTGTAGGAAGTGGTGCAGCAGATTCCCTAAGTATTGTGAATGTTTGTAGGAAGTGGTATTGCAGATTCCCTAAGTATTGTGAATGTTTGTAGGAAGTGGTGCAGCAGATTCCCTAAGTATTGTCAATGCTTGTAGGAAATGGTGTTACATATTCCCTAAGTATTGGCAATGTTTTGAGAAGCGGTACTGCAGATTTCCTAAGCAATGTCAATGTTTATGGGAAATGGTATTGCAGATTCCCTAAGTATTGTGACTGTATACAGGGCGTAGTGCTGCAGATTCCCTAAGTATTGTTAAAGTTTGTATGACATTGTGCGTAAGATTCCCCAAGCTTTGCGTACGTTTGTTGGAATTTCAGCTGTAGGCTTCCTAAGCGTTGTCAATGTTTGAAGGATCCGCTGAGGGTCTGTTGACGGCCGGGCAGTGGTGATTTGCTGTAGTGGTCCAGGAGGTCATCCACTGTCTTGAAGAACGTCTTCTTGTCCAGACTGACTTCCTTGTTCTGTTAAAAGACACCCAACATACCTTGACATTGAAAACAGTTAGAAACGTTCTCAAGAAATATGTTAAGACTTAGTACGCGTTGAGGTTGTTTGAATGAACTCTAAATCCTTTCAAATTTCTTTCCTTCTTTCACTTTGATGGGTTTGCAGTACTATTTTGTACTTCAGTAATTAGCACCACTGCCTGTGGATCATTCAGGATTGTAATCAAACAAACCAAAGGGCCCGAATTACACAAATCTGACCAAAACATAAAACACATAATGGAAAGGTGAATATCATCGCACCCCTGTAGTCAGTCTTTATGTTGGTTTGCTATCCAATGGCCCTGCTTGAGGCGCTTTGTGCTGCGCAAACTAAAGACTGAGCAGATCCACACGTCTGTACAGACAATTCTGACTTTAACCCTTGGCTACTTTCGCTACACAAAAAAGTATTTAGTGAAGTTCAACTTTCCATGATAGCCGATTTTGTCTCTTTTGGCACCATGCTGATTGAACATTCATGTCACTAAATAGGCGTCAGTTCACGGTCTGTTATCCCATGACCATATCTTCTTTATTTTATCCAATGACCATCTCTTCTTTCTCTTATCCATTGACGATATCTTCTTTCTCTTATCCATTGACGATATCTTCTTTCTCTTATCCAATGACCCTATCTTCTTTCTCTTATCCAATGACCCTATCTTCTTTCTCTTATCCAATGACCATATCTTCTTTCTCTTATCCAATGACCCTATCTTCTTTCTCTTATCCAATGACCCTATCTTCTTTCTCTTATCCAATGACATATCTTCTTTCTCTTATCCAATGACATATCTTCTTTCTCTTATCCAATGACCCTATCTTCTTTCTCTTATCCAATGACCCTATCTTCTTTCTCTTATCCAATGACATATCTTCTTTCTCTTATCCAATGACATATCTTCTTTCTCTTATCCAATGACCCTATCTTCTTTCTCTTATCCAATGACATATCTTCTTTCTCTTATCCAATGACATATCTTCTTTCTCTTATCCAATGACATATCTTCTTTCTCTTATCCAATGACCCTATCTTCTTTCTCTTATCCAATGGCGATATCTTCTTTCTTTTATCCAATGACATATCTTCTTTCTTTTATGCATTGACCATATCTTCTTTCTCTGAGACAATGGCCATATCTTCTTTCTCTGAGACAATGTCCATATCTTCTTTCTCTGAGACAATGTCCATATCTTCTTTTTCGGCGACAGTGGCCATATCTTCTTTTTCGGCGACAGTGGCCATATCTTATTTATCTGAGACAATGGCCATACCTTCTTTATGTGAGACAGTGGCCATATCTTCTTTCTCTGAGGCAATGGCCATATCTTCTTTATGTGAGACAGTGGCCATATCTTCTTTCTCTGAGACAATGGCCATATTTTCTTTATCTGAGACAGTGGCCATATCTTCTTACTCTGAGACAATGGCCATATCTTCTTTCTCTTATCCATTGACCATATCTTCTTTCTCTGAGACAGTGGCCATATCTTCTTTCTCTTATCCATTGACCATATCTTCTTTCTCTGAGACAGTGGCCATATCTTCTTTCTCTTATCCATTGACCATATCTTCTTTCTCTTATCCACTGACCATATCTTCTTTCTCTTATCCATTGACCATATCTTCTTTCTCTGAGACAGTGGCCATATCTTCTTTCTCTTATCCATTGACCATATCTTCTTTCTCTTATCCAATGACCATATCTTCTTTCTCTTATCCAATGACCATATCTTCTTTCTCTTATCCAATGACCATATCTTCTTTCTCTTATCCAATGACCATATCTTCTTTCTCTTATCCATTGACCATATCTTCTTTCTCTGAGACAGTGGCCATATCTTCTTTCTCTTATCCATTGACCATATCTTCTTTCTCTTATCCATTGACCATATCTTCTTTCTCTTATCCAATGACTATATATCTTCTTTCTCTTATCCAATGACTATATATCTTCTTTCTCTGAGACAGTGACCATATCTTCTTTCTCTTATCCACTGACCATGTCTTCTTTCTCTGAGACAAAGACCATATCTTCTTTCTTTTATCCAATGACCATATCTTCTTTCTCTTATCCAATGACCATATCTTCTTTCTCTTATCCAATGACCATATCTTCTTTCTCTTATCCAATGACATATCTTCTTTCTCTTATCCAATGACCATATCTTCTTTCTCTTATCCAATGACCATATCTTCTTTCTCTTATCCAATGACCATATCTTCTTTCTCTTATCCACTGACCATATCTTCTTTCTCTTATCCAATGACCATATCTTCTTTCTCTTATCCAATGACCATATCTTCTTTCTCTTATCCATTGACCATATCTTCTTTCTCTTATCCAATGACTATATATCTTCTTTCTCTTATCCAATGACTATATATCTTCTTTCTCTGAGACAATGACCATATCTTCTTTCTCTTATCCAATGACCATATCTTCTTTCTTTTATCCAATGACCATATCTTCTTTCTTTTATCCAATGACCATATCTTCTTTCTTTTATCCAATGACCATATCTTCTTTCTCTTATCCAATGACTATATATCTTCTTTCTCTTATCCAATGACTATATATCTTCTTTCTCTTATCCACTGACCATATCTTCTTTCTCTTATCCAATGGCGATATCTTCTTTCTCTTATCCAATGGTCGTATCTTATTTCTCTTATTCATTGACCATATCTTCTCTCTCTTATCCAATGGCCATATTATCTTCATAATTTTGGAAGGCAATAATAGGCCTTGTTTTGTGTATCTATGTCACAAGGGAATCCCCAGTATTGCAAATGTATTTTGTTTTTCAAATCCAGTAATAGACAGAAACGTTTGAATTAAAATGGCTGGTCGTAAAAAGAAGAAAACAACCCACAACGCTTTGTGTTAATGGTTGTCACTTGTGTTCCACTGACCTCTGTGAAGATCTTGTATTCTTTGGCATCTTCTGACGTCATGACAACTAGAACCTGCCATCCACAAATGCTTGGATTAGCCATATATTAGTCCGTATCTTTCCACAAAACTTACTGAATCATTTTCTTAAAACGTAACAACAAAACAATACGAATATAAACCCAGAAACAAAAATCAATGCATGTAGCATGGTAATAAAGAAACTATTTTTAAAATCAACGAACTGTTCATTGAGTAATGCTTTCATTTTTTGATAACTTTTATAATCAGCTTTTTTGTGTATAGGTATTCAAAATCAGTCAATTATGTTGAAGTATATCCTTAGACTCTAGCACAGTTAATGAAAATAATAAAAGAAAGTAAAGAAAGAAACAAAAGCACAAAGATTAAAACGGAGACAGGGAAAGGAAGGTACTTTAAATATTCAATACTAAAGTAAACCATAGGCGTAAAATACACAGGAAAGGAATGGTACTAAAGCATAATTGTGACATAGCACCACGAAAGGGACATTAAGTGTCCAAATGGCCATTATGAGCATTCAAAGTTGATAGGGTGACATTAGGCCATTTTGAGAAATTACAGTCTAACGTTTAGCCTAGCTGAAGAAAGTGCATCAACCTACTCATTTCAAAGCACTTTTTGGAGTATTTAGAGACCATAACAAAGATTGTCGAACGAAAAATTGTGTTTTACGTCCACTCAGTCTGGAACAGACACATATGGTACATTTGTAGATACAAAGATGGTGGGAACGATACTGGAGGCAATACCCGGAGGCAGTGCAACACCAGTAAAGTCCCGAATTTTTCAACAATACAGATAAGTGTAGCAGTAACCACGCCTCGGTTAAACCTCATCGGCTATGGTACCGCCACATTGTATACACATGATTAGGTTATTATCGTAACAATGATTGTCGACGAAAATGGAGTTTTACGTCCTCTTGGTCTGAATCAGACACATATGGGACATTTGTAAATACAAATATGGTGGGAACAATATTGGAGGCAATGCCCGGAGGCAGTACGAAACCAGTAAAGTCCCGATTTTGTATTAATACAGATAGCTGTAGCGGTGACCACGCCTCGGTTACCTCATCGGCTATGGCACCGCCACAAGTTAGTATAATTAACAAAGATTGTCCTTTATAGATATGAAAGATGAGATGCTAGAGAGCACGAAAATACCCATAACTCAAAATTGATTATAAAAATAATAGATTTTTGACTTTGCAAGCCTGTTGTCAGAAACTAGCCCAGCGACTTAAAGTCCCTTTCGTGGTGCTGGGTCACAATAGGAATTGTTCAGAAATAATTAAGGGGAGTAATTTCATGGTGTGTAGGAGTTATCTTGCCTAATTCAATCGGTCAAACAGGGGAAGTTACTCTGCCATCAGGTAAATCCCCAGCCCTCGTTTCTTGTGTTTGAGGAGACACACAGCATGTAGAACGCAGTGCGTCATTCTGAAATTGACGTAATTTATATTTTCATGTCACAGTTTGCAAGTTCTATCACTTTGTAGCAACTGGTCACCCCTTATTTTTCTACAAAATGGTTGCAAGTCGCTGACTCGCATCCTGCGGTTTCAAGCTTCGATGCCATTGTTGCATTGTTGCTATGGTATTTGACCAAGTAATGGAGGTAAGCAACTCTAATTTTCACGAAGTGCTCTCCCCTAGTTTTTTCCCCCCAGAAAATCGTATCTTTAAGAAACAACAAACAAATAAACAAGGAATGTAAAGAAATATTCAAGGACAAAATTGGAAAAAAAGGACTGACTTTGCTGTCTCCTTGTCTGGATTTGCGGATCAGGAATGTCCCAGGGGATTTACACTCTCTCACGAGCCTGCGAACAAGGGTAAAGAAGTGTTAATAGTTTGCAGAGACAACAACATCATGATGTAAAACAAGGCCGTCACAAACATTTTTCAGTCACACGCGTAGGTCTACACTCACGCCCAAACATACACAAAGAAAACAAAAAAACGACAAAGAAACAAATCACACCAGAGATAGGAACGGACAGACAGCGACAGACAGACAGACAGATACAAGATGCTCGCATAGGAGAGAGAGAGAGAGAGAGAGAGAGAGAGAGAGAGAGAGAGAGAAAGTATTTGAATTGTTACAAAGGAGTGATAAGATATACACAAGAAAAGACATAACAAACCAGCACGTCAAAGAATATCTTACCTTACTTTCAAAGCTTTAAAAATAAAAATAGCCAACTTTCTAATAATGCTCTTATTTGTGCAAGAAAGTAATAAGACTAATTTAAACATAGAAGGATGGCTATAATACTTTTTTGGAATGATTTCTCTTCGAAGGTTATTATACATCGGACAAACAAACAAAAAGTGAATTCCTGTCTCGGAATATGATTACAAAATGGACAATATACATTTCTGTTTGGGTCGATTTTGAATTGCAAAAAGTGACAATTCAGAGGAGAAATGCCAATTCTAAACCTTGACAAAGTGTTTCGTACTTTAAGATTCATAATTTCACACAAATGAACATAGAGAGAGGTATTAGGTACTTTATAGTCACAGAGCGTTCTCTGTAAAATTCGGGTTGCTCCCACCTGGAGAGAGCGTCGCAGCCAGAGGCGCGCCACCCACATTTTTTATATTTTGCATGCCATTTTTATGTGACTGATGAGGAAGGAAAAGGTGGGGGGAGGGTAGTATTTGACCAAATGACAACTGTTTCGTTGCCACTGGGTTTAACGTGTGCTAAGTGCATGGGCACACGGGACCTCGGTTTATCGTCTCATCCGAAAGACTCCACGTTCCGACCGTAAGGCCTAGTGCAAAGTGAGAGGAAAAATCCCCTGTACCCAGGTTCGAACTCGGGTTTACTTGACACGAAGCTAACGCGTTACCACTGTGCCACTCTACACTTTTCTCTACAGAGCGAGAGCGAGAGAGAGAGAGAGAGAGAGAGAGAGAGAGAGAGAGAGAGAGAGAGAGAGAGAGAGAGAGAGAGAGAGAGAGAGAGAGAGAGAGAGAGAGAGAGAGAGAGAGAGAGAGAGAGAGAGAAGGGAGAGAGAGAGAGAAGGGAACAGAGAGAGAGAGAGAGAGACTCAGACTCAGACTCAGATACTTTATTTTACAAGGATAAGAATTTAGGCTGGGCCTATTCTTCCATTCTGTCCTTGGTTATAAGCATGCAATACATAACTACTACTATAATGAACATTGAAATATAGGAACATCGCCAACAGAAACAACAACTAACAGTAATATAGCAACGACATGGTAGGCAGAGCATCAACATCAGCAATAAAAACAAACAAAACTGAAAATTAACCAACCAAATAAACAAACAAACAAATAAGTAAATGAAAAACACCTCTGTCACTACAAATTACTTCTCCTACTACCATTATTACTCCTACTACTATTACTACCACCATCGCCACCACACCACTACTACTACTACTACTACTACTACTACTACTACTACTACTACTACTACTACTACTACTACTACTACTACTACTACTACTACTACTACTACTACTACTACTACTCCTACTACTACTACTACTACTACTACTACTACTACTACTACTACTACTACTACTACTACTACTAATACAGTGCCACAATAATATAACAATGACATGGTACGCAGAACATCACCATCAATAATAAGGACAAGCAAAACAGAAACCAACCGACCAAACAAAGACATTTAATTAATGAAAAAAAGAGAACAAAACAACAAAAATTACTTCCACCACAATTTTCTTTATCTTCTACTACTACTACTACTACTACTTGTTTATTTATTTATGAAGAGAGAGAGAGAGAGAGAGAGAGAGAGAGAGAGAGAGAGAGAGAGAGAGAGAGAGAGAGAGAGAGAGAGAGAGAGAGAGAGAGAGAGAGAGAGAGAGAGAACGGGGGTGGGTGGGTGTAGAGGCAGACAAACAACAAACAGGCAGACAGAGAACTGACAGACAAAGAACAAACAGACAGAGAACAGACAGACAGAGAACAGACAGACAGAGAACAGACAGACAGAGAGACACAGAAGCAGAAACACTCACTCTAAGGCAGCGTCTCGGTCGCTATTGTCAAAGAAACTGAGAGAGAGAGAGAGAGAGAGAGAGAGAGAGAGAGAGAGAGAGAGAGAGAGAGAGAGAGAGAGAGAGAGAGAGAGAGAGAGAGAGAGGAGAGAACGGGGGTGGGTGGGGGTAGAGGCAGACAAACAACAAACAGGCAGACAGAGAACTGACAGACAAAGAACAGACAGACAGAGAGACACAGAAGCAGAAACACTTACTCTAAGGCAGCGTCTCGGTCGCTATTGTCAAAGAAACTGTCCTTCTCCGACAATCGCCTTGCAGATTTCTGCAAAAGGAGTGGGACAACTCAATCAATCAATCAATCAGTCAATCAATCAATCAATCAGTCAATCAATCAATCAATCAATAGATCAATAAATCAATCAGTCAATCAATCAATCAATCAATCAATCCAACCAATCGATCTTTATTAAATCCTCACACGAAGGACAATTGTGCTGCGGTACGTTACACACATAAACAAGAAACAACTCAACTTTAAAACAACAAAGAAACAACATGCATGTGAGCATTTGTCTTGTGAGCATATGTCTCAACACCTGCTCTAATATGTGGCACAGGGACTAACACGATGGAATACTGAAAATCAGCAACTCGACGTTTTCTTACACCTACAGCACAGGGGGAAACACCACCCACCCCCACCCCTCAACAACAACAACAACAACAACAACATACAGTATTTATACGGCGCTGCATCTTGATAGAAATCAAATCAAAGCGCACACACACGTTAGCATTCATAGCGCATTCAAACAAAAACGCAATACGAAGCGAACACACACGGATGACATCAATGGAATATAGCAGAAACAGACCTAATGGCAAGAGAGAGAAGAGAAAGAGAGCGGAGCTTTAATGACGGGGGAACAGGTGGGTTTTGAGGTTAGCTTTGAAAGCAGAGAGGGTCCGGTCGCTGACGGAGTGAGAGAGGAAGTTTGATTCCCTCACCACGCAAAGATGACGTTTCTGTCTATTTTCCGACATTAGACTATTAGTCAAGCAGTCGTTGTTTACAATGCATGGATCTTTATTTCTCTCAACTCTTTCTAACACAAGACAATGAAAAGTGGAGAGTGTAGCTGAGCGAGAGAGCAGAAGGAATCGGGGCTATCGACTTTTGAATGACATTTCCTGGCACACACGTTTTAAAGACCCACCACGCCGATGCGTATTTTCCCTCTCTTGCTCGGGAGACTTCTTAAGATTTATAACCAGCGAGAGAGGGAAAACACGTGAAAACGCTGATTTTCACACATGGGTGTGGTGGGTCTTTAAACAGTTTCCTTTTGGCATTTTGGTGGCTTAGCTCGAAAGCAAATTGGCATCTAGGGGAAGACGGGGTAAAAAGCGCATGGGCGGGTAAGAAGCCCACCCCAATTATCTCATGAAATAAAGAAAATTTCAGTCAAATTTGCCCATGAGACGAATGCTAGACATTAACGCTCGTCTCATGGGCAAAATGAGACTAAAATTTGCTTCATTTCATGAGATAATTGGGGTGGGCTTCTTACCCGCCCATGCGCTTTTTACCCCGTCTTCCCCTACCGTTAAAATGTGTTCCTTTAACCCTTTCACCGCCTGCCATTTTTGAGCCAAAAATGTCTGATAAACTTACTTGGCTACAGAAAAGATTTCGTCTGCAATATTGTGGGGTTTCTCTGTGACACATAGAATAGGGTCAATCCTTACTGCCCGAATTTAGGAACACAATATCGTTGAATAACAGACCCTGATTTCAAGGGTTTTAATGACAGGGGTGTTAAATCATTGTGGTGCAAAAATGCGACATTGGCGGTGAAAGGGTTAAAACGTGTATGCATTGGTCAGGTGTTTCAAAAAATGCGATCTTTAAAGCCAGAAAAAGCTGTACAAAATTCACGAGTAAGAATCGTCAAATGTATTTGTTAAGTGTAACAATTTAAAACAAAATAGATGCCAATCGATTCACGATCATTCTTATGTTTTCGTAATAACTTTATGTTGAAGGAATTACTTCCCTTTACTTATCTGGAAGTTTTTGGGGGGTGAATTGTACCGTTAAGCAACTTTAATACATTTTAGTAGGATTGTGAACATCATTTTAATAAAAAGGAGAAGAACAAAAACACCCAGTGGCATAAGTGTCTCAAGGAGTCTTGCCAAATCTGAACAAATTAAGCAGCCGATCCAGTTAAACGCTAAAGTTGCATAGAATCAACCGGACCCCTGTATACGCCTATTAAACATTGCAAGCTTACTTCTATGTGTATTGTTGTAGTCAAATAACTACATGCAATAAGATTTTCTAAGCAACGTTAGGCATCTCAAGACTACGATTTTTGGTATTTTGGTATTTTGGGTATATGGCATATTCAAGTCACAGAGACTTATCTCTGTGAAATTCAGGCTGCTCTCCCCCGGAGAGCGCGTCGCCGCAAGCGCAGCGTCTACCCATTTAAAAAAAAAAGGTTTTTTGGGGGGTAGGGTGAGGAGGGGGTCTGGGCAGAATTGCGAAACCTAGCTGTCAGTTTGGCGATACCAGGCAGCGGGATTTCTCCCTGCTCTTACCGACTTCCAACTGCCGTGGGAAATTTTACGTTTTTATGTGCGTAAAGCGCACGGGTCATACTAGCTTTAAGTCCCCATCCGAAGGACTCGACGTTCAGTTCGATTTTCCTGTCGAACAAGAAAGAAAGGGCGACGCCGGGATTCGAACCTGTGTCACTCACGTTGCAGTCACGCATTACATTTCGCAGGCGAACGTTTTAACCACTCTGCCACCTTTCTCCATAGCAGATGCCCTGACATTGCGCCTTTAAAATACAAAATCAGTTTGACTGAGTTTGGTTAGTTTTCCGCGATAGTTTCATGGACCAAAGATTAGTTCTCAGGCTGTTGTTATTTTCGGTAACATTCTAACTACGGAAGGTTTTGCGAGCCTTTAGATCGTGAGTATTCAGGTGCAGTTTATACTGAATATCGCATGGTTTGCCCATGGACAAAAATAAGATAGAAGAGTTGTCGTTTGTTTGCGTACCCTGGCTAAAAGACTAAAGGGATCATCCTAACTGCGGAAGCACTTGCACACTATATGGTACACGCGCATCAGCTACGTATGAGAATAATACGTTTGTGACCGTTTTTTGACTACCCCGCCACGTGGGCAGCCACACTCCGACTTCGGGGGAAGATCAAAGAGTTGGAGCATTTACCTTTTGTCTGTCTCTTTATCTACTGAGATACACCTACAATGAAAGTCTAGTACCACAATTACCACCGACTAATTCAAACTGAGAAAAATAAAAGCGGCGGTAGATAATGACACTGACAGAAATAGTCATTGACTTTTTTTTTAACTGTTTCTCAGGAAAACAATAACAACAACAAGTGCAACGCCGAGCGGCTGCAAAGTCCCCTCGCAGCATCGCCGAGCTACTCCGAAATCGGAATGTGTCGGCTGTACACACAGCGAGGAGACCATTGAGAACTGAAAACAGGACGCACGCACGGACGGATGGACGGTCGGAAAGAAGTGGGACATATCGGGCCTGTGACACAAAGGGCCTAGGGCACAGCGGGCTTATCCCATGTTTAGCGACTCGGGAACTTATCTGCCGCTTGGCGATGCGCGTGTTGCTGGTGTTTTTTTTTACTACGCACTAATCATTAAAAACCCATCATAACAGCACGTAACTGAATAGTTTTTTTATATATAGCCTTGGGGTTCGGACCCGTGATTTGAGCGCGCGCGATCATGCGCACACGAGCGCACAGAAAAATTCATGACAACTGTGTTATAGACCATTCATCAAGAAATGTTGCTAAAAAAACTGCATTGAAATACATGCAAAACTTCGCGAGATATTAGCGATTATGTGTTTCGGAGTTTGAACCCCGTAACTGGCGCGACCTTGACCTTAATGTAAAACTAAATACATCAGTGGATAGCTTGCATCTTGGCAAAGTAATATACCAAATTTGATGATGATAGACTGAATAGTTTTTGAGAAAAACGGACGGACGGAGGCCGGCCGGACGGACGGACGGACGGACGGACGCCGGACGGACCAGACAAAAAACAATAGTTCCCCGAACCTTCGGCTCGGGGACTAAAAAAAACAGAGAGACAGGAAGACAAGCAGAGTAACAGGCGAGAAAATCAAACCAAGCATAGCAAGTTGGGACAGAGCATGAGGAAAGCAACAGGTGCATGGGTGCACCTCCCCAGAATGACAACAAACTGAAAGACAGGGGTCCAGGGGTCGCCACGGGCCCCAGCAGGGAACAGGGGCAGAGCTCCATCGGACCATTCAGGGGTGCACCTCCCCAGAATGACAACAAACTGAAAGACAGGGGTCCAGGGGTCGCCACGGGCCCCAGCAGGGAACAGGGGCAGAGCTCCAGACCAGAGAATGACAACAAACTGAAAGACAGGGGTCCAGGGGTCTGCCACGGGCCCCAGCAGGGTACAGGGGCAGAGCTCCATCGGACCATTCAGCAACTCCCCAGAATGACAACAAACTGAAAGACAGGGGTCCAGGGGTCGCCACGGGCCCCAGCAGGGAACAGGGGCAGAGCTCCATCGGACCATTCAGCAACTCCCCAGAATGACAACAAACTGAAAGACAGGGGTCCAGGGGTCGCCACGGGCCCCAGCAGGGAACAGGGGCAGAGCCCCATCGGACCATTCAGGGGTGCAACTCCCCAGAATGACAACAAACTGAAAGACAGGGGTCCAGGGGTCGCCACGGGCCCCAGCAGGGAACAGGGGCAGAGCTCCATCGGACCATTCAGGGGGGCAACTCCCCAGAATGACAACAAACTGAAAGACAGGGGTCCAGGGGTCGCCACGGGCCCCAGCAGGGAACAGGGGCAGAGCTCCATCGGACCATTCAGGGGGGCAACTCCCCAGAATGACAACAAACTGAAAGACAGGGGTCCAGGGGTCGCCACGGGCCCCAGCAGGGAACAGGGGCAGAGCCCCGTTGGACGATTCAGGGGGGCATCGCAAGAGAGAGAGAGCTAACGAGACAGGTAGACAGTTACAATGATGGACAGAGATAGCTTGAGTCCGATAAGCCTTAAAAAAATATTACATTTGAAAACAATATGGCATCACCATGCTGTTTTGAAGTTAACCCGAGAGAGACTTCCAGGATAGAACAACCAAGTTCAAAACGCCCCAAATCATTTGTGGCTGACTTTTGGGGGGAGGAATTTAAAAAAAAAAAAGAAGTTCAGGTTTTGGTAAAATTCAAAAAACTGAAATCAGTGTAAAACTGAAAGAGTAGCACCCATGCAGGCGTAGCAGCATCGTGACATGTCTAACCTGACGCGGCAAGGGTTTGGATTCAGGAGAGGACAAAGCCGCTTTACGGGACGGAGAAACCGGACCTGCCGGTACCGGGGCTTTGGATCTGGAAGCCACTTTGGGAAGGGAGTGGGGAGGAGAAGAAGGAGAAAACGAGGGGGTGGTGGGGGTGGCGTGAGTATCCCGTGGAGGGGATGGCAAGGGCACTGCCGGCCTGTGTCGAGGGTTCGGGGGCTTGGAGGGTTTGGGGGCAGCGTGACCGCCCTCTCCGCTGGCCCCGGGGGTCGGGGGTAGCAGGCCGGGCCTGGTGTGTTTGTTGGGCTGCGGGCGGGAGGCGGGGGAGCGCACGGGATGCGTGCTGGAGCTGACATCCCCTTCGTCAGCGTGGTTTTGGGGCACCGCTGATGACATAGTAGGCAAACAGGTGGGAATGTAATAATAGGAAATGTGGTGAAAGAGAATGGTAACACAGCATGCATGCAAGTCAGGGTAGAAAACTAAAAAGCAAAGCTCATTAACATATCGAATGTTATACTTTACCAGAAAGCTACCGCATAATACGTGTGTTCTATGTCTGCCTGTTTGTCCTGTATCTGTCTGTCTGTCTGACTGTCTGTCTGTCTCCATCTATCTGTTTGTTTCTCTCTCTCTGTCTCTCTCTGTCTCTTGTCTCTCTCTCTCTCTCTCTCTCTCTCTCTCTCTCTCTCTCTCTCTCTCTCTCTCTCTCTCTCTCTCTCTCTCTCTCTCTCTCTCTCTCTCTCTCTCTCTCTCTCTCTCTCTCTCTCTCTCTCTCTCTCCGTCCTTGAACATGTGAAGTTGGTGTAAACAAAAAGTCGCAAACAGATTTAAAATAATTGTTTGAATCAACTTAAAGAAGAAGAATATTATGATGATGATGATGGTGACGATGCTGTTGCTGCTGCTGCTGATGATGACGATGATGGAATGATGATGATGATGATGAAGAAGAAGATGATGATTATGATGATGATGATGATGGTGGTGGTGACCACGTTGCCGCTGCTGCTGATGGTGAAATGATGATGAAGAAGAAAAAGAAGATGATGATCATTCATGAATAAATTAATAACGACCACGACGACGACGACGATGATGATGACGACGACGACGACGATTATGATCATTGAGTAGCTTAGTGCGTTCGGGCATATTATCTATGTGTAAAAATGTGCGAGATATTATTTCAACAAGCCTAGTGCGACAACTGAACTGTTCCTTCTCCTTCACTCACGTGGTAGGGGGAGATTTCTTCGTTGTTGTTTCTGGTGTATCGCTAAGAGCTCCTCTTCGTCAAGGCGAGTGCATAGTGAACTGTTCATCTCCACTGCACTCACGTGGTAGGGGGAGATTCCTCTTCCTCCTCCTCCTCTGGTGTGCATCGCTAAGATCTCCTCTTCGTCAAGTAAAAACGTAGTCACTGTTATCAGTCAACACGAGTAGTAAAGTGTAAATTAGACTAACAACTCCTCCTCCTCTGATCTGCACGCTGGATCCAAACCTGCAGGCACCGTAAAAACGAGTGCGTCTTTAAACAGTCAACACGAGTAGTAAAGTGTAAATTAGACTAACAACTCCTCTTCCTCTGATCTGCACTCTGGATCCAAACCTGCATGTGCCGTAATCATGAGTGCGTCTTTAAGCAGTCAACACGGGTAGTAAAATGTAAATTAGACTAACAACTCCTCTTCCTCTTCTTTATGATCTGCACTCTAGATGCAGACCTGCAGGTACTGTAATCATGAGTGCATCTTTAAACAGTCAACACGGGTAGTAAAGTGTAAATTAGACAAACAACTCCTCTTCTTTATGATCTGCACTCTAGATGCAGACCTGCAGGCACCGTAATTACGAGTGCGTCTTTATACAGTCAACACGGGTAGTAAAGTGTAATTTAAACTAACAACTCCTCTTCCTCTTTTTTATGATCTGCACTGTCGATCCAAACCTGCAGGTACTGTAATCACGAGTGCATCTTTAAGCAGTCAACACGGGTAGTAAAGTGTAAATTAGACTAACAACTCCTCTTCCTCTGATCTGCACTGTCGATCCAAACCTGCATGTACTGTAATCATGAGTGCATCTTTAAACAGCTAACACGGGTAGTAGTAAAGTGTAAATTAGACTAAACTGGCAAAAACGATTGGCAGTTTAGTCTAAGTTACATTTTACTACTACTCGTGTTAACTGTTTAAGACGTACTCGTGATTACGGTAGCAGGATAGTGACACAAAATGGGTTTCACGATTGTCCGAAGCACATTACCCTGAACCGCATCTACCCCAAATTCGTTTGTGTTTGTTATCAAGACTTGTATAATGCAGGCTTGTTATGTGTGTGTGTGACTGTGCGTGCTGTGTGTGTGTGTGTGGGAGAGAGAGAGAGAGAGAGAGAGAGAGAGAGAGAGAGAGAGAGAGAGAGAGAGAGAGAGAGAGAGAGAGAGAGAGAGAGAGAGAGAGAGAGAGAGAGAGAGAGAGAGAGAGTAGCACTGAACACTGAACATTTTATTGTCATTACCTCAAAAAGGTTTGATGACAAGGGGGGTAATAGACATGCATTTTATGAAACAAATTCTGGTAAAGGTCAAGTGGGGGGTAGGGGTAGGGTTAGGGCTAGGGTTGGGGATAGGGTTAGTATTCCAAACAGGTTATTAGCTGAAAATGTTCCTAAAATACAGCTTTATGTATGGTAAGAAAGGCAAAAACGGAAAAATAGAATTAACCGAGACATGCAGGGGGGGGGGGGGTGGCACATATTTACCTTTACCCAAATTCTCTAGTGACATTAAACAACTTAGCATAACACATTCAATAATCCAAAGGAAAAAAATCTTGGAAACTTTTATGACACACAAGAGCAGTCACGTCATCGAAAAGAAGATATCAAAAAGTTGTGTTTACGTCTGATGCATATAAATTCTCTCTTCTCTCTCTCTCTCTCTCTCTCTCTCTCTCTCTCTCTCTCTCATCTCTCTCTCTCTCTCTCTCCTCTCTCTCTCTCTCTCTATCTTCTCTCCCCCTCTCTCTCTATCCCTCCCCCTCTCTCTCCCTCCCTCCTCCCTCTCTCTCTCTCTCTCTATCTCCCTCCTCTCCCTCCCTCCCTCTCTCTCTCTCTCTTTCTGTCAACTTTTCTCTCTCTCCTCCCTTTTCCTTCTATCTGACACACACTCACACATAAACACACGCACACATACCCACATATACATGCGCGTATACACATACACATTGTGCAGGAGAGAGAGAGAGAGAGAGAGAGAGAGAGAGAGAGAGAGAGAGAGAGAGAGAGAGAGAGAGAGAGAGAGAGAGAGAGAGAGAGAGAGAGAGAGAGAGAGAGAGAGAGAGAGAGAGAAAAACAAACTTGAAAACTTGAAAACTTAAACTTTATTTTCCAAGGATATAGATTTTAGGCAATGCCTATTCTTCCAATCTGTCCTTGATACATATAATACTAACACAGAACACAAAACATGGCAAGGCATACTATTACACAAAGGTAGCAAAGAAATTAATATTATGAAACATAGATTGGCTAAAATATGGGTTTATAAAACTTGCATAATGTTTTAATACTCGCGCGTGTATACAAGCATGCAACCATACTTACACACTAGCGCGCATGTAGGGGAAGACGGGGTAAAAAGCGCATGGGCGGGTAAGAAGCCCACCCCAATTATCTCATGAAATAAAGAAAATGTCAGTCAAATTTGCCCATAAGACGAATGCTAGACATTAACGCTCGTCTCATGGGCAAAATGAGACTGAAATTTGCTTCATTTCAAGAGATAATTGGGGTGGGCTTCTTACCCGCCCATGCGCTTTTTACCCCGTCTTCCCCTATATAAGGGAAACATACAGAGAGAGAGAGAGAGAGACAGAGAGAAGAGGAGAAGAGAGAGAGAGAGAGAGAGAGGAGAGAGAGAGAGAGAGAGAGAGAGAGACAGAGAGAGAGAGAAGAGAGAGAGAGAGAGAGAGAGAGAGAGAGAGAGAGAGAGAGAGAGAGAGCACACTTGCTGCATGACCACTGTCATAGCCACTCATCAAAAGTGGGAATGAGCTTTTTTAGCAATATACAGCCTTGCATGAAAGGATTAAACAGCTTTGAAAACAAAATCCTTGTTTTCCCCCCTCACAAATCAAACACAAAAACCTACTTCATTTAGATTTTTAAAATAACAAATGTGCGCATCATTTATGATGCAATGTTGTTCAATGTTATGACCATTTTGTTGTTGTTCTTTTTGTCGACATGATGAACACAAGAGAATGATTAGATCCCTACGCCGAGTACCAAAAGTCATCATTTATTGCTTTTCATAAACGAATTAGAACACTTTCTTCAAATCGGTATTACAAATTAGGATTATTTGTAAAGCACTCAACATTCACACACATTAACACTCAACATTAACACAAGAAACATGTAAAAAAAAGCATTTTTAAAGAGAAAGATCTCAAGAGAATGTGATTGTTAAGTTTAGTGTATTGTCACCTCGTCAAAGTCTTTTTAAAGACGAAAATTTGGTTTTATTCGCCGTGTGTAGTGTTTATTTCACCTTCATGTGCTTGTGTGAGTGTAGTGTTTTGATGTTTGTTAGTTCAATTAAAGAGAAAGATCTGTCAAAATAATATATGGAAGCAATGTTTCAATTCAGTCAACAGGCTTCCTTTTGACAATTGCTTATATATTACAATACAGAAAGTTCAGTGTAATCTAAAGTGTATACGTTTTGCGTTACTGCGTGTGTGGTTTATTTCCTCGTATTATGGCTGATTGAAGAATTAACTTTACCACAAACTTTCTTTTCGTTGAATTTCTGATTCAAAGAGAGGCTGTTCCACTTGTATGTAGATGTCTTCGTTTTCCAAAGAACTGGATCTGCAAAGAAAGACAAACAGTGAGATAAGCAAATAGATGAGGGAGAGGGGGGGAGAGAGAGAGAGGGGGGGGGAAGAAAGAGAGAGAGAGAGAGAGAGAGAGAGAGAGAGAGAGAGAGAGAGAGAGAGAGAGAGAGAGAGAGAGAGAGAGAGAGAGAGAGAGAGAGGAGAGAGAGAGAGAGAGAGAGAGAGAGAGAGAGAGAGAGAGAGAGAGAGAGATAAGAGCGCGCGCGTGCGCGCGTGTGTGTGTGTGTGTGGTGTGTGTGTGTGTGTGTGTGTGTGAGAGAGAGAGAGAGAGTGGGAGAGAGTGAGAGAGAACAATAAACAATGAACAATGAACACATGGTCTAATGATTAGGCCTTTGGCCCATATCACTGGAGGTGAAATGCAAAAACACGAATATTCTGGTTGTCAAAAATAAGGAAAACGACGCGTAAGCATTAAGCCATAATTAATGAAGGAAACGAGAAAAAACAATACTTAATCAAGTCATCAACGATAAATGTCTCAATTGCAAGCAAAGATTTATGGACATACTTTTATGTGGAGAAATTATTAATGATGACGCTGTGTCCATTGGCAAAACATTTGGTAATCTGTTGTAACCAGGGACGGTATTCATGTCGAGATAGCATGAGACTTAGCATGATGCTAACTTAGAAGCTCTTCCAATGTCCTATAGGATTTAATAGGACTTTTGGAAGAGCTTCTAAGTTAGCATCATGCTAAGTCTCATGCTATCTCGACATGAATACCGTCCCAGTACTATTATAGACTTAGCATAACTATTTACAAATAACGGATAACGACCACTTTCACTATAGGGGAAGACGGGGGTAAAAAGCGCATGGGCGGGTAAGAAGCCCACCCCAATTATCTCATGAAATAAAGAAAATTTCAGTCAAATTTGCCCATGAGACGAATGCTAGACATTAACGCTCGTCTCATGGGCAATATGAGACTGAAATTTGCTTCATTTCATGAGATAATTGGGGTGGGCTTCTTACCCGCCCATGCGCTTTTTACCCCGTCTTCCCCTACACTAACGTATTTGGGGAATGAGTGCTAATATTCATAACCCGTTTTAAAGAAAACACATGAACGGATTCAATGGGCTTAAGATTTGACACAACACCTCAACTTTCGGCACCAAAAATCAACATGGGCTGAATCTGACTATCAAAAAGCTTAACAAAACACATCAGGAGATGCATGACCAACATACCCCAAGATTATAAACAATGGGCTTAAGATTTGACACAACACCTCAACTTTCGGCACCAAAAATCAACATGGGCTGAAACTGAGTATCAAAAAGCTTAACAAAACACATCAGGAGATGCACGACCAACATACCCCAAGATTCTAAACAAAGCAATGACACCCTGTTTAGCACGACTGGCCATATCTTGCAAAGAAAAAGTGTAAGACAAGCGAGTAGAAAGAAACAGACCTAGATGTTTATACATAATAACAATTGAAATAATTCATTGAGTTTGCAAACTCACTAACTGTAAGTGAAATAAGAGCAACGTCATCGGCAAAAAAAAGTATCACAGAGAGAGAGAGAGAGAGAGAGAGAGAGAGAGAGAGAGAGAGAGAGAGAGAGAGAGAGAGAGAGAGAGAGAGAGAGAGAGAGAGAGAGAGAGAGAGAGAGAGAGAGAGAGAGAGAGAGAGAGAGAGAGACGAACGAACGAAATTTTATTTATACAGGGTAATGAGATAAGTATACATACTTTTTTTACACCCAGCCCTGTGGTAAACGAAAATATCGAAATAAACAACAATTAAAAACAACAACATCCAATGAAAGAATATAAGAGAGAGAGAGAGAGAGAGAGAGAGAGAGAGAGAGAGAGAGAGAGAGAGAGAGAGAGAGAGAGAGAGAGAGAGAGAGAGAGAGAGAGAGAGAGAGAGAGAGAGAGAGAGAGAAACAGAGACAGACAGAGGTGCCTTTGGGGGCGATGACGCCATTGCTCTGATGCGTTGACTGACCTGTCGGGCTCCGGTTTGATCTCGTTGGCTTTCACCATGGCGCGTCGAAACGTAAGCATCCATGCCTGAAAAAAAACACACGTGACCAGACCCCGTGCACCAGAAATCATCATCATACGCAGAACATATAGCCTAATTATCATGTAACAAGTGAGGGTAGTGGGAGTAAGAGGAGAAAAATAGAAATTTTACGCCTTCTGGGTCAAGAGACCATTTGGGGCATTTGAAATTATACAGATTCCGGGTGGAACACTTAAAGGCACGGCCGGACTATAAAAGAGGGGAGGCGTTGAGCGCGCGCCGCATTTGAATCACAGCTGGCGATAGAGACGGTTCGCCCTTCTTTGTACTCTGTCGTGCGAGCCACCGCGAGGCAGAGCTTTTCTGGCGAGAACGACCCGATCCCTGGGATCGGTTGTTTTCCCTTTAACATCGGAGGATAACTAGCATAGCCAGAGAGTAAACAAACAAAACATCTACAGGAAGTACAGTACAATAGGAAACATCACATGGAAAGAAAACAGAATACGACTCATTATACGAGTATACTTCACAGAGCAAGATAATGTAAACACGCTATTTGAGAGTTCCAATTTTTTCAGACACATCAGTGTCTAAGATTGTGTTGATTTGACTGTGTTTCTTGACGTCGTTGTTGAGGTATATAACATTGTATAATATAACACACGTAAAGTGGACATGTAAACGTATCTCTTCATAACACCGTGTTCAAACGAATCATTGAAAGCGTTTGACGAAAGTTGAAGGATGGAGGAGGTACAGGTACAAATAATCATCATAATAATAATAATAATTTTATTTCATATAGCGCTAAAATCCATACAGTAGTATGCTCGATGGGCTTTACAGTAGCAACATTAAAATCAACATTAAAACATGCATTAAAATCAACAAGATAGTCATACTACCAACATTCCAGTGCAAAGAAATAAAGTAACAAAAATAACATGATTCTCACTCACAAAGACATCCACCCTCATTCACCAGCACTGTCACTCTCTCATAACATCTTACCCTCGCAGAAACTAAAAATGTCAACAAGCAGCAGGAAGGAATGCACCAATACATGCGTACACACGGCCCCCCCCCACTCCTCTCTCTCTCTCTCTCTCTCTCTCTCTCTCTCTCACTCTCTCTCTCTCTCTCTCTCTCTCTCTCTCTCTCTCTCTCTCTCTCTCTCTCTCTCTCTCTCTCTCTCTCTCTCTCTCTCATTATACAGGATCCCTGATAAATTTATATCGTTTAAGCGACACACTTTACGTAACATGAAAATAAACATTCTGGACACAACAAAATAAACAAAATCTAACAATATAAAAAAGACAAATACTGAATTTGTACACGAAAGTATTATATTATAACACTTAGCACACACGCACACACACACAAACACACACACACACACGCGCGCAGCACACACACACACACACACACACGCACGCACACACACACACACACA
>CM065683.1:47349349-47351849 GCA_017654935.2 Phymorhynchus buccinoides | reverse complement strand
TGTGGGGTGTGTGTTGGCGTATGTGTCCAAGAAACACTAAGACAAACATTGTTAACAGTGTGTGGGGTGTGTGTGTGTGGTGGTGTGTGTGTGGTGACATTTTGAACATTTGAACATTTGAACATTGATTTATTGCCATGAAACCTAAACAAAGGCTTATAAGGCACAGGTTAAGATACAAACAACGCAAAATACTATTCATGCTTTTTGTTAAAACAAATACTAACATATTTTGCCACAAATGGCTGTAGTTCATCTAAATCATCATATCTGATGGAGACTGAACATTTGATTCTAAACTTTGTTTGTCTACATTTTCCATCAATTTGTAACGATCTTCTTTATACATAACGCAGGTATTCAAAAGGTGTAACTCATCTTCTATTTCAAACATTTTTGGCAAAGTCAAGTTTTCTCTTACAATATTCTCGTGTCTACCAATTTCGATTTTTAAATTATGAGCACTAATTCTCAATTTACATAGAGCCTGTTTTTGTTGTCTATCCAAAATAGTACTAAAAAGGTACGGTTCTATTCGATATTCTTTAGTAACATCATTATAAAACCTGAGCCGTGATACTTCTCCCTTTTTTAGTTTAGTGTGTGGGGTGTGTGTGTGGGGTGTGTGTGTGTAGAACTGCAACGCAGTACAAAAGCCATATTTTGGAGAGTAACCAGACGCCTTTGCACAAGGACGCATTGCACGAAACAAAGAAACAAAAGACTAAAAGCATTCATTACCCACACGAGGCAACCAGCGATAGACAACAGAAAGGAAGGCTTACAAAGCGAACAGCGTTGGACTGACACGATAGAGAACAGGTGGAGAGTGCACTTACAGTTGATGTGTCGGGACAGATGGAGGTTCTCCAGCACGCGCTCTTTCTGGCCCCGCTTTCGGAGAAATCCCCACCGGTCAGGCGTCCCCTGCACGATGTCCTGAGCACCTGGGAAACACCCCAAAAAGCCTCGCTGTTGCTGTTCGCAAACTCAATTTGTCATTTTTTTGTTCACGTCTCCAGTTAGACCACTGGTAAATTTTAGTGAGGTATAACAAGAAAAAAGAGTGTCCGTGCAAATAAGAGTAACTGAAATTCTTCTATTCCTATGCTAAGTTATCACGCATTGACATGGTTTCTGTGATTACATAAATTTGACCAAGACATAACTCCACACTCCCTCCACGGGCGGAGACATTCGCCGCCAAGCGGCCTGTCATGTGTTTGTCTATTATTAGAGTTTATTGTCAATGGTTTGTCCATTAAAGCAACGCATGCACACATATAAATAACAGTTATTGTCCTGTTGTCGGTTGAGATGCAACAACAACAAAAGAAAACAACGTCCTAACAATATATGGTACTAGAAGAGTTACACGATCCCGTGCTTCATTTTCATGTAATCACGGTTGTTTTTCACAGCATGAAGTTGAAACTTCTGATAGCCAATTGTCATTGACTAAAGTTAATGTTGAGACAAGGCAGCTGAAGCGAGAAGAGTGGGGGAGTGGGTGATGGTGGAAAGAAAGCAAGATAGATGGGGTTGGGGGTGGAGAAGGCAGAGGCAGAGAACGATCTTTCAGCCAAAAGAGGCCGAATAACCCCTTTACACGGAACAACGGTCATATGAATCTCCTGATCAAATCCCATACCTTTACGTTCCGTCCTCGTGAGCCAGCTTGTCAGAAGAACACAATTCAAACTTTTGCTACAATCTGGGCTGCAAGATACCGTTAGGTTTCACGCTGCGATGGATCAACATTCAAACTTACATCAATACCCTGACAGAGAGTGATTTTGTTGTTGGTGACAGTGTGACATGTATAGTATTGCATCGATTCAATATCAATTACTAGCCAAGAGCAGAGTTCATTTAGGTCCCATAACTTTGTACATTTCAATATGTGAAAATGTATCACTTCGTTCACCATGAGGTTCGTGATTATTTAGAAGTCTTTTCTTTTCATTGTCATCTTTCTCAACAGTTTGTTTCTTCATTTGATTTCTGACTTGAATGGGAAAAAACCCGTTTAAGCCATCAGTTTTTTTCCCCTTTATTGCCTATATGCTGATATATAAGATAGCTTGTCTTACTGTCTCTAACAAAGCACACACCAAAAACCATCATACTATGAAAATCTCAAAATAAAACACATTGCGCAGTGATTGAGAACCAGACTTTGAAACCTTCAGACAGCACTATCATCTACTTTCCCTGTTTTCTCGATATAATTGTCAACATAGCTCGCCAATTTGACCGCCAGGTGGCAACCAACTCAATAGGGGCTTATCTCGTGATATCTTTAGTTGGGGGTAGAGAAAGAACCCCCCCCCCCTCTCTCCTCTCCTCTCTCTCTCTCTCTCTCTCCTCTCTCTCTTCTCTCTCTCTCTCTCTCTCTCTCTCTCTCTCTCTCTCTCTCTCTCTCTCTCTCTCTCTCTCTCTCTCTCTCTCTCTTTATCCCCAACTAAAAATATAGAGAGGATTAGCCCCAGCCGAGCGC
>CM065683.1:47309349-47341849 GCA_017654935.2 Phymorhynchus buccinoides | reverse complement strand
TTTACCTAACCCTAACCCTATCCCTAACCCTAGAAAAAAGTGAAATTTGTGGTTCATGCTCAATGTCGCAAAATGTCGCAAATACACACTCTCATAGTAGCCGGGCGATGTATTTGAACGAGCGACTATTTTGGCTGCGACAGGCATTACTTGAAACCCGATCAGAAGGTGTAGTAATTAAGTGACGTGGAATATTTACACACAGCAGAAAACACATAGTCTGTATTGTAAGCCATTTTGAGCATGGAGCCATGGACTAAACACGGATAGGCTTTAGGCCCAGACATATTTATCAGTGTAGGCTACCCCACAAATAGCCCTTGACCGTTCCACACCAAAGGATTTGAAAGCAGATACAGTGGAACCTCACTTATAAGACCTCCCATTATAAGACTCCCTCCCATAACTTCCCTAATACATTACCCTTCTTTATAAGTGTTACAATTACCTCCCTTATAAGACCCCTCCCTTATAAGAACTCATTTTGGATGATTTTTGAAGGTCTTATAAGGGAGGATCCACTGTATGACCCGTAGTCACTAGCTCTTAGATTGCAGGTCTATGCCACCCACTCCATGTTGATATGCCAAAGTTATTTCCAGACTAACTGCTTGGTTATTCTACTGTATGTACGGATGAAATATAAAGCTCTGAAGTATGTTACTTCACAGACTAGAATGACAGGCTTGGCACAGGCACAGATCAAAGCTTATGCTTACATACGCACGTACACCTTATCTCATTCCATGGGAGATATTACTGGCCCCCCCCCCCCTCCCCTTAACAAGGACGCAATTTAGGCACTACTTTTCATATAGTCACAGTTGACTGATACGTAGCCTACAACTGTGACATTATGTCAAAGACTTTTGTTTGGGGACAACTTGCTGAGATACTGTCCAAATATTCTGTTAGGAATATTATCAAATTTATAGATATATATAAAACTAATGTTACGCAATCCTTAATTTTGAACAACGATAACTGATCATTATATAATTATGAACATTAGGCCTAATACTAATTATAAGTTATAATATAAATACACTTACCTGAATGCGCACGTAGGTCTACATCCCTCAAAATGCGACTCTTTCTAATTTAACTAAACCAAAACACACACACACACACACAACCAAACAAAACTACAAGTAGGCCTAGTAGCGGGAACACGGGTAAAGCATTTGAGGCCAAGCTGAAAAGAACTTTGTGTTCCAATACAAAACAGGTGACAGATGTGCAGTTCCTAACTTGATGTGTCGGTTCCCACAGCAAACGGCTAACAGTGACGATAGATAGACACACGCTAGTAGTGCTAACATTATCGGCAAGTTCACAGTGTGTAGGGTTTAGTTCTGTCAAGAAGGAAGTGAAATACCCTTGTCTTCCTAGACTTGGTGTACGTAGGACTGTCTATATAATATCTATATGTCTATATATATAAGTCCATGGGAAGCACTGGGAAGCCTCTGTGTGTGTGTGTGTGTGTGTGTGTGTGTGTGTGTGTGTGTGTGTGTGTGTGTGTGTGTGTGTGTGTGTGTGTGTGTGTGTGTGTGTGTGTACGTGTGCGTGCGTTTGTTTATCTGTAAGTGTTACCCTGTCTGTTTGTATGTCTGTCTCACTCTGTCCGTTGTGTGTCTGTGTGATACAGGCCTACTATTTAATATAGTGTTTGCACTAGTTTGTATACGTGTGTGAGCGCGCGCATGTGTGTGTGTGTGTGTGTGTGTGTGTGTGTGTGTGTGTGTGTGTGTGCGTGCGTGTGCGTGTGCGTGTGCGTGTGCGTGTGCGTGCGTGCGTTTGTTTGTTTATTTGTCTGTAAGCGTTAGCCTGTCTGTTTGTGTGTCTGTCTGTATCTGTTTCAGTTTGTGTCCGTTGTGTGTCTGTCTGTTAAAGGCACACTAGGGCCTATTTCAAATGCTATTTGCACTAGTTTCTGTACGTCTCGGCTGCTATGAAGACTGATATGATTAAAGTAAACAACCTATAAGTATAGTAGCTAAACTGAACCTGGTTCACCAATGACAATGATCGTGCTTTCACTTTCGAAATGTGTATCAGTTTCTTTTCTAATTCTTTGAAACAAGCTTTGTATTAGCAAATACTATGGTAATACTGTCAGTGGTGGGGTTCGTAATTAATAGAGTTATACCCATTCACATAACTCTAATAAATATGTGAAATGTTTCCCCCCCAATTCAGATTCCACGTACACGCACGCACACGCACGCGCACGCACACACACACACACACACACACACACACACACACACACACACACACACACACACACACACACACACACACACACACACATACACACACACACACACACACACACACACACACACACACACACACACACACACACACACACACACACACTTTTCATTATGAGGACAGGATGGAAAACAAGCTGTCAAGCTTACTCCTTTATCCTCAATAAAGATCATTTTGACTTGACTTGACTTCACACACGCACGCACGCACACACACACACACACACACACACACACACACACACACACACACACACACACACACACACACACACACACACACACACACACACACACACACTTTTCATTCTGAGGACAGGATGGAAAAAAAGCTGTCAAGCTTACTCCTTTATCCTCAATAAAGATCATTTTGACTTGACTTGACTTCACACACACACACACACACACACACACACACACACACACACACACACACACACACACACACACACACACACACACACAGTCTCTAAGTCTGTAGAAAAGCACATACACAAATCCCTATTCTCTTATTTAGATAACAATAATTTACTTCATGATGATCAGTCTGGATTTAGAAAGAATCATTCATGCCACACTTCACTAATACAGCTTGTTGACAGTCTGCTATGCAATATAAATGAAAATAAGTTTACTGGTATACTTTTCCTTGACTTTGAAAAAGCATTCGATGTTATTAATCATTCACTCCTACTGCGTAAGCTAGAACTGTATAACCTTCCTCCTGAATTTTTAAATATTATGTCATCTTTTTGTGTGACAGAAAACAACTGGCTTCAATTAATAACAAAATGTCTGATTTGCTTCCAATCCACTATGGAGTACCTCAAGGGTCTATCTTAGGTCCACTATTGTTCACTGTTTATATAAACGACCTGCCATGCTTTGTCAATAGTAAATGTGAAATGTTTGCAGATGACTCATCCCTTCATACTAGTGATACGAATGCTAACAGGCTAGTAAGCAAACTTCAAAATGATGCTCAAAATGTTTTTAACTGGACACAATTAAATCACATGTCAATTAATGCCAATAAAACGAAGTGCATCTACGTATCAACCAGACAAAAAAGACAAAAGATGAACTCCGAATTTCCACCACTATTTATTTGCAGCAACAAAATTGAAAAAGTTGATTCACATAAAACATTAGGTGTTGTCATTGACAAATATCTGTCTTGGACAGACCATATAAAGTCTTTAGGGAAAGGTCTGTCTAGAAAAATACTCCAGCTATCTAAGATTAAACATTTCCTTGATAACCATTCTCGTAAACTATTCTTTAACGCTCACATACTCTCAATGATCGATTATGCTTCAACATTATGGGATAGCTGTAGTGATACCAATTTAAAGATTATCAATCGTATGTACAAAAAAGCAATTAAAATAATTTTATTAAAATCAAGTTCACTTACCTATGAAGACTACAAACAACTAGATATACTAACTTTTCAAGACAGACTTTTCCTCAAAAAGGCAATCTGCATGCATAATATTGTCAACGGAAATGCTCCAAAAAAGATAATAGATACATTTACGACAAACACTTGACACACACATTCCCTACTACAATTAACTGGAGAACAAAAATGTTTATAAAGAAAAAACAATATGTGTTTACCGTCCTCCAACCTGGTATGGGCATACGAATATGGTACATCATCATCATATAGTAAAAAGCCAACTGTCCGTGTGTGTGTGTGTGTGTGTGTGTGTGTGTGTGTGTGTGTGTGTGTGTCTGAAACACGAAACGGGCCTTATAACTCCACCGTTTTTCGACCGAATCGCTTCAAATTTGCTGTGAGCCCTAACGGGGCGATGGCAACGGCAACCGAGGCGGCCGTATCATTTGCGCGGTTTCGCAAATGCGCGAAACGCGCATCCGCCGGCCTCTCGGCGCCCGTATCTCCGGCGTTTTTGGGCCGATTGCCTTCGAATTTGGCAGGAAGATGACCTAATTATGTAAGCCTAAAGATTGTGGTTTGGGACAGGAAATACCGCAACACCACGAAAAGACCCGTTTAAAAAACCCCACATTAGTAGGCCTATGTATTAATGCACAAAATATTGTTTAAACCAAATTTAGGCAAGTAAAAATCAATGTCTTGTGTTTATTTCAACTACCTACAAGTCAGATTGCTACAGCTGTGAATGTGAAAATCCGTTTAACGTCCTCCGGTCTGAAAGACACATATGGGACATTAGTAGATACAAAGATGATGGGAACGATCCTGGAGGCAGTGTAACTCCAGGAAAGTCCCGAATCTTTAACGATACAGATGTATTTGAGAGATTGCTACAGCTGTTAGAATGGTAGACTCACGTTTCGAGGTGTGATTTTGTTAACCTTTGCGGGTCGTTGTGATGGTATTCATGATAATATTTGTTGTGTTCATTGTAGAAGTGAACTGTTGTTAAAACTCAGGCTCTGGTCGTTTGTTTTGTTCTTCTCAGTTCTTGCTGTTGTTTTTGTTTGTTTGTTGTTGTGGGTTTTTTTCAGGCAAATATTGTAACACATTTGGGAAGGGAAATAATCGCGGAAACGAAAGAGAAAGTATGGAGGAGCATTCTTGCAGCAGTTATTGTACTTTGTTACTCACACACACACACTCTCTCTCTCTCTCTCTCTCTCTCTCTCTCTCTCTCTCTCTCTCTCTCTCTCTCTCTCTCTCTCCTCTCTCTCTCTCTCTCTCTCTCTCTCTCTCTCTTCGCTTCGCTGGTTTTCCTCTTGAGTTGGTGATTGTTTTAAGCAATTACGTTAAAATGGCCAATGTTACCAGTAATTCTAGATGGTTATCGAAACCGGGTTTTAAAATAGGTTATTTAAATGCATGTCATCTTTTAAACAAAATGTCTGATGTGCCTTCTGTCTTGTCAAATTCTAATACTTGTTTTCATTGTTTTGCCTTTGCCGAGTCTAGGTTATCTGATGTTGTGTCTGACAATCTAATTTCTGTACCAGGGTACAATGTTATTAGAAAAGATGCTTCAAGTAAGCTACACACAGGCATGGTTGCATATATTCACCAGTCAGTGAACTATAGACAGGTACATGACTTCGATAAGTACAACATAGAAGGTATTTGGATTGAAATTCGCTTAAAGGGCCACACACCAATTATTGTGGGATTTTTATATAGAAATCCCGATGAACGTGTGGAGTGGTTTAACCGATTTTCATCTATGATGGACAATGTTTCCTTATCCTATACCGACATCATATTGCTAGGTGATTTGAATATTTATCTTCTTAAAATCCATGATAACTGGAAACGTCTCTATGAATCTTATAATATGTCTCAATTACTTAATAACCCCACAAGAATAACACTACAGACCCAAACACTCATTGACCATATATACGTCACCAATCCTGGTCACATAGTTGAAACGTCTGTTCCTGTCTTCGGGTTAAGCGATCACTTCCCCATATGCTTAACGTGGTCAAAAAAAGGCATCAGAATCCCCAAATGTTCTCATAGATGTGTAGCATTTCGTAGCTATAAATCCTTTAACCCTGAGCAATTATTATATGATTTATGTATGGCCGACTTTTCTATTGTTTTTCAGTACAATGACCCAAATAAAGCCCTTGAAAAGTGGTATAATACCTTCATCCCAATATACGATAAACATGCCCCTTTTATAACCAAACGTGTCAAGCCTGAAGGTAAACCCCCATGGTTAAACGATAATATAAATGCGGAAATAAAGACTCGTGAAAGTTTAGTACAAACAACTGGTAAGGATGTAGCTTTTAAAAAGCAGCGAAACAAAATAACAAACATGAAGCGAGTTGCCAAAAAAAAGTACTTTGGCGATCTTATTCAATCTAAAAAAGACTCAAAATCTATCTGGAAAGCAATTAACCAATTATCCTGCAAATCTTCAACACACAGTACGCCCTTGTCAAACGATCTATCTGTTGAAGAACTCAACAATCATTTCTGTACCATAGCTGATAAAACGATACTAGCCGATCGAACTGGCTCTAACGATCTATTGTTACTGAAAGAGTACTGTGACTCCAAAAAATTAGGTCCTAAACTCAGTTTCCAGTTTATGGCTGTACATGAGGTATACCAAGAATTAATTCAACTCAAGCATTCTAAATGTTGCGGTTTAGATCATATTGATAACTATATATTAAAGCTATCTGCGCCTATTATCACTGACTGTCTTACCTATATTTATAACCTTTGTATTGAGAAATGCTGTTATCCCCAATTATTTAAAGATGCCAAGGTGATACCACTATATAAATCTGGTGACCCCCAAGATCCGTCAAACTACCGACCTATCTCTATCTTGTCTAACCTCTCCAAACCTCTAGAAAAGCATTTAAAACGTAACCTTCAAACATACTTTACCACACATGATCTTTTCCATTGTAACCAAAGTGGCTTTAGAGAAAAACATTCCTGCCAAACAGTACTCACTAATCTAATCGAACAGTGGCATTCCAATATTAACAATGACCTTCTCACCGGTGCCATTCTCGTCGACTTTGCTAAGGCCTTTGATGTTATTGATCATGGCCTTCTATTGAAAAAACTATCATTGTATGGTTTAACTCAAGATTCTATCGCCCTCGTTTCGTCCTTTCTATCTGACAGACGACAAACCGTCTCAAAAGACACTATTACATCTTCATTTCAATCAGTCAATTATGGAGTTCCCCAAGGCTCAGTCTTAGGACCTATACTCTTCACCGTTTATATAAATGACCTCCCCCTTCATCTTACTTCATCGTGTGAGCTTTTTGCAGACGACACCACAGTGCATAAAAATGGCAAAAATGCTGATTCAATCTGTTCTGGATTGCAGAGTGACATTAATAATCTAGTTGACTGGGCAGAGCAAAATCATATGGCCTTACACCCCAAAAAGTCTAAATTCATGTTAATCACAACAAGACAAAAGAGGCAAAACTTTAAAAATCAATTAAGAACACCGACTATCTATGAAAAGCCTCTAGAAGAAGTTACTTCACACAAATTACTCGGCGTATACATTGACAACAACTTATCCTGGTCAAAACACATGGACATTCTGTCCAAGAAAATTTCAAAAAAAGTATTTCAGCTCAATAGAATTAAACACTTTTTAGATCAACATACTCGTAGACTTTTTTTCCATGCCTATATCCAACCTGATATTGATTATGCATCAACATGTTGGGATTCAGCTAGTAAAAACACACTCAAACATGTTGAAAGACTATATAAACGCTCTCTTAAACTCATACTCCTTAAATCGTCATCCCTAGAAACCAATGACTATAAAGAACTTAACATTCTACCATTTGATTTGAAATGCCTACTAAATAAAGGTACCCTTATGTACAAGATCATAAATAAGCTAGCACCAAAATATCTTATTACTAAATTTAAAGTCCATACAATTCGAAGCAAAACCAAATTAACAATGCCCCGCCCCAGGAACAGATCTATATAAATCATCCCTTACATTCTCTGGTGGTAAACTGTGGAACGACCTCCCTGATTATCTAAAAAATAGAACTAGCGTCTTTTCCTTTCGAAAATCTTATCACAAGCTCCTAATAGACAATCTTGTTTATTAGTAATGCTAATTAATGAGTTTTACTTCAAACGTTACTAATGCCATCAGCTATGTCTAGATTCTTATAAATCTCTCTCTCTCTCTCTCTCTCTCTCTCTCTCTCTCTCTCTCTCTCTCTCTCTCTCTCTCTCTCTCTCTCTCTCTCTCTCTCTCTCTCTCTCTCTCTCTCTCTCTCTCTCTCTCTCTCTCTCTCTCCTCCCTCTCTCATATTCCCATGTTATCATATGGTTTTTTTGTTTTTTGGTTTTTTTTTCTTCCTTAAAATTGGGTTTATTCTGAAAAATTGTCATTGTCTCAAAATGGTTTCCCTTTTTTCGTACTCAATTTAAACTACCAATTCAAGTTCACCATTGTTAAGTATTATCCATGTTTGCTTTAAATCCCATTTTTGATTTCTTTTTCAATTATTTCATGTGCCAATTTTTGTTCCATTTTCTTGACTTGATTGTTTTATGTCAAATTTTCTTTGCTTGATGCATGGTATGAATGTGTGAGTGAGAGGGCAAGGTGTAAAGAAGCTATTGTAGCTTATCCTTTTTACCCTCAATAAAACATTCGTATTCGTATTCATTCGTATTCTCTCTCTCTCTCGGAGACAGAGTCCAACAGACGTACACTCTGACAAGGACACAGACGGGCTATTTGTACACCCCCCCCCCCCCCCCCCTTCATTTAAAAAACCCAATTAACTGAGCAAGCAACATTCTGCCATCTTTGCGAAAGGAATTGCGTTAAGATCAGCCTGGGACTATTTTCATAGAACTGAAAACAGCAGACTTTGAAACTGAGGGTCGTAATTCTTAAACATGGGAGGGGGCTAAAATACCAGTTTGCCCAGAGACGAACAGACACACAACCAGACATATATAGTCCGTTTTCTCCATTAGATAATGCACTAGTCACCAATGGCCAATTTGAAGCTTCTGTCAACATTTCACACACAGACAACACCCAACAGAAAATAGGATGCATCAAGAGGCCGCGAGGCCTGGTTGTCAGTCATGTTGTTCCTAATCTCAACTGACATTGAAGCCAACATAGAAATAAGAAACGGAAAAAGGGAAGTAAGCGTGGTGGGAAGCGCGTGGAGGTTTCGTGAAGTGGTTGTCGCACTTTGTATCGCAGGACTTGGAGGAGACTTTGGCTGAACCTTTGGTTTAAAGATACACTGACCCACCACGATTAAGTCCCTTGTTTTTTTCTGGGTAGCTGTGACCCATATACAAATGCCCCCAACTTGAAATTGAGGCTGCTCTTTAAAATGATGTTTCGTTTTCAAATTGGGGGCATTTGTATGGGAAGTAAAACCTGGTCAAAACAAGATCTCTTACCAGCTAAAAGAGCGAAAACACGTGAAACCCGTGTTTTGACACGTGATCTGGTGGACATTTAAACAAGAATTGATCAATAACAAAATTGACACAATACAGTAGCAGCAACAGAAACGTGAATTAGAGTACACTTTCATGACATAGTTTACAGTCTTTCGGACTAAGACGATAAACCGAGGTCCCGTGTGCCCATGCACGTAGCATACCTTAAACCCAGTGGCAACGAAAAAGTTGTCATTTGGTCAAAATTTACTCTCCCCCCCCCCCATCAGTCACACAAAAATCGCATACAACAAACAAAAACAAAACAAACATAGGGTGGCGCGCCTCTGGCTGCGACGCGCTCTCCAGGTGGGAGCAACCCGAATTTCTCAGATACGCCTCTGTGACTATAAAGTACCTAATACCTAATACATGTACCTAATTAAGAGCACACTATAAGCGTTAGCTTGTTGATGCTCGTTTTCTATTTATTGTGTAGTATATGTGTTGTTTGGACATTATTACAGATTTGTTTTAACCATTTCACCGCCAAAGTCGCATTTTAGCACCACAGTGATTTAACACCTATGTCACTAAAAAGCATCAAATCGGGGTCTATTACCCAAAGACCCTATTGTCTTAGTTTTGGGAAGTAAGGATAGACCTTATTTTATATGTCACAGAAGAATCCCCAATACTGCAGATGGATTTTGTTCTCTACCCAGATAAACTTAATGGCTGAAATATGGCTGGCGGTGAAAGGGTTAAATCAATTAGAGTACAACAAGCAAGGCTTAAGGGCCTGCTACACTACATACGGTTCGCTCTCAATGCGATGCGATTGTGACGATGTGAGTCATGATTCGCGTGAAATTCATGAATGGGGTCTACTTGAGTGTATAGAGCGAAGTATTTTTAGACGGAAGTATTTCACCTGAATCATGACTCGCATCGTCGCAATCGCATCGCTTTGACAGCGAATCGTATGTAGTGTAGCAGGCACTTTATACATGATTACTCCACCTCGATCAAAAGTTACATGTCACTGGCTACCAGACAAAGTACAACGAATATTATTATTAGGTACTTCATAGTCACAGAGGCGTCTTTGTGAAATTCGGGTTGCTCCCACCTGGAGAGCGCATCGCAGCCAGAGACGCACCACCCATTTTGTTTGTTTTTTTGCATGCGATTTTTGTGTGACTGATGAGGAAGGAAAGGGAGGGGGGTAATTGTTTTTACCAAATGACAACTTTTTCGTTGCCACTGAATTTAGCGTGTGCTAAGTACACGGGACCTCGGTTTATCGTCTCATCCGAAAGACCGTAAGGCCTAGTGCAAAGTGAGAGGAAACATCCCCTGTACCCAGGTTCGAACTCGGGTTTACTTGACACGAGGCGAACGCGATACCTCTGTACCACTCTACACTAACAGCATAAGAATAAGAATAAGAACAGCAAAAATAAAACTGAAACTGGCTAAACCTATCGCGAAAGCGTGTCAAGACAACAACAACAAATTACCGTGCTTCCGCTGTTGGGATGATCCCTGGAGTCTTTTAGCCAGGGTAAGCCAACAACCAACAACTGTGATTATAATTCACGTGAGCAAAGAATCAGCGAATAAAGGTGGGAGTTAGTAATCAGAAATCAACGGTGGAAAAAGGAAATAATGTATGTTATGTTGGTATTCTTATTGTCTGCGGTATGCGGTATGCATCATGAATTTGTATAGACCTATTGTGTTACTCTCTGTCAAATTCGGCTTGCTCCCACATGGAGAGCGCGTCGGCACAGTGCAGCACCGCCCATTTTTTTAATGGAAGGAGGGGGAGGGGGGCGGGCGGTGAGGGGGTTGGAGTCAAGAAACTTAGCCATCAATTGAGTACATACCAGGCAGCGGGACTTTTCCATGCTCTTATCGACTTTTCACTGCCGTGGGTTTTATACGCGCGCAAAGCGCACCGGTCAGACTTGCTTTAAGTCCCCATCCGAAGGATTGGAGGTTCGAAAAGGGCGAGGACCTGATACGACCCCGAGGCACTCACGAATTGAATTGACAGACACACGTCTTACCACTCGGCCTTCCTATGTCATTAGACTTAATAAATATATGTGTCTGTCTGTATGTCTGTATGTCTGTATTTGTCTGTATGTCTCTCTCTCTCTCTCTCTCTCTCTCTCTCTCTCTCTCTCTCTCTCTCTCTCTCTCTCTCTCTCTCTCTCTCTCTCTCCCTCCCTCTCTCTCACTCTCTCTCTCTCTCTCTCTCTGTTTCGTTTTTAGCTTACTCTTAGCTTCTACGAATGGAAAACGTTGTAAGAAACCTGTCGATTTACACGCACAAAGCTTTACGCACACGATCAGTTATGATATCATGAGATACATTAATTTGTTAATATTATTATAACACATTTGTATATGATGTTTTGTTTATCCTGTACCCCCAAAACATGAGGGGCAAAGGCCTAAATGAATAAATCATTGTGTGTGTTGTGTGTGTGTGTGTGTGTGTCTCTGTGTCTCTCTCTCTCTCTCTCTGTCTCTCTCTCTCTCTCTCTCTCTCTCTCTCTCTCTTCTTCTTTGATGCCTTGCTTCATCATACATGCTTATATCTGTTTGTCTAATTGTTTTGTATTAGTCTAGTTTTTGTATTGGCCCAGCCAAAAATCTTAATCCTTATAATATAATAAAGTTTTTCAGTCTTCCGTCTTCACTCTCTCTCTCTCTCTCTCTCTCTCTCTCTCTCTCTCTCTCTCTCTCTCTCTCTCTCTCTCTCTCTCTCTCTCTCTCTCTCTCTCTCTCTCTCTCTCTCTCTCTCTCTCCCCGTCCCACCCCGTCTCTCTCTCTCTTCCCAAAAGGGAAGGTGACAAGGCCGAAAAGAAGACATTTATTCCACCTGTCAAGCGAATCGAAAAGAAACAACCCACTCGCCATTTAACTGTCACAAGTAGCCTAGGTCCACTCCAACCCACCCCCTACCCTAACCCACTATTACCATTGCCAATGTCTTGATTTCCTATGTCTTCTTTTTTTCCTCCCTCCGGTTCACGTTCTACACCACACACCGCACCCCCACCCCACAACTCGCAAGACATTATGAAAGCACACCTTACTGTGTCTGTATAAAACCTGATCTACATAGAATCTGATTTTCACAATAACAAAACACACAACATATTGATAAAACGCACAACATTCATTAGCATAATTGGTGAGTGGTCAAGTCCGGTGATTAATAGGGAAGACGGGGTAAAAAGCCCACGGGCAGGTAATAAAGCCTGTTCTTAACCAGACGTAGTTTAACTGGTTGGTAAACATGTTCGGTGGATTAGGTTTTGTATACGAATAGAGTGTTGGACAACTAGTTTGGAAACAGCAATGTGGGCAAACACAGGTTGTGGCTCTTAACCGCGCCAGAAATGATATGCATACGTCACGAAAAGAATCTTCAACGCGAAAGAGTTCGACCAATCAAAACGAAGGAACACAGAGGTTCCCAAACCACAGCTTGAAAACCAAATACCTGTGTGCCAACCTGGTTTGCCAACCCCGCAGAAAATGTTCCCCAACATGTGTTGGTGCGGTTCAGATACAAAACTAGTTGGAAGTGTTGTCAAACACAGTTGGCAAAACCAAGTGTTGGCTTGGTTAAGAACGGCTCTAAGAAGCCCATGCCAATTATCTCATGAAATAAAGTACACTTCAGTCAAATTTGCCCATGAGACGAATGCTAAACAATAACACTCCTCTCATGGGCAAAATGTGACTGAAATTTGCTTCATTTTATTAGTCGAAGGTGGGTTCGTATTAAAGTGTACAGAACTATTGCTATCTTGTGTTACTTATATTCAAAGTAGGTTTTCTCAATGTGCTTTATCCTTCTTCATTTCACAGATACCGGGATATAGTCCAGTTTTGTGGGCAAAGTGCTTCAAATGTTTGCCACCATAACAAATGAACTGACAGATAAAAGGCAAAGAACACACACGGACATGGAATTTACAATACGAAATGGTCTTTCTAAAAAGGAATGCAATTTTGTTTTTGACAAAAACAACAACAATGTAATGAGAGTTAATTGTGAACGCAACAATAGGTGCTTGGTTTCTGTTTGTTGTTTGATGTCGTGCCCTGGCTTAAAGACTCCAGGGATCATCCCAACAGCCGAAGCACTTGAACACCATGGTGCAAATGCAACAGCTAGGGATGAGAACATTACGTGTGTGACTATTTCTGACCACCTCGCCACATGGGCAGCCACACTCCGACTTCGGAGGATTTTGGACTGATGATGTGATGGCTAAAGACAATGCCCGCATAACTATGCAGAACATAACAACAGTTTGACGTAGCCTTGGTGTTCTAGCTTATGTCAGTTGATCTGACACAGCCTTATGCCAAGGCGTGGTGCTTGAGTGGTGGTGTTGTTGCAAGTGGGCTCTGCAGTCATACAAAACGGGACACTTTGGGACACTTTCCCAAGGACTCCTTCGCATCGTTTCTAAGTGGTCACCGAAATCGAGAGCAGCTACATGTACCCGTACATGCTTAAAGGTGGACCCTGACGGATGAGGTTTTGCAAAAAACACGTCGAGATCACCAGAAAGACAGCCTTTTCAAGGATCGGAACACTCACTTTGCTCTGGTTTGCTCTGGTTTCCTAGAAATTAAACCGTCAAAACGGCGATTCCTCCTTGGCGGAGATGCCGGAGAGAGTAACCATTTTGGATTGGGTGGGTGGAGGTTACTCATTGTGGTTGAAACGTTTTCTTTTTTTGTAGTGCAGTAAAATAAAATTGGAGCTATTTTCTTTGTTGTGGGCGAAGCTCCTTTAGATAAACTGTATAAAAAATTAAAAAAATAAAAATAGAAAGGCTTGTATTGCGAAAAGTTCGTGCAAACGATTTGGCGGCCATTAGAAAAGAGACAGAAAACGCCTTCTCTTTGGATGAAATAATTTGACTTCCAGCACCTCCGCCAAGGAGGAATCGCCGATTTGACGGTTTGATTTCTAGGAAACCAGAGCAAAGTGAGTGTTGCAATCTCTGTAAAGGGTGTTTTCCTGGTGATCTCGACGTGTTTCTTACAAAAACTCATCCTTCAGGGTGCCCCTTTAAGAGAATGTCCCGTTTATGCCCAGACCTACTTAACACATCACGGGCTTCCAGGGTTGTTCTGGGGCTGCTCTTGTGTTGGTAGGGCGGGTGATGGCCGGTGTGAGATTTTTAGGTTTTTGTTGTTTAGAATACACAGAGAGCATGATGGTAATCAAGCAAGAGAGAGAGAGAGAGAGAGAGAGAGAGAGAGAGAGAGAGAGAGAGAGAGAGAGAGAGAGAGAGAGAGAGAGAGAGAGAGAGAGAGAGAGAGAGAGAGAGAGAGACAGACAGACAGACAGACAGACAGACAGACAGACAGATAGACACACAGAGACACAGACACATACAGAGATTGATTGATTGATTGATTGATTGACTTTTATTTATAGAGGGTAATAGAGTAAGCAATAACATGCTTTTTTACATCCAGCCCTCTGGACAAAATACATATTTAAAAGTAGAAAATGAAAAACGAAAATAAACACATACAAAGTAATATAAAGCATGCAAAAAAAACATCCCTATATTGTAACACATCAATAACAAAATCAAACCTATTATTATTAACTATACTAATTATTAACATTCAAAATGTGTGAAGTAAGCGCATACACACGGGAAAATAAAACCCAATCCTACTTTTCACACTCATCTTTAAACATTCAAAATAGAGAAGTGCACAAACATAAAAAATACCTCAATCATGCTTCATCATTAAAATGTACTTATTTGAAGAAACCCATGCATATAATAAGTCAAACATAGTATTACTTTACCTACTCATCTTAGCATGCACAATTAAAAATGTAAATACATGTACCCATGGCAACATGAAACCTATTCCTACATTCCATTATTCATTTTTAGCATGAACATATTAAAAAGTAAACACACACTCGTAACAAAAGCAAACCTAGTCATATTATTTGCAAGCGAATACACATATTAAAAAGTAAATACTGCTCATAACGAAATCAAGCCTGAACCTACTTTCTAGTCCTCATCTTTAACACGCACATAAGTAAAACTTAACTCATCACAAAATTAAAACTAATCCTTATTTTACATACTCGTAACATGTACACATTTTAAATTTAAAGCCGATACACATAATAAAATCAATTACGCCTAAGCCCATTTTACATACTAATCTTAAAAATACATCAAGCTTAAATGTAAGCCCATACACATGACAGAATAAAACCAAATCCTATTCTACATACTCATCTTTAACATGCACGCATTTTGGAGTAAACACTTATGCATAACAAGATGAAACCCAATCCTATAATAATAATAGTAGCAATAATAATAATAATAATAATAATAATAATAATAATCAAAATAATAATAATTCATATAGTGCTAAAACTCCATATAGTAGTATGCTCGTTGCACGTTACAAAAGCAACAATGAAAGATGGAAAACATTAATTAAAATCAGCAAGAAAGTCATACCACCAACATTTGAATACAAAGAAATAAAGTAACGAAATAACATGATTTTCACTCACAAAGACATCCACCCTCGTTCACCAAGCACTGTCACTCTCTCATTACACACCACACTCACAAAAACTAATACAAATGTAAACAAGTAACCAGAAGGAATGCACCAATTAATACGTGCGTACACACGGCCCATACTCTCTCTCTCTCTCTCTCTCTCTCCCCCTCTCCCCCTCTCTCTCTCTCTCTCTCTCCCCCCTCCCCCCTCTCTCTCTCTCTCTCCTCCCCCTTTCTCCCTTTCTCTCTCTCTCTCTTCCTCTCTCTCTCTCTCCCTCCCCCCCTCCTCTCTCTCCCCCCTCTCTCTCTCTCTTTCCCTCTCTCTCTCATTATACAGGATCCCCAATACAATATATCAAAGAGACACTTTTCGTTACATAAATATAAACATTCTGGCTAAATCACACTAAACAAAATAAAACAATATAAGCCTAAAGAAAAAAAAAGAAAAAAAAAAAGAAAAAAAAAAAAAAGAAGGGTATTCTAAATAATTATTTTATGACACTAAGCACACACTCGCGCGCGCGCACACACACACATACACGCGCGCGCATGCATGCGCACAGAGAGAGAGAGAGAGAGAGAGAGAGAGAGAGAGAGAGAGAGAGAGAGAGCGACAGACAGACAGACAGACAGAGACAGAGATAGATAGACTGAGTGAGAGAGAGAGAGAAGCATATCTAACACACTCATCTTTAACAATCATAACATTATAAACACAGCCGATAAACACCGATACATGACAAAGTCGAGCCTAGTTACTTGTAGGCCTACTTCGCATATTCAACTAAAAAATAAACTTAAAAGTAAGCACACACACACACGTTATAAAAAGTATAGTAAATACATATCCATAACATCATCAAACTTAATCTTACTTTATATAAGTAATTATTTATTTATTTTTAGCATGCACAAATTTGTAAATTAGCATGCACACTCGATAAAATCAAACCTAATCCTACCTTATGCACTCAAGTTTCAAATATACACTCAACTAACAAAACAAATTTAAAAGTAAGCATGTGCACATGTCAACAGCAAAATAAATCCTACATATCATCTTAATTTTTAACAAATATAAAAAACGACACTAATATTTTTATATATATCATGAGAAAATCAAGCCTAAGCCAACACTACACACTTGTCTGTAAAATGCAAAAAATAGAATAAAACACATACACATTATTAAATCAAACTTAATTGTGTTTAACATAGCCAATTTTAACATGCATACCTTTATACATGACAGATCAAAACAAGGTAATGTTAGATGCGCAAAATATTCATGAGTTAACAAGTAAACACATGTAGGCATCATGATAAATAACAGTTCAATACGTTCAATATTTATTTATGTTAGTCCATCGGAGTCGGCAGCAATGACTTAATGCTTTTTTTTTTTTTGCTTTTTTTTTTTAAACTGTTGGGTAAAACATACAATAAGAGAGAGAGAGAGAGACAGAGAGAGACAGAGACAGAGGGAGACAGAGACAGACAGACAGACAGACAGAGACAGAGTAGTCAGATCCATTGCGGGACACGTGGAGAAACATGTGGGAGTCAAGGTGCTTATTACATTACAACGCTTGGGATGACACAACACGGGTCAATAGGCAGACTGGACACAGGAATGAAAAAGAATGAAAGAAAGAAAGGAACAGAAAAGGACACATGGCGTGGCCACAAACCTTTACTCACAGCACCATTGTCGTTTCAACAAAGCGGAGAGAGAGAGAGAGAGAGAGAGAGAGAGAGAGAGAGAGAGAGAGAGAGAGAGAGAGAGAGAGAGAGAGAGAGAGAGAGAGAGAGAGAGAGAGAGAGAGAGAGAGACAGACAGACAGACAGACAGACAGACAGACAGACGGACAGACAGACAAACAGACAGAGCATTGCAAAAATGCTTTCCGACTCCGGATTTTTCATGTTAGTTTTTGGTTCCTACTCTGAGTCAAAGAAAAAAATAAAAATAAAAAAGACCTTGGGGATATTTCGATCACTGCTGATCTTTGTCAACCCAGAGTGACTGGCTGTTGTTGATATCACCAGTTGAATTGTGAGCTCTGTTCAGCAGACTGTTGTATATTGGAGGTAGGTCATAGGAGCCAAGGTCCTTGTTTAGGCTAAGGAAGGGAGGTAAAGGAGGTCATAAAAATCAGATAAAAGAAAGGGGCCTTGGCTATGACCTACTACCTCCAGTATACAACAGTGTGACAATTCAGCTGGTGATATTAACTCAGAAGGCAACAACAGCCACCCCTTCAACAGCCTGTCGCTCTATGTTGACACAAAAAGATCATCAGTAGCTGATCGAAATATCCCCAGGGTATTTTTATTTTTATTTTTATACATTCTTTGACTCTTGGTTTAAACGATTTTTTTAAAATTGAGTAACACATAGTAAAGCAGCAACATAAACAAATGAGAACGAGCACAACAAGCTTAAAGCTTATACAAGACGCTCAAAATTAGGAACCCAAAGCCAACCGAGACAGAGTAGTCAGATCCTCCGCGAGACACGTGGAGAAACACGTGCCGAAGACAAAGTGCTTATTACACGGTACATTACAACGTATTACACGGTACATTACAACGCTTGGGATGACACAACAACAACAACAACATACAGTATTTATACGGCGCTGAATCTTCATAGAGATCAAATCGAAGCGCGCACACACGTTTGGCATTCATAACGCATTCAAACAATAACGCAATACAGTACTCCCCGTTTATAGTAAACTCGGTTATAAGAAATTTTGGTTACAGTAAAGGAAAGCACTGGTTCCCGGCCAAAGGTCTACTGTTTTATTACTAAATAGTCCCTGGATAGTAGCAACTCGGTTATAATTTTTTTTTAAATGCTATAGTAAAGTTACTTTTGGTTCCCCACAGGACTGGCTCCTCGGTTACAATTAAAAAAAAAGTCCTCTTCGTGACCTTTGTAAATACGTCACCAATGTATGCCTCACAGTCTCACCACTCCCCCCACCCACCCATAATAACAACTGGGTTATAATTAAAATTAAAAAAACTCCTATAGTAAAGTCATTTGTGGTTCCTCTTCGTTACAATAAAAACAAATTGTCCTCTTCCTGACCTTTGTAAATACGTCATCAATGCATACGTCACAGACTCACTACTCCCTCTACCCACCTTCAACGAAATTGAAAGGCACTGAAAAACATGTTTCTTTCCCCTCATTACTTAGTGGAAAAAAATTAATCCGAAAAATAATATATATACAGCCGAATCCGCTTATAAGAAACTCGCTTATAAGAAAACTCGCTTACAATGAAGCAAAAAAAATTTCCCTGCCGAACTTCTTTTTTCTTATCTATGATCAAAACTGGGATATAAGAAACTCGCTTATAAGAAAACTCGGTTATAAGCAAGCAATTTTTTTCTCTCATCCGCAATGGAAACTTGGATATAAGAAAATTATGTCATACAAGAGAGTTGGTTTGCAGTTCATTTTCTTATAAGTGTGTTCTATTTACTTATAAGCGAATTACCATTGACAACATTTTCTTAAAGACCCCCCAGATCACGAGTCAAAATCACGGGTTCCACCTGTTTTCCTTCTTATAGCTGGTACAAAATCTTGTTTTGACCAGGTTTGACTCCCATACAAATGCCCCCAAATTGAAAACGAAACATTTTAAAGAGCAGCCTCAATTTGAAGTTGGGGGAGTTTGTATGTGGGTCACAGCTACCCAGAAAAAAACAAGGGATTTAATCGTGTTGGGTCAGTGTGTCTTTAAAAAAGTGAGTTGGACCTGAACTGAAAGGATGTTCCGAGAAAATTGAAGTGGTTCCAAAAAGGGAAAGTTTACATCAAACCAGTTGTGTCACAGACATTCTAAACAGTACAGGCACTAGATTACAAGACTAATTGAGTTGTTTTTGTTCCTTTATTCCATACTTTCCGTCAGTATTCTGTGCAAAATAAATGTTGAGCAGAAGAAAAAAATATGAGTACTTTTGTGTTGGTGGTAGAGAGACAAGGGAAAAAACTTCAAAATGTTTTCTTATATCTGAGTTTCGGATATAAGAAAACTTGGATAAACAAAACATCATCTCCCTTCGATTTTTTTATAACCGAGTTTTGCTGTATTTTGATTTGATGATGGGTTTATATTTAGTATTTTAGTTAGCTTTGACTTTGAAAAACGTCATCGGATAAGATAAAAAATACCATCAAAACTTTACTATATCCGAACATCGTTTATAAGAAAAACCTGTTATAGTAAAGGAAAAGCCTTGCTCCCCTACACTTTACTATAAGCGGGGTGTACTGTACAAAGCGAACGCATACGTATGACATAAATGGAATAGGCATACAGCAGAAACAGACCTAAAGGCAAGAGAGAGAAGCGAAAGAGAGCGGAGCTTCAATGACGGGGGAACAGGTGGGTTTTGAGGTTAGATTTGAAAGCATAGAGGGTAGGTCGCTGACGGAGGGAAAGAGGAAGTTTGCTCCAGGAGGTCGGTCATGATGTCGCAGAGGTAAGATGGAGCAGCTTTATGAATTGATTTATGAAGAAAAATGGTGTTTTACGTCCTCTCGGTCATAGACACATATGGGACATTTGTAAATACAAAGATGGTGGGAACAATACTGGCTGCAATGCCCGGAGGCAGTGCAACACCAGTAAAGTCCCGAGTTTTTATCAATATAGATTAAAAAAATATATGAATTGATTTATAGCAAAGGGTGTTTATTTTATACTTAATTCTGTCTGCGGCAGGAAGCCAGTGCAAAGAACGGAGAAGAGAGCTAACATGATCGAACTTTTTCTTCCTAAGGACGAGACGAGGAGCTGTGTTTTGAATACGCTGGAGACAAGATAGAGAAGAGACTGATAGGCCAGAAAGGGGAGCATTACAGTAGTCAAGACGAGATAGGATGAGGGAAGTAACAAGCTTTGCTGTGGCTTGATCAGAGAGATATTTACGAATATAGCCAATGCGACGAATTTGATAGCAGCAGGACTGACAGGTCTGAGTCAGGAAACTCTGCATGGAAAGAGTATTGTCGAAAGTGGCACCTAAGTTTTTGACAGTCTGAGAGGGGGATGATATTGTTACCCAGTTGGACTGACTCTATGGAAACTAAGGCTAGTTTGCTTTTTGTTCTTACAAGCATTACTTCGATTTTGTTCCCCACCATTTCATTGAAGATTATTTTGAACCATCCAATTTTGAATATCAATATAGCAGTTGTTACTTTCTGAAAGAAGATAATCTAGATCTTCAGGGGTTGTACTATTTTGGAGTTGTGAGTCATCTGCATAGAGGTGATGTTTCATGTTGTGGAGAGAGAGAGAGAGAGAGAGAGAGAGAGAGAGAGAGAGAGAGAGAGAGAGAGAGAGAGAGAGAGAGAGAGAGAGAGAGAGAGAGAGAGAGAGAGAGAGAGAGAGAGAGAGAGAGAGAGAGAGAGTTCAAACTTCAAACTTCAAATACTTCATTTTACAAGGATAAGAATTTAGGCTGGGCCTAGTCTTCCATTCTGTCCTTCCAGCGAGAGAGAGAGAGAGAGAGAGAGAGAGAGAGAGAGAGAGAGAGAGAGAGAGAGAGAGAGAGAGAGAGAGAGAGAGAGAGAGAGAGAGAGAGACAGACAGACAGACAGACAGACAGACAGACAGACAGACGGACAGACAGAGTAATCATATCCTCCGTGAGGCACGTGTAGAAACACGTGGCAGACCAGGTGCATATTACCGGTACATTACAACGCTGGGGATGACAGAGCACGGGTCAAGATGCAGCAGACTGGATAAACGATTGAAGAATAAAAGAAAAGAAAAAAGAAAGGAACCAAAAAAAGGACACATGGTGGGGTCATTAACCTTTAACAACAGCAATTTTTTTTATCAACAAAAAACAAAAAACAAAAATAATAATAATAATAATAATAATAATAATAATAATAATAATAATAATACTACTAGTAATAATAATCGTACATTTATATAGCGCTTTACCTCAAATGAGGCCAAGGCGCTTTACAATCAATTATTCATCAACAAGTAGATAACAAAAATAGTATTTAAGAATGACACAAACCAGCAACAACAAAGCGGAGAGAGAGAGTGAGTGAGAGAGAGAGAGAGAGAGAGAGAGAGAGAGAGAGAGAGAGAGAGAGAGAGAGAGAGAGAGAGAGAGAGAGAGAGAGAGAGAGAGAGAGAGAGTAATGTTGGCCCTCATTACATTGTTGTGACGAATTGTTCTGAAGATTTCATGTTCAAATGTGAATGGCTTTATTTAGAGAGAGAGAGAGAGAGAGAGAGAGAGAGAGAGAGAGAGAGAGAGAGAGAGAGAGAGAGAGAGAGAGAGAGAGAGAGAGACTCAATGACTCAAATGACTCAATGACTCAAATGACTCAATGACTCAAATGTTTAATGACGAAAGCCAAACATATTACCACAGTCACGAAAAACACAAATGCATGCACATAATAATAACACTGGCCTCCGGCCCAATCCGAACAAATACAATAAAATAAAGAGAGAGAGAGAGAGAGAGAGAGAGAGAGAGAGAGAGAGAGAGAGAGAGAGAGAGAGAGAGAGAGAGAGACATGGGTACAGTAGTACGTAAATTAGGGTTATTTTTGAAATGATTTTGGACATCACTCTTGGGTTGATTCTTGGAAATTTATTTATGTGTGTGTATGTTTTTATATTTCTGTGCCCAAATGGGGTATGAAATAAATTTCTTGCCTTGCCTTGCCTCTAATTTACATACTACTTACATGTACTACCCGTGTTGCTTGTCCAAGACTCACTCACGACTACAGCGCAAGGTGCTTATTACTTTACAACGCTTGGGGTGACACAACACGGGTCAAAATGCACACTGGACAAAGCGGGAAGGAAGAAAGAGAACAAGTGCAACGCCGAGCGCCTGCAAAGTCCCCTCGCAGCATCGCCGAGCTACTCCGAAATCGGAATGTGTCGGCTGTACACATACATAAAAACGCATCAAAAACAGCACGTAACTACATAAAAACGCACCAAAACAGCACGTAGCTGAATAGGTTTTTTTTATATATTGCCTTGGGGTTCTGACCCGTGATTTGAGCGCGCGCGATCATGCGCACACGCGCGCACAGAAAAATTCATGACAACTGTGTTATAGACCATTCATCAAGAAATGTGAAAAAAACCTTCATTAAAATACATGCAAAACTTTGCGAGATATTAGCGATTCTGTGTTTCGGGGTTTGAACCCCGTAACTGGCGCGACCTTGACCTTAATGTAAAACTAAATACATCAGTGGATAGCTTGCATCTTGGCAAACTCGTATACCAAATTTGATGATGATAGACTGAATAGATTTTGAGAAAAACGGACGAATAGCCGGACGGACGGAGGCATGCCGGACGGACACCGGACGGACTAGAGAAAAACAATAGCTCCCCGAACCTTCGGCTCGGGGACTAACAACAAAACCAAGAAAAGGAAAAATGGTGTGTCGCTAACATTAAAGACCCCCCACGTCACGTGTCACATTCACTCATGCTAGGAAGATTTCTTATAGATACACTGACGCACCACGATTAAGTCCCTTGGTTTTTTTCTGGGTAGCTGTGACCCATATGCAAATGCCCCCAACTTGAAATTGAGGCTGCTCTTTAAAATTATGTTTCGTTTTGAATTTGGGGGCGTTTGTATGGTAGTAGTAGTAGTAGTAGTAGTAGTAGTAGTAGTAGTAGTAGTAGTAGTAGTAGTAGTAGTAGTAGTAGTAGTAGTAGTAGTAGTGATACCACCACCACTACTAACACTGATTTAGAAAACAGTAGTGAATACTAAAAATAGACCTATATTTATCAAAGACATAGTCTAATCACATTCATAATTGATAGAGAGAGAGAGATGAGAGGAGAGAGAGAGAGAGAGAGGGGAGGAGAGATAAAGAGAGAAAGAGAGGGGAGTGAGAGATGTACTACTTTACTACTATCTACTATACTACTGACTCTCTCTCTCTCTCTCGTCTCTCTCTCTCTCGCCCTCGTCACTCTCTCTTCTACTCCTCTCTTCGCTCCTCCTCCCTTCCTCTCTATCTCTCTCGAGGTTCTCAGTTTCTCTCTCGCTCATCTCTCTCACACACCCGCGGATCTCTCTCTCTCGATCTCTCTCGTCTCTCTCTCTCTCCTCTCACAAGCTCACCTCTCCTCTCTCTCCTCTCTATCCTTCAGGCTCCATCCATCTCTACTCATCTACTCTCTTCCTCATTAACCTCATCATCTCGTTTCCCTCTCGGGGAAGTCTTGATCCCTAAGACCCAAGAACGCCGTCTCTCCCGTTCCACTCCCCTCTTCGTCCTCGCCGTTCGCATCCAGATCCGTGTTCGTCATTCTCTCTCTCCTCTCTCTTCCGAGAGTTCACCCTTTTTTTTTTAAATCTAGTTTGTATGTTCAGGTGGCTGCGTATGGAATACGATGAGAACGGAGAGATTTGTGGACGGTTTTGGTTGTCCTAAATCTATTTTTTTTTTTTTTCGTTTTTCTTGTTTTTTTTTTTCTTTCTCGATCTGTCTTCCTTCTTCTTTCATTCAATTGGATACGATTCTTCGTTGATCTTGTCTTTTTTGCAGCTTGCTTCATTATTTCTTCTTTGTTGAATACATTGCTACCTTCTCTTCTCCCTTAAAGCAAGTATGTTTGTTTGAGGGCAAGAATCTAAAAAAGCTCGTCGTGTGCTTACTCTTTCTCCCGTCAATAAAAGCGGTTCTCGTTCGGATCGTGCTCGTCTCGTTTCCTCGGATCTCTCAGTCTTTGTAATATCCTTTTCAGGTGGCTCGCTCTACTGGAAATAAACTATCTGACTCGAGAGTCTAGACGGTCCCTTTGTCTGTCGCCTCATCTTTTTTCTCCTCCTCATGGATCTCTCTCTCTCGATTATTCCCTCTTTTTTGCATCTCGTTCTCGCATTATTCTCTCTATCGTTGAATACCCCTTGATTTTCTTGCATGTTTGTTTGAGGGCTCCGGCTCTGTAAAAAAAGCTCTCATTGTGTGCTTACGTCCACTCTTTTCTCATCTCATACAAACTCTCTTCTCTGTCCCGTTCACTCTCTCTCGTCGGTCTTTCGTTCTCTCCTCTCCCTCGGGTTCCCATCTCGCTTCTCTCTCCTCACTCTCTCCACTCCTGGCTCGTCTCTCTCCTCCCTCCTCCTTCGTCCTCCTCGTCTCGTCTCCTCATCCTCTCCCTCGATCCTCGCCTCTCCTCTCATTCGTACTTTCCTCGCTCGGTCTCTAGCATCTCTCTCTTCTCTCTTCATCCACTCTCCACGCATCCCGGTCTCCTCTTCGTCATCAACTCGTCTCTCTCTCTCTATCTCTCTCTCTCTCTCTCTCGATCGCATCTCTCCTCTCCCCACTAGCTCAATCTCTCTCTCTCTCCTCCTCTCACTGTCAGTCTCTCTCTCTCTCTCTCGTCAATTCTCTCTCTCTCTCGTCTAACTCGGTCTCTCTCCTCCTCTCTCTCTTCTCCTCTCTCTCTCGGAATAATTTAATACAAATAGCTGGCAATTAAAATTCTTTCACAAAAGGCTTATCAAAAATATTCTATTATCAAAATCTTTAAGAACAAAATGTAATTTGTGTTTTGTTTGTTCTGTGTCTCTCCCTATTCTATGTTTTTACTATTATTACTCATGTGTTAGTGTGTGTTGTGACATTGCTTCACATATAGCCCCGTTCCCCTCCGGATAGCCCCTCCCCCCCTCCCTTTCTCTCCCTCCCATCCCTCCCTCACCCTCCCTACCCTTCATAATCGTAACCCCCCCCCCTCCCTCCCCCCTTATTCTCCTATTCTTTTTCTCTCTGCTCTCCTACCCCACCCCCCCTACAACCCCTTACCCCACCCCCCCCCCCCCTTTTCATACTTTCTCACCAACCCCCCCCCCCCCTCTCTCGCCCCCCCTCCCCCCCCCCTCTACCTGTAATTACGCCAAGCGTTTCTTTCTTTTTTTTGTGTAACCCATTTGCCTTTTTTCACACTTTTGCAATGCGTTAGTTTAACTTGTGGGTTATTGAATGTTCCTATTTGCCCCAGGGCTGGGTGGAAAAAGCATTGTGTTTGCTTATCTCATCATGTTTCCCTGGGTTTAAAATAAAATAAAATTTCGTTTTCTTTCGTTTTTTCTTTCTCTCATCTCTGCTCCTCAATCTGTGTGTGTATGTGTGCGTGCGCGTTGTGTGTGTGTGTGTGTGTGTTGTTGTGTGTGTGTGTGTGTGTGTGTACGAGCCAACTGTGTGTGTTTCCCTCCGCAAAACCGTGTCGTGCGCAACTCAAACAACAATCAAACACAAGATAAACCAACAGACAGACAGACAAATATAACACGGAAAACAATGTACGGGAAGCAGGGAAACTGAAGAACACGAAACCGATCTGTGACGGCAGGGGTGTTAGATAATAGTGTGGAGACGAAACATGGATGGGGGTGGGGTTGGGGTTTGAGGGCGGAACAGGGAAGGAAAGTAAAGGGGGGAGGAGAGAGGGGAGAAACAAGGCCAAACGGCTTTTACACTATGTCATTGTCCATGCCCCGGCCCACGTAGAAGTGGAGGGCCACATGGTTGAAGGTAGCCACCCGCCTAATGTGCCTCTGCCCCGGGCATGTAGTTCTCCCTTTAGCCCCCCCCACCTGCCCCCAACCGCCCTGCCCCCATGCCCCCCCCCTTGCTCTCTTATAGTGAGCCCTGCCCACTCCCTGCCCCCCCGATGCCGGCCCCCCCCCCTGCCCCCCTGCCCCCCCCCTGCCCCCTGCCCCCCCCCCCCCTCCATGCCCCCCCCCCGCCCCCCCCCTTTTTTTTTTTTAGTCTCTTCCTTTCCCCTGCACACCCTAGTGCAACAACGCCAGAAGTGCAAACCCGCATCGCACCCCAACACGCGCGACAGACACACGTGAGGCCACCTATTTTTTTTTTCTTCTTTTTTTTTTTTTTTTTTTTCTTTTTTTTTTTTTTTTTCTTTTTTTTGTTTTTTTTTTTTTTTTCTTTTTTTTTTTCTTTTTTTTTTCTTTTATTATTTTTCTTGTTTTTTTTTTTTTTTTTTTTTTTTTTCTTTTATTTTATTTTTATTTATGTTCACCTTCCCAGACACCCACACACAATCCACACACACCAGCGACAACAGAAAACAGGACGCCCCTCACAGCAAAACAACCTCAGCCGGAGCCAACCCTCAATAAAAAACCGACAAAAGCTTGTACGCCTTCCTCGGGCTCCTTATCCCAGCTTTCTAAAATTTATTTCTGTTTTTTTTTTTGTTGCCCTTCCTAACATCAAAAAAAAAGCCCTTCTCTCCCTTTCCCTTTCTCGTTTTTCACCTAAGTACTCCCCTGTCTCGTTCTACTCAGTTCAACACAAATGACTAACCACCCGCCCCTTTTTCTGTCTTTCTATTACCCCTTTTTCCTTTCTTTTCTACTTCTTTCTCCTACCTTTTCTTTCTGCCTTTCTTCTTCCTTTCGTTCTTTCTGTTTATTTGTTCCTTTTTCCTTTCTTCTTCTCTTCCCCTCTAACCTAAACAACCAAGCACAACTTCTAACACCCCCCTACGCTAACGCAATACACCTCCTCTAACAAACACACTAACACCCCTAACAACACCGCCCCACACCACTAACAACCAACCTAGCCCCCTTCTAACCTACCAACCAACATAACACACCAGTCCCACCGCTAACAAATAAACAACCCTCTAAACAACCAACAACAACCCCTCCCAACAGTAACAAGCGACCAAGCAACCAAACAACCAACTACCCTCCGCATCTTCCTCTAGAACACTACTATCTAACAACCACCACCTTTTTCTTTCCTCTAACACACTAAAACAACAACAAACACCTAAAAACACCCCCCCACCTGCCCAACCGCAACCCCCCCCCTCTATTTACATCCTTTCTACGATCTAAAACCACACCCAATTTCTACCACCCCCAACCACCGAACGGGATAGGAGAGAAGGAAAGAGAGTGAGAGAGAGAGGGGGGGGAGGAGAGAGAGAGGTGCGGAAACACACACAGTCGCTCGTACACACACACACACACACACACACACACACACACATATATATATATATACACAGAGAGAGAGAGAGAGAGAGAGAGAGAGAGAGAGAGAGAGAGAGCAGAGGGAAATGAAGGAAAAGGGAAAAGAGGAGGGGAAGTGGTGTGTGAACTCTCTCTCTCTCTTTCTCTCTCTCTCTCTCTCACACACACACACACACACAAACACACATACACGCGCGCGCGCACATATACACACATACACACACATACATACACGCACATACACACACGCACGCACGCACACACACGCACGCACACACATACACACACACACACGCACGCACGCACGCACGCACGCACGCACACACACGCACGCACACACACACACACACATGCACAAACAGAGAGAGAGAGGGGGGGGGGAGGCTCGAAGGCAGAGGGCCCATTTAATAAAAAGAAAAAAAATGTGATCGAGAGGTTTGGGACTTGGGATGGAAAAACGCGTTTGGGAAAGAGGGCTTTGGGTCCCCCATTTGACATCTCTCTGATTTGCCCCGCGTGTGTGTGTTTGGCTATCAGTCGTTGTCAGTGTGTTGGTTTCACTGGGTTAGTGCGTGTGCTGTTGTTCTCTAGGGTAGTAGTAGAGGTAGACTTGACGCTTGATCTCTCTCACTCGTTTTTTAAATTTCTTGATTTGTCCCCGAGCCGAAGGTTCGGGGAGCTATTGTTTTTGTCTGGTCCGTCCGCCCGTCCGTCCGTCCGGTATCCGGCGTGCCTCCGTCCGGTATCCGGCGTGCCTCCGTCCGTCCGGCTATTCGTCCGTTTTTCTCAAAAACTATTCAGTCTATCATCATCATATTTGGTATACTAGTTTGCCAAGATGCAAGCTATCCACTGATGTATTTAGTTTTACATTAAGGTCAAGGTCGCGTCAGTTACGGGGTTCAAACCCCGAAACACAGAATCGCTAATATCTCGCGAAGTTTTACATGTATTTCAATGCAGTTTTTTTCACAACATTTCTTGATGAATGGTCTATAACACAGTTGTCATGGATTTTTTTGAGCGCGCGTGTGCGCATGATCGCGCGCGCTCAAATCACGGGTCCGAACCCCAAGGCTATATATCAAAAACTACTCAGTTACGTGCTGTTTTGATGCGTTTTTATGTAGTTACGTGCTGTTTTTATGCGTTTTTATGTATGTGTACAGCCGACACATTCCGATTTCGGAGTAGCTCGGCTTTGCTGCGAGGGGACGTTGCAGCCGCTCGCCGTTGCACTTGTTTATTTACTTTCTTTTTTTCTTTTTCAAACCCGTGGACCCCTACGCGTCATTCCACTTGCCTCCAAAAGTGAAGACACTCCTTTTTGTCACAAGTAAGTTGACTTTGGTTGAAACTACCAGACAGCTTTTGTGTCGTCAGTGTCGTCACCTTTCGTTCGTTCTATTCATCGTCTGCTTTTTTTTTCTTCTCCTTTTAAAAAAACAAACAAACTTGGGCTCGGCTCTTTCTGATCTGTCTTTGCGTTAGCTTTGCTGGTTACAATGTGTTTGTAAATGATGTGAATATCTTTGCTGGTTAAACGGTTGTATTTAATTTGATGTCAGATATCATCACATTTCGGAGACAACAGCCAGTGACAGGCAGGTAAGCTGATTTATCAAAACGTAGGTTATTATTACCCCACCCCACCCCCGTGGGGATACCGGGGGGGGGGGGGGGGTCTTTTGTATAAAATAGTTCCCCCACCTTCTGGAAGTTCTGTGCTTGTAACTTCCTCTAATCTGTCACTCTCTTTGACTCTGCCTTTTCCCTTTGCTTGCTGTCATCTACTATCTTTCTGCCTTACCGATCCATTCTCCTGCCTTTAAAAAACAAAAAGAAAACCTTTCAAAAATGTTTCCTCCAGCCGAAGTCGGACATGCTGGGCCTAACTATTTCTTTCTTAGGCACATAACGGCAGCATGACGCATCTGCGCTCAAAATTGACAGGAAACGGTCTGAGCGATCGAAGAAGAAGAAGAGGAGAAGAGGTTATTATTATTTGGTTCTCAACTCAACTCAACCCACGCACTGCTAGGTGAATGGTATCGTAATCAACTTTGGTGGAGGGGAGTTAATTAGAAAAAGAGTAATTACCCTTTGTTCAATTTCGTCATCTCCTCTCTTGGCCTCACTATTTCATTCTATTATGATGTTAGTTTCGTCTTCGTCTCGATGTGACAGGTTGTCTGTCTATCGTGACGAAGTATATGGACAGACGATTCTGTAGGCCTATCTGTCAGTCTGTCCGTTTGGTCTGATTGTTTGTTTGTTTTGTTTTTTTCCTTTCTGCCACGAAAAGAACACGGACAATGCGTTCTTCTTCGATGTGTTCGTTCATGCGAATTGTGAGTATCACATGTGTTTTTCGCACAAGAAAAGGCATCAAAGCTGTCTTCTGGTTGTTGTTTTTCCCCACTTGCTTCACTTACTCCTGTAGATTCCTTGAGGAGCATAGGGCCGCTTGTTTTGTTTTACACATTTGAATAGGGCATTTGCCACGAGTGTTCGTTCTCTATACTAGACTACTAATTTGCCCGTACTCGTTCTGCCCGAGTTACGTTGACCTTTCTAATTCAACTCTCTAAATTCAACTCAGTAGTGAAATTCAAGGTCGCCGGTGTCGCATGAAAAAAGGTAGCTCGTTACCAAAAAGTAGCTCGCTACCTATGAGAGTCTGTATTTGCGGCCTTTTGCGACATTGAGCATGAACCACAAATTTCACTTTTGTCTAGGGTTAGGGATAGGGTTAGGGTTAGGGTTAGGTAAATGGTTAAAGCAAAGAAAGAGTGAAATTTGTGGTTGTCGCAAGTACAGACTCTCATAGTAGCGAGCTACTTTTTTTTTTTAACCTGCTACCTTTTTTTATACGACAGCCGGCACGTGGAAAATGCCCTATTGTCCACTTGTTTCATTCCTCTGCCTATCTGTCTGTCTGCCTGCCTGCCAGTTTGAATGTGTCTGTATCTCTCTGTGTTGTAAACATACACAATTGTTAATGTACTGTTGAATGTCGCTTGTCTGAATACAAAAGCTGTTTGTCTGCTCATTTTTGTTCTAATAGTACGCTATGATGTTTTGAGCTAAATTATTATAGTAAAAGTTAATGTGCCATTTATACTTTATTCATCTAAGAAAGTGTATTGAGCTGCTTGTCTTCAACAGTTACATTGGAAGCAAAGCTTGAAGGGCTATGCATGTAGGGTTAACATTCCTAGCTCGTTAAAATTCCTAGCTCGCTACTGTGAGAGTGACTATTTGCGACAACCCAGAAATTTCACTTTTTCGTTACTTGAACCATTTACCTAACCCTAACCCTAACCCTATGCCTAACCCTAGAAAAAAGTGAAATTTATCGTTCATGCTCAATGTCGCAAAATGCCGCAAATAGTCAGTCTTATAGTATAGCGAGCTAGGAATTTTAACCCGACACAATGCACACCTGCATATTGTAAAGACGCAACCATGCACATTAATTGGTGCTCTCTCTCTCTCTCTCTCTCTCTCTCTCTGTGACCTGACTAAATCTATTGAGCACGAATTGAAAGCAAACATGTTTACCGCTACATGAAACAGACATTACCTTGGCGTGTACGAGTAGCCTTAGTAAGTAATATTAACCCTCATTAAATTGTTGTGATGAATTGTTCTCAACATTTGTACGTTCAAAGGTGAATCGCTTTTTTTTTTTACAGTGGAGAATACAGTATTGAATCTGAATAAACCTTGATGTGGGCATTTATATGCTTTCACTTGTTGTTCTGTGCACAGGGAATCTCTCGATGGCTAGTTTATAAACCTGCCTTTTGTGCAACCAGGGTTTGTGAGAGAGACTCGGTGTGTGTGAGAGAGAGAGAGTGAGAGAGAGAGAGAGAGAGAGAGAGAGAGAGAGAGAGAGAGAGACAGACAGACAGACAGACAGACAGACAGACAGACAGAGGCACACACACACAGACAGACAGGGAAAGCGAAGAGAGACAGAGAGAAAGCTGAATAGTCAATCTCTCTCTCTCTCTCTCTCTCTCTCTCTCTCTCTCTCTCTCTCTCTCTCTCTCTCTCTCTCTCTCTCTCTCTCTCTCTCTCTCTCTCTCTCTCTCTCTCTCCCCCGCCTCTCTCTCTCTCTCTCTCTCTCTCTCCTCTCTCTCTCTTCTCTCTCTCTCCTCTCTCTCTCTCTCTCTCTTTCTTCTCTCTCTCTCTCTCTCTCTTTCTGGTTGGTTTAGCGTCTAGTTAGGCGTAGTTTCTTAGTTCCTGAAATAGTCCATCCATTGTTAGATTCTTTTATCTGTCTTTTTGCCTGCCTGCTCACCTGTCTGTCTGTGTGTCTGTCTGTGCACCGTAGTCTAATACATGTATCGATAGATGATTTTTATTTGTTTACAAGTGTGCCTGCATGTCTTTCATTGAAAATAGAGATTAACAAGGGCGTCGCCGAGCGGCAGACATGTCCGTCACCAGCAATGCTACGCACGTGCGACACCCCGTAGAGTGTCACATCCTGACACAAAATTGGAAGGGATTCTGTCTTCTAGTTCACGAGATACAGCTTGAAGAAGAAACATATAGCGCAAAGAAGGACATTTCGGTTTTCAAGGTCACACTTCAAGGTCAAGGTCAGCATGGTGATAATTTATGCTCGGATGTTTTCT
>CM065683.1:47299349-47301849 GCA_017654935.2 Phymorhynchus buccinoides | reverse complement strand
AGAGAGAGAGACAGAGAGAGAGAGAGAGAGAGAGAGAGAGAGAGAGAGAGAGAGAGAGAGAGAGAGAGAGAGAGAGAGAGAGAGAGAGAGAGAGAGAGAGAGAGAGAGAGAGAGAGAGAGAGAGAGAGAGAGAGAGAGAGAGAGAAACACTGACTGACAGACAGATAGAGACACAGAGAGAACGACAGAGGCACAGAAACAGACACAGAGACAGACGCATAGACAGACACAGAGACAAACATACAGAGAGACAGACAGACAGACACAGAGGGGTGTTTTACTGGCACTGACAAACAGAACGAAGAAACAATTATGGTCCGTGACCAAGAAAAGAAGGAAACTAGATTGAAAAGTTATCGAATGTAGCATTCGAGAATCACCCGCGGAGTTACGCAGCCACACCCCGACTTCGGAGCGCACACACACACATACACACAGACGCACACACACACACACACACACACACACACACACACACACACACACACACACACACACACACACACACACACGCACGCACGCACGCACGCACGCACGGACACACACACACCACATATACACGCCCCCCCCCCCCTCTCTCTCTGTCTCTCTCTCTCTCTCTCTCTCTCTCTCTCTCTCTCTCTCTCTCTCTCTCTCTCTCTCTCTCTCTCTCTCTCTTGATTATCTTGCTGCTGCTGCATACTGTCACTATCTTACTGTTTCTGCTGCTGACTGTCCCTATGTTGCTGAGTAGATGTCCCATAAAAGCATCCGAGAATCACCCGCGTTGCTAGTTTTCAAGGTCACACGTCAAGGTCATTACCTTGACCTTGACCCCCAAAGGCACATTTACAATACCCAGCCAACATTCCCACCTGATTTCATCTTGGGAACTCCTTTTTTCCGACCCCCCGATTTTCAGGGTTCAGCGATCTCCTTGACCTTAACCTTGATTGGTCAACAATATTCGGTAGGAGCATAAGCCAAACCACCTTCATACCAAGTTTCAACATCCTATGTTGACTGGTGCCCGAGATATGGCTACAAATAGATTTGTCAGTTTTCAAGGTCATACGTCAAGGTCATGACCTTGTCCTTGACCTTGACACCAAACGGCACATCTACAGCACCTAGCCTACATGCACATCAAGTTTCATCTTCCTATCCTTATTCCTTCATGGTGATATGCTGTTATCTTGGGAACTCCATTTTTCCGATCCCCCGATGTTCAGGGTCCAGCGATCCTCTTCACCTTGACATTGACCTTGATTGGTCAACAATATTCGGAAGGAGCATAAGCCAAACCACCTTCATGCCAAGTTTCAACATCCTATGTTGACTGGTGCCCGAGATATGGCTAAAAATAGACTTTCAGTTTTCAAGGTCATACGTTAAGGTCATGACCTTGACCTTGACCCCAAAAGACACATCTACAGTACGTAGCCTACATGCACATAAAGTTTCATCTTCCTATCTTTATTCCTTCATGGTGATATGCTGTTAACACCCCCCCCACCCCCACCCCCACCCCACACACACACACACACACACACACAGCCACTTACACAACAAAAACAATATCACCTTCGCTCCGTAAACACCGCGGGTGATAAACATTCGGTGGAATGGACTGGGGCGTGAATTTAATGCTGCTCAACATTGTGGATTGGAACAACCACACTGGATTCTTTTAACCTTGCCTTTTCCCTTTGCTTACTGTCATCTACTGTCTTTCTGCCTAATTGGTCCAAACTACAGCCTTTTTCAAGAAATAAACAATTTCAAATATGTTCTCTAGTTAGGCCCATAACGGCAGCATGACAGGAAACTGTCTGAGCGATCGAAGAAGAAGAGGAAGAAGACACCACCGTATTTCCTCTTCCCATATTTCCTTAAGAGAAAAAGAAAATACTTCATCGACCCAGCACCAGAACAACTTGTCACTAAGGGCTTTCCGCCATGAGGACGTAAAACCTCCACTCAACCAACCAACCAACCAACTTCACTGTAGAGAATGGAGAATCTTGGGAATTGGAACTGAAGGTCACCTTAAACCATGACCGCTACCGCCTTTTTATGTTATTATTTTATTATTTTTAAGACAAAGGTCGTTTTAATGTGTTTTGTGGAACCGTGAACAATTAAGCCGATTAGGTTTCTCACGAGCGTAAAACTCGACGTTTCAAATGTCTCATTCGTTACGGTTGCACTGTGCTTTAATTATCTCCCTTTTGACCTTTTGATTACCCGGCCAGAGGCCGAGGTATTGCGATCGGTTTGTGTGTCTGTGTGTGTGTGTCTGCCTGTCTGTGTGTCTGTCTGTCTATGTGTCTGTCTGTCTGTGTATCGCTTATCTTAAAAACTACTGTTTGGATTTTGATTAAAATTGGCAGAGGGGTAGACAGCTTGAAAAGGAAGCTTCCTTTCGTTAATCAACACCGTGCTGACCTTGACCTTGAAGTTTGACCTTGAAAACCGAAATTTCCTTCTTTGGGCTATGTAATTTCCCCCCAGCTTTATT
>CM065683.1:47291849-47296849 GCA_017654935.2 Phymorhynchus buccinoides | reverse complement strand
CAGAATGGTCCGTAATGTAGCGACAATGAATCGTTTTCGGCACCTTCCCTCGACGACGAAGACTAAGCTCTAAGCGCTTTATATTCCCAAAGCCATGGAACGGACAGTTTTACCCGTGATTATAGGCTTAGAGCCCGGCTGAAATAACTGCTGCCTCATCAGGCTTTTGTTTCACACGTGATTCGTTTGTCAGCTATCTCGACCTTACGCCCCCCCCCCCCCCCCCCCCCCCCCCCCCCGCCTACGGACCCCCCCCCCCCCCCCCCCCCCCCCCCCTTCCATCAATTTTTCGCATTGGAAATGTTGGTATTGGTATTGGTATCACTGTTGTATTCGGGTTGCTCCCACCTGGACAACGCGTCCCGGAGAGGATATTTTGACTGAGATGCAGCATTCTGCCATTCTCTGGAAAGGGATAGGGTTAGGATCAGCCTATGATTATTTTCATAAAACTGAGACTTAGAGATTGAGGGTCGGAAGCACGAAGCGATAATCTAAAGTACAAGAAATGTTAGTAATTGATATCATCACCCTTTCCCATCCGTCTTTCGAATGACATGATGCATATAGGAAAGCGAAATGTTTGTGTCCGTGTCTTCTAATCCCATAATATTAGGCCTAATGGCTTCCCCCCCCCGTGGTTTTTAAAAGGTAATATTGTGTATGCGTTGCACAGTTGCACAGTTCATCTTCGTTTAAAACCTTATTTTTCCTCGAAATCTAATCTAATCTGTAAGCATAATCGTGTTTACAATCTCAAAGTCTGCTTCTTTCAGCTTCCTGACAATAACCTTAGGCTGATCCTAACCCCGTCTCTTTCTTGGGAACGGCAGAATGATGCTTCTCAGGGAAAGCTCTCAATGGCAAAATATGTTGGGGGTGTCTGAAATACAATTCAGCCGCATAGTCTTTGTAGCCTATCACCATCGACCCTTTATTAGTGATTCATTGTTGAACTAGAAACCTACAATCTAACCCCACCCCCATTTTGTTTTCTCATGCATTTCGTCTTTAAAAAAAACCATATTATTAACTTGTCCTTATAGTTTGTTGGCCATACATTTGCTGCTTTGGGAAAATCAATCATTCCGGGCTACATAGCTAATAATTATAGAAACAAGAATGATTATAACTATGCTTAGACTATAAACCTTAATCTGATAGATCCGTAGCCTTGTTAACACATTACATCACACGCATCACAACGAGAGAGAGATTCAAAATCAAATTGAAATACATTGTATTGCCATTAAAAAGTCAAATTGAAATACATTGATAGTGACGAGAGAGAGGGGGGAGAGAGAGAGACGGAAGAGAGAGAGAGAGAGAGAGAGAGAGGGGAGAGGAGAGAGGAGAGAGAGATGGAGAGAGAAGAGAGAGAGAGAGAGAGAGAGAGAGAGAGAGAGAGAGAGAGAGAGAGAGAGAGAGAGAGAGAGAGAGAGAGAGAGAGAGAGAGAGAAAGACAGACAGAGAGTAAAGCTTACAACTCCAGAAAACGCCACGCCACCTAACAACATCACAAACATCATGTCCTGTAATAAATACAAACTGTTAAGCTGATTCAATGGGAGCTGTTTAATCTGCTGGAATGCCCGTAAGGGTCAAGAAAGGTGCACATGACTTAATCTAACCCAATATGCTGGTAGACCTATGGTTGGAGGGTGAGGGTGGTCTGAATAATGAGTTAAAAGGCCAGGGTGGGTGAAAGGGGTAGTAAGCTGAAAGGCGAAGCATAAGTAAGGAAGCTATAAGTCCAATCCAAACGGAGAGAAAGAGAAATAATATTAATGCCGGAACATAATAGTGGGATTAAGTAGGCTACAGATTAATTAAATGGCAAAGTGTCAAATCAGGGTCTAGTTTCTCTAGACGACGGTCGCCGCGCGCCTAACTGTTACGCCAAAAGGGGCATAAGAAACACTTTAGAGAACGTTTGCAGAAGAATATTACAACCTCTTGTCTGATTGATCTAAACAAAGTATTATTTTAACGAAACTTTAATGGACCAATCAACAACAAGAAATGTATTCACCCCATGCAAGTCACGTGATAGCTCGCCAAGAGATACTTTGGGAGTAGCCACAAAACGTTTTCGACAAACGTCGGCGAAAGAGGTGTTTCTTAGTACCGTTTGTTTTGCCGATTTGCGCTCACGCTACGTAACGTTAGCCCTTGTGAAACGGACCCCAGGTTAAGTCCTTGGTGGACTCTGAACTAAAGCAGCTGATTCACGATCAAACTTTGCTGATGCCTGTCATGTATCAGGCAGAGAATATTTATATATCAGCCGCACCCAAATTCTTTATTGTCCGATGATATCTGGCACAACACGAACGAAAAGGTCACGACAGAAACATTAACAGTTAGCGTCGGATGATACATGGTTCTTTGTTTTCTTATAATTATCTCAATCAGCCCCATTAACCTGGGCCTGTATTCACGTTGAGATAGCATGAGACTTAGCAACATGCTAACTTAGAAGCTCTTCCAATGTCCTATAGGATTTAATAGGACTTTTGGAAGAGCTTCTAAGTTAGCATGATGCTAAGTCTCATGCTATCTCAACGTGAATACAGGTCCTGGTGGCTTTTAAAACAAAAATCATAGCACCACAAGAATTCCTGATATCGGTTATAATGAAAGTAGTAATGGTGGTGCTTTCAAAGCTAACCTCAAAACCCACCTGTTCCCCCGTCATTAAAGCTCCGCTCTCTTTCTCTTCTCTCTCTCTTGCCATTAGGTCCGTTTCTGCTGTATTTCCATTTATGTCATCCGTGTGTGTTCGCTTTGTATTGCGTTTTTGTTTGAATGCGTTATGAATGCTAACGTGTGTGTGCGCTTTGATTTGATTTCTATCAAGATTTAGCGCCGTATAAAATTGTACTAAAATGTAATACTGTATGTTGTTTTTGTTGTGATGTTTTACTGTTATCTGAGGTTGGCTTTGAATAGTGGTTTCTTAGGGTGTAGAGTGGCACAGAGGTAACGCGTTCGCCTTGTGTCAAGTAAACCCGAGTTCGAACCTGGCTACATGGGATTTTTCCTTTCACTTTGCACTAGGCCTTACGGTCTGAACGTGGAGTCTTTCGGATGACACGATAAACCGAGGTCCCGTGTGCCCATGCACTTAGCACACGTTAAACCCAGTGGCAACGAAAAAGTTGTCATTTGGTCAAAATTTACCCCCCTCTCATCCTTTCCTTCCTCATCAGTGACACAAAAATTGCATGCAAAAACATTGGGTGGCGCGCCTCTGGCGGCGACGCTCTCTCCAGGTGGGAGCAACCCGAATTTCACAGAGATGCTTCTGTGACTATAAAGTACCTAATACCTAATACCTTTTTGTCCAGTGTAGTCCACTTGCTAATAACACTACGCCATCAGCAATATATTCGACATTAACTGACGGCTTTGTGTTGTCCAAACATAATTACACATATTATGAGTCTTCAATTTCATTTGTTTTGTGGTTTGGTTTGTTCAATGTTTTATTATTTTTATTTTCAGTATTATTATTTGTTTGCTCGTGTGTTTGTCTTTGCTAGTATAAACGCAAAATAATAACTTACATTCAAACTTTATTCAAGTAATTTCCCTCTAAAGAGGTTTCGTATCTCCACAAACTGTTGCGATTCCTCGAAAATGTTGAGAAGTGTGTCTCTGACTTCTTATTTAGTCTTTTATAGCAACCATGACGTCTTCGTGGTGTTCACTTCTCTGATCGTGTGCCAATACTCTCTATTCTGGAATTGTTAGCGGATGGCTTATGATATTATTACCTGTGCATGGCTTATGAGTTTGGATTTCAATATTGTCAGATGTAGTGTGTCTTTTGACGAGCTGTGGAAAAACTGTATACTGGAATATATTTTGGGGGTAAATGGTGACATGACGTAATATCATGTTTTGGTATAAGCTCTTCTGAAGTTTCGTGAAAACCAGGACAGAAATAGTACTGCGTTTGATGCTACAACCCCAAATTGAACAATAATCACAGTCGCGGCTATAATTAAACTGACACGTAAATACAAGGGTGCGCATGGGAGCTGCTTACGCACACATTCACCTATAGGTTCACAAACACAAAAGTAAGCTTATCATACTTATTCCAAAGACGTAGACACGTATATGCAAAGGCACAGAGACAAACACAACTCACACAGTAGCACACAGACACTTGCATTATGCACAGAAACACACTCTCACAAATACACGTACGTACATACACACAAACGAGCACGAGCTCGCGCGCGTACGCACGTACGCACGCACGTAGGCCTACACACGAGCAAATGAACGCCGCGTGCACACACGTACACACACGCGCGCGCACACGCACGCACACGCGCGCGCACGCACACACGCACGCACGCACGCACGCACACACACACGCACACGCACACACACACACACACTCACTCACTCACTCACTCACACACACACACATTTTCGGTTTTGTAAGTAATGAAAATCAGTTGAAAAGCTCAGTGGAGTGTATCGATCAGGGTTCAATTACAGGTGTGGCGATAGTATTCCAGAACCACAGTTTGGCTTCTCTTCAGCCGGTGTTTTTTCTTAGACAGGGTTAAGAAGAAAGAACAGCATTTACGTTACACATATAAACAGCCTTTTCACGGTCTTTATTTCTCCAGTGGGCTTACTGCGCTTTTCAAAACGCCATGTTCTTTTATCATTATTTTGGAACCGGACGGCCCACAACCAAACTGCGGGACAGTTCGATTTGTGGATAAAATAATGATCATAATTTTTTTTTAAGTCAATGTTTTCTGGTGAAATGTTCATTTTCTGTAGCAAACGGGGAAGGACATATATTCATTGATGGAAATAGGCTACTGCATTGCGTCTGTGTTTGTGTTCAAGGTGCATATTACAAGGAAGATAAACAGATACCGTTGTGTTTACAGCCACAAGCAACAAGAAATACTAGCTGGCTGAAATATGATACAAAGTATCATGGTCTTTATAATATAATGATTTGT
>CM065683.1:47279349-47286849 GCA_017654935.2 Phymorhynchus buccinoides | reverse complement strand
ATGTTCGCTTATAATGGAGTTCTTTGTGCTGATGATTTGTTGTCATTGTTGGTTTTTGTGTGTATGATCGCTTATAATGGAGTTCTTTGTGCTGATGATTTGTTGTCATTGTTGGTTTTTGTGTGTATGTACGCTTATAATGGAGTTCTTTGTGCTGATGATTTGTTGTCATTGTTGGTTTTTGTGTGTATGTACGCTTATAATGGAGTTTTTTGTGCTGATGATTTGTTGTCATTGTTGGTTTTTGTGTGTATGTTCGCTTATAATGGAGTTTTTTGCTGATGATTTGTTGTCATTGTTGGTTTTTGTGTGTATGTTCGCTTATAATGGAGTTCTTTGTGCTGATGATTTGTTGTCATTGTTGGTTTTTGTGTGTATGTTCGCTTATAATGGATGCTGATGATTTGTTGTCATTGTTGGTTTTTGTGTGTATGATCGCTTATAATGGAGTTCTTTGTGCTGATGATTTGTTGTCATTGTTGGTTTTTGTGTGTATGTACGCTTATAATGGAGTTCTTTGTGCTGATGATTTGTTGTCATTGTTGCTTTTTGTGTGTATGTTCGCTTATAATGGAGTTTTTTGTGCTGATGATTTGTTGTCATTGTTGGTTTTTGTGTGTATGTACGCTTATAATGGAGTTTTTTGTGCTGATGATTTGTTGTCATTGTTGCTTTTTGTGTGTATGTTCGCTTATAATGGAGTTCTTTGTGCTGATGATTTGTTGTCATTGTTGTTTTTTGTGTGTATGTTCGCTTATAATGGAGTTTTTTGTGCTGATGATTTGTTGTCATTGTTGGTTTTTGTGTGTATGATCGCTTATAATGGAGTTTTTTGTGCTGATGATTTGTTGTCATTGTTGGTTTTTGTGTGTATGTACGCTTATAATGGAGTTTTTTGTGCTGATGATTTGTTGTCATGGTTGTTTTTCCTTTTGTAACCCCTCCCCTCTGACACGGGCAGAAGGCCTGGATCAGTAAACTTTGTGGATTGTGAATTGTCAGTCCATCACTCTGTTCGCCTGGCTGTCCGTCTCTCTCTCTCTCTCTCTCTCTCTCTCTCTCTCTCTCTCTCTCTCTCTCTCTCTCTCTCTCTCTCTCTCTCTCTCTCTCTCTCTCTCTCACATCCGAAAGGCCCAAGAGGGCGTAAAACATTATTCTCTCTCTCTCTCTCTCTCTCTCTCTCTCTCTCTCTCTCTCTCTCTCTCTCTCTCTCTCTCTCTCTCTCTCTCTCTCTCTCTCTCTCTCTCTCCGTGTGAATAACAGATTTGCAATCGTGGCATACCACATGCTGAACTCACTTAATGAAAGAGGAAGCATTACATGGGTTACTCACGTGAACAATCTACCATGCACATCTGGTTTTGCTTATGTGTGCTTCTCGCAAGCAGTAGGCAATAATAAAGCTTTCTTGAGCGAATTGATACATAGACAAATAGACATCTTTTTGCAACAATGGTCAGAAAAAAAGAAGAAGAAATCGAATCAAGACCGCGATACAACCTGTACAGTTCTTGCAAAAGTGCGCGCGGTCCAGAAACATATTTTGATGTACTAATCTTAAGGTATGTTCGTAACATGGTTGTACGATTCAGATTAGGAGTAACTGAACTAAAATAAAAAGCACCAGATATAGATTCTCTTTGAGTGCTTATTCATTATCATGTCCATCGTGTAGCCATTCTCCTGAAGATGAAGTGCCTTTTCTATTGCCCAGCATATGATGATCTGATAAATAAATATCTGAATAATATCAATAACATTCATACCTATGGCTTGGAGTCAAAACGGACTATATTTAGATAGTCCATTGACGTATTATTGGATTTATTACAAACACTAATATAACTTGTATCAAACAATGACTGCAGCAATAATTATGAAAAGGGAGTTTTGCTTTTTATATTGCAGCAGTCTTTTTTATATACAAGTTATTAGTTTTCGTAATAAGTTCAATTATATGTCAATTGACTATCTAAAGATAGTCCGTTTTGACTCCAAGCCATCGAATATTACAATATAAAAAATAACAAATGGGAAAAAAACACTGGTGTTGACTTTATTTGGCAAATATTTCGGACCAGTCTTGTCCTTTGACAATGCCTATCTCCTGATACCACAAATTATAACATTTAATTATAATAATAATAATAATAATAATTAATAATGCTAATATATAGCGCAGAATCTTGCTTAAAACGCATGTAGAATGATTAAAATCCACAAATGTTAATAAAACAAAAATCCCACCTGAACTGAACAAAAATGCAAGAAATGAATCTAGAATATTATAAGTCAAACAAAGTGTCCATCGCTAATACATGAACATGAAAGAGTAATTATTCAACTTGCAAAATTATATCTTTTATGCTTTCAAGTATCGGGGAACATTGATCAGTGCTTAATTGTTCCATTCACAATGAAATAGTAATAACTAAGGCCACAGACCACCATAATAAAATTCGATGGCTTGGAGTCAAAACGGACTATCTTTAGATACTCCGTTGACATATTATTGAATATATTACGAAAACTAATAACGTGCATATACACAGACTGCAGAAATATAAAAAGCATAACACTCTTTCTATATTTCTGCAGTCATTGTTTGATACAAGTTATGAGTTTTTTGTTTTAAGTCCAATAATACGTCAATTGACTATCTAAAGATAGTCCGTTTTGAATCCAAGCCATGGAATTATTCCTTCAATGAACATTGTTTATTTGTTCTCCTTTGTTTACTCGTGCTATTTCCCCCCCTCCTTTGGATTATTATTTGTCATTGCCTTTCACCGCCAGCCATATTTCAGCCAAAATGTCCATTAAATTTACCTGGGTAGAGAACAGAATCCAACTGTAGTATTGGGGATTCTTCTGTGACTTATATAAAATAAGGTCTATCCTTATTTCCCCAAACTAAGACAACAGGGTCTTTGGATAATAGACCCCAATTTGATGCCTTTTAGTTACATAGGTGTTAAATCACTGTGGTGCTAAAATGCGACTTTGGCGGTGAAAGGGTTAAGAGTGACTGAAAGGGTCTTTTAAAGATTAGTCACATTTGGATTTGTTTGTAAATATTCTCTCTCATTATCTAATGAACATGTTGAAACGAATCGGTCAACACAACTTGCTTTGAAATTGGCTCGCTGCTCTTTTCTCCTTTGGCTTCTTAGGATTTATATTCTTTTTTTCCCTTTCTGGTCTTTCCTTTTTGAAACTACCTTTTGATTATATAGAATATCGAAAACCAAGCGTCAACGGTATTGCATGTCCGTGCCCTCAAATGAACCCAAAAGAAGAGAACTTTTCTGGTTCTCCCTCCTTTCAGATTTCAAATCTTTTCTAGGGTGTACTCTGGCGAATTACAGTTTTCAATTGAACTTGATTATCTTATGGTTATTCTTTTGATTTTCTTAGGCCTATATTACTTATTAAAATAGTTATGTTACTGTTGTTGTTGCTGTGTCGTTGTTGCCTTTGTTGTTGTTGTTGTTGCTGCTATTGTTACGTGTTCCTTTCTTTTCTCCAGTTGACTTCATATCAACCACCTACCGCTCTTCGACTTTTGAAACATAGTTCAATCAAGTTGTAAATTATTATTATAGATTGACCTAAATCCTTTGTGATTCTCGTGAATCTAGGCACCGGGCGTCATCTTTAGTATACACGGCTGCATTCACCCATTTTTATACATAATATCTGTGTATGTTTATGTGTGTCAGTCTGACCATCTGCTTTTATCTGCATGCGAATAAGCGATTGCATCTACAATCGGTTCTGCACACGAGTGCATTCTGGTGTGTAACTGTTCTCCATAATCCACTGAACAGCAATGAATCCTGTCGTTTCAGATATCCCATCGTCAAAGAGACGTCAACGACAGCCGAACAGCGCCGATCCTCCACCCCGTTGCAACCCAAACTACAACAATTACGACAACAACAACAGTCACGACGACCAACCATACAGCCACCCTCAGCATCACAGCCGAGGAAAGAAACGCAGGACCGAGGAAAGACAGAGCAGACAAGAAGAAGAAGAGGGGGAAGAAGAGGAGGAAGAGGACATGTCGTCCAACCCGCCCAGCAGTCGGGCAGGAAGGTCAAAGGACCAGCCCTTCTGTCTGTCGGCCTTGCTCCCCGGATCTCAAATTTCGGATCCGTCTCGCCGGATCTTGATCAACACTGCCCCTTCTAAAGAGGTCAGTCGGAGATCCTTCTCAAAAGTATCGTTTTGGGTGTCGTTTTTTCCTACTCTTTGCTCATTTCTTTATATTTCGAGCTCTGTTTATGTCATTCTACACTGACATGTTTTTATTTCTTCTTCTTCTTCTTCTTCTTCTTCTTCTTCTTCTTCTTCTTCTTCTTCTTCTTCTTCTTCTCTTCTTCTTCTTCTTCTCTTCCTCCTCCTCGTCCTCCATGTTTTTCTTCATCTTCGTCGTCGTTGTCTTTGTCGTCATGGACGACGCTACACGTTTTGTTTTATACGAGAGACCAGCAAACTACTTTAGTGCTAAAAATAATGAAAACAAATCATTTGAGAAATTGGGGCAAGTAGCCTATAATATTTATCAGGAGGAGGAAAGGGACGCCAACGGCGACGATAACGCGATGAATATGGAGAAGACAAGATATTAACCATCTGATGATGGTGAATGATTTCAGATGGTCAAATTCAACATCGGAGGGACGATCTTCGAGACGTACCGTTCCACATTGTACAAGCTACCGGGCAGTCCTTTGGCGGATGAAGCGCTTCTAGAAAAACACTTCCAACAGGACCGCAACCAATACTTCTTCGACAGGGACCCAGAAGTCTTTGGCGCCATCTTGAACTATCTGCGAACTGGGGAGCTTCATCTGCCCACCAAATTCTGTGGACCAGCTGTCAAGGCAAGTTACTGTATCATATCAAGAGAAAGTAGGCTAGTTACTAGAGCTCTTCTGTTGTGTCAATATGCAGTTGCCGTCAATTGTGCTTCTGTCTATGCAGGGTCTTATTATGAAACGAATCAAAATGAAGATGGCAGACATTTATTGAATATCTGGGCAGTGGGCATAGCATGAATTAAGCAACCCGCTTCCGCTCTCGGTTTTTGCTCTCAATGTATTATTATTTCCATGCTTTAACAATAGCCCAAACATAATCCCAACCCTAAGCCAAGCAGAGCCAAGTAAAACTGTTGTATCCTGGGGACAATTTAAAATAAGAAAATTAGTGAAAGGGTGTGCAGTGCGGGTAAATGCAATCTGTGGTTAGGAATACTTTATGGCTATTTTCTAGTATAGTCAATAAACGTTTTTAAAAGACAACAAAATATGAAGCATAGAACAGGTAGTGTTATTAACCTTTACTCTCTTTTGTTTTTAATCATAGCAATACAGTGGCACCTCCATTATAAGACCTTCAAAAAGCATCCAAAATGAGGTCTTATAAGGGAGGGGTCTTATAAGGGAGGTAATGTTAATACTTACAAAGAAGGGCAATATCTTAGAGAATAAGGTCTTCTGTGGGAGGGAGTCTTATAATGGGAGGTCTTGTAAGGGAGGTTCCACTGTATATAATTGTGAGAATGGTAATTTTGATGACGTTGATAAAGAGGAAACACGAAGAGCATCTTGTGCACAACCTGGACCTTTTTTTGTCGTTGCCCACAGACGGAGATGGAGTACTGGGGAGTGGAGGAGGACGAGATAGAGGAGTGCTGCTGGACCACCTACAGTGCCTGGACTGCCACGCTGGAGGCCCTGCAGAAACTGGAAAAAGATCGGAAGGTATTCCCTAAAGACATTTCATACTCTGAACACCCCCCACTTTCTGTCTGTGTAACAGAGTGTCTGAACACGCCCAAAGTGTTTGTAAGGCAGACATAGAAATGCGGGCTGCATTCAAACACTGCCTTAAAAACACTATGGGCGTGTTCAGACACTCTGTTGCATCTGTATGCATCTCTCTCTCTCTCTCTCTCTCTCTCTCTCTCTCTCTCTCTCTCTCTCTCTCTCTCTCTCTCTCTCTCTCTCTCTCTCTCTCTCTCTCTCTCTCTCTCTCTCTCTCTCTCTCTCTCTCTCTCTCTCTCTCTCTCTCTTCTCTTCTGTCTCGCTCTCTCTTCTCTAATTCTCTCACTTCTCTTATTCTCTTTCTTTCCGTACTTCTTATATCAACATTCTGCCTCCTCTCTCAACACACACACACCATCTCTCTTTTCTAAATACCCCCACCCCCAGCCCACCCCGACCCACTGTCAGTTTATTATTGATCAGAATTTAGTCTGTTATACCCATCCTAAGCATCCTAAAACAAACATCCTAACTGACAAGTTAATTATTCATTTGGTTGTGTGTCTGCAATAGCATTGACATGTCATTATTATTAATGGTGTTAATCATGGTGTGAAAAAAAAATATAATGGGTCCATGGTATAATACGTGGGTTGTTCATTAAGCATTGGCAACGGGTCCATAACACAGGAACAAAAGAGTTAACGGACTTCAAACTTTTGCATTCCTATGAAGAACGCTGTTTCGCTTTGTATGCAGTTTCAGCTCTCTACGCCATGTTTCAAAGTCATCTTGGTAGCTTCTTTGAGGCAAGGGTCGGATCTGTGATTTTGAGCTTTTTGCGAGGGCCTAGGTGCCAGAAAATGTCATACACCCAAACAATGTAAATGATAAGAAGAAATTGAAAGTCATGTGGATCTAAGTGAAGTCTGTAGAATAGATGGTCCAAACATTGATTACCTTACTCTTCTTGCAAGGTCACAGCGACCTTGACCTTGTAGGCACTAGCGTTTTCATGCAAAAGTGGAATCACGTAGATAAGTTTGTTGTGAACTTTTTCTCTAGAAGATGTCTACGCATTCTCTTTACTATTGTACTCAAAGAATTGTCACTCATCTCACTTCTTTCTATCAGTGTTAAATGGGGATCTTTATTAGCCAGTTTCTTGGAAAAACTACATGTTTTGCGCGTTCATGACTGCAAAAAGGTTAACTAGAGGGTAACATATTTAGAAGCTGTGTTTTCCAGGTTTGAAAACTTCAACACATTTGCAAATTGTGCAATAAGAAGTAGGCCTACACAGTCGGTCATAAATATATGTCAAAATGGAATTGATTTTCATATAATATATCCTACGTTTCATCCCTATGAAGTTACAGCAAGTGAAGGAGTCAGTTCAAGAATCCACTTTTTTTAAAATTACAGGTGCTTGCATCATATTTTCAGTGACGTCATACACTCATATAGGACATGACATCACAATGATAGTGTGCACGAAAATGCGTTAAGGAATGAAATTGTCTTTGGTGCCACCATTACACCTGTATGTTTAATAGATTACAAATGGCAGGACAGTTGCCAAACTTTACTGAACAACCCACGTATCCTGAGCATACATCATTTCTTTAGTCTTGGGTTTTAAATATGAGTGCTGTGTTTCTCTCATTGCTCACTAGTCCTATGTCAATAACAGGGCGATGTGTGACCTATGGGTTTAGACTGC
>CM065683.1:47259349-47274349 GCA_017654935.2 Phymorhynchus buccinoides | reverse complement strand
TCGCCCTTTCTTTCTAGTTCGACAGGAAAATCGAATTGAACGTCGAGTCCTTCGGATGGGGACTTGAAGCTAGTCTGACCCGTGCGCTTTACACACGAACAAATCCCATGGCAGTTAAAAGTCGGTAAGAGCAGGGAGAATTCCCGCTGCCTGGTATGACCAAATTGATAGCTAGTTTTCCCAAGTCTGCTTCCACCCCCTCCTCACTTCCTGCCCCCCCCCCCAAAAAAAAAAAAAATGGGTTGGCGCTGCACTTGTGGCGACGCGCTCTCCGAGGGAGAGCATCCCGAATTTGGTATTTGATATTTGGTATATTCTAGTCACAGATACTTATCTATGTGAAATTCAGGCTGCTCTCCCCGGAGAGAGCGTCACCGCAAGTGCAGCGCCTACCCTTTTTTGGGGGGGGGGGGGGGGCACAGGGTGAGGAGCGGGTGTGGGCACACTTGGAAAACCTAGCTATCATATCAATTTGGCCATACCAGGCAGCGGGTTTTCTCCCTGCTCCTACCGACTTTCAACTGCCGTGGGATTTTTACGTGCGTAAAGCGCACGGGTCAGACTAGCTTTAAGTCCCCATCCGAAGGACTAGACGTTCAGTTCAATTTTCCTGTCAAACTAGAAAGAAAGGGCGAGGCCGGGATTCGAACCCGGGTCACTCACGTTGCAGTCACGCATTACATTTGGCAGGCGAACGCAAGCACGTAGGTCCGGGGATGTCAAAAATATAACTTTACCTATACACCTAAGCTTAATAAAAAAAATAATATTACATAGTATTAAGCATAAGATGCGAGTCGCACTAGTTTCGAATTTCAGTGACGTTTCTGTTCACCCAGGTTCACTGTTGTAGAATGTCGTTGTTTCTCCATAGCAAAGATGGCATCGTCAGCTTAATACAATAATATTACATAGTATTAAGCATAAGATGCAAATCGCACTAGTTCCGAATTTCAGTGACCTTTCTGTTCACCCAGGTTCACTGTTGTAGAATGTCGTTGTTTCTCCACAGCAAATATGGCATCGTCTGTTGTTGTGGCCAGGGTTGACATGACTTCGTTAATTAATAATGTTATGCCGACTCCAGGTACACATGCCAGGATTTACTGACGACGCTAATACCAAGTCAACTGGCACCAAACTACGTCAGATGAAACTGCAAGGCTGGACCATGATCAACAACCCCCGATCGTCTATTGCTGCACAGGTCTGACTGATGACACCTTGACGGATTGTGTGCCTAAGTTTTGTCTGCCTGTCTGTCTATCTGTCTGCCTGTGTGCGTGCGTGCGTGTGTGTGTATGTATGTATGTATGTATGTGTGTGTGTGTGTGTGTGTGTGTGTGTGTGTGTGTGTGTGTGTGTGTGTGTGTGTGTGTGTGTGTGTGTGTGTGTGTTGCGTCCGTGGTCTAATCTCCAAACATTAACGTTGGCATGTTCTCGGGAAATAGAAGGCGTACATTGTTCAAACTTTCTATACACATAGATGTTTATGCAAGCTTCCAAGAGAGAGAATAAATGAATGGATGAATAACGTTTCTTTATTGAGGATAATAGATTAAGCAACATTGCTTTTTTCATCCAGTCCTCATGCAGAAAAATAGAAAAGAGAGAGAGAGAGAGAGAGAGATGAGAGAGAGAGAGAGAGAGAGAGAGAGAGAGAGAGAGAGAGAGAGAGAGAGAGAGAGAGAGAATGAATGAATGAATGAATGCATGGATGAGTAACTTTTCTTTATTGAGGATAATAGATTAAGCAACATTGCTTTTTTCATCCAGTCCTCGTGCAGAAAAATAGAAAACGAGAGAGAGAGAGAGAGAGAGAGAGAGAGAGAGAGAGAGAGAGAGAGAGAGAGAGAGAGAGAGAGAGAGAGAGAGAGAGAATGAATGAATTACTTTTCTTTATTGAGGATAATAGATTAAGCAACATTGCTTTTTTTCAACCAGTCCTCGTGCAGAAAAATGAAAAAGAGAGAGAGAGAGAGAGAGAGAGAGAGAGAGAGAGAGAGAGAGAGAGAGAGAGAGAGAGAGAGAGAGAGAGAGAGAGAGAGAGAGAGAGAGAGAGAGAGGGGAGAGAGAGAGATAGGGAGAGAGAGAGAGAGAGAGAGAGAGAGAGAGAGAGAGAGAATGAATGAATGAATGAATGGATGAATAACCTTTCTTTATTGAGGATAATAGATTAAGCAACATTGCTTTTTTTCATCCAGTCCTCGTGCAGAAAAATAGAAAACGAGAGAGAGAGAGAGAGAGAGAGAGAGAGAGAGAGAGAGAGAGAGAGAGAGAGAGAGAGAGAGAGAGAGAGAGAGAGAGAGAGAGAGAGATGAATGAATAATGAATAACTTTTCTTTATTGAGGATAATAGATTAAGCAACATTGCTTTTTTTCATCCAGTCCTCGTGCAGAAAAATAGAAAACGAGAGAGAGAGCGAGAGAGAGAGAGAGAGAGAGAGAGAGAGAGAGAGAGAGAGAGAGAGAGAGAGAGAGAGAGAGAGAGAGAGAGAGAGAGAGAGAGAGAGAGAGAGAGAGAGAGAGAGAGGGGGGGGAGAGAGAGAGAGAGAGAGAGAGAGAGAGAGAGAGAGAGAGAGAGAATGAATGAATGAATGAATGGATGAATAACTTTTCTTTACTGAGGATAACAGATTAAGCAACATTGCTTTTTTTTTATCCAGTCCTCGTGCAGAACAATAGAAAACGAGAGAGAGAGAGAGAGAGAGAGAGAGAGAGAGAGAGAGAGAGAGAGAGAGAGAGAGAGAGAGAGAGAGAGAGAGAGAGAGAGAGAGAGAGAGAGAGAGAGAGAGAGAGAGTGTTAGAGAGTTTCACGTTGATATGAAAAGGCCTCTAAATGGAACGACACCTGGGCTAAGAACGATACCCCCATCTGAAGAGCCCAAAGTTAGCAATCCTGACTGTATTGCAATCCAAATTAAACATGGCAAGTGCTACGCCTAGGGTCGTTGAGCGCAGTTCTGTCACAGCCCACATATCTCCAAAGGATCAATTAAGCGTAACAGGTACTAGGTGCCTTCACTTCCCCTCCTTCACAAGTATTTGTGACAGTTCTTCACTTCGTTGTCTGTTTGGCTCGTGCGTTCGTTCGTCTACGTAAGTCCGTGCCTGTCTGTCTGTCTGTCTGTCTGTCTGTCTGCCTGTCTGTCTGATGGTTTGCCGGTTTGCCGGATGTCCTTCTCTTACTTTCTCTGTGAATCTGTCTTTATAATAATAATAATAATAATAATAATAATAATAATAGTACATTTATATAGCGCTTTACCTCAGATTATCCCAAAGCGCTTTACAATCAATTATTCAATCAACAAATAGACAACAAAAACAGAGTTCAAGAATTACACCAACCAGCAACAACTCATATAACTCTCTCTCTCTCTCTCTCTCTCTCTCTCTCTCTCTCTCTCTCTCTCTCTCTCTCTCTCTCTCTCTCTCTCTCTCTCTCTCTCTCTCTCTCTCTCTCTCTCTCACACTCTTTCTCTAACACACATACAAACACATTTATCGACACCGTCTCGTTCATCCCCCATTCAGTAAGCAACAACAACCGAGCCGCACGGACTGACCACATACACCAACACACATACACAAACACCCTCAAACACAACGTACGCACGCAGACAGACACACACACACACGCACACAGACACAGACACATGCGTGCACACACAACCCACAAACCCAAAGCACACACATGCATGCTCACACACACACACAACACACACACACACACACACACACACACACACACACACACCACACACACACACACACACACACACACACACACACACACACACACACACAAACTTTGTACAAACTTTAATGTTAAGTCCATTTGGCTCGTTTCTATGATTGCTGTTGGGTTTTTGTTTATATAATGTCTGCATTTTGATTTTATAATAGTTCAATTCTGGAGTTTTTATTTTATTTTTTATTATTATTATTATGGTTGTTTAAAAAAAAAAAACCTGTTTTAACTAAGCATACATCCCCTAATGTTACTTATAAATATGCACTTTAAGCACACACAGATACACATGCACATACCCACACGCACACACTCACACACACACTTTCATGTCTAATATCACTTCTAAGTGAAAAGACGTTAAATTAAAGAACAACAACAACACAACACACACACACACACACACACACACACACACACACACACACACACACACACACACACACACACACATATATATATATATATCACACACACACACACACACACATACACACACACACACACACACACACACACTCACACACACACGCACGCACGCACGCACACGCACACGCGCACGCACGCACACGCACACACACACACACACACACACACACACACACACACACACACACACACACACACACACACACACACACACACCACAAAACACAGCACAAACCTCTAATACGTGTGTTCGTGAGCGTGTCACGTAGGTAAAAACATGAATGGGTTTTGTTTTGGGTGCGTGTAATAGAAACTTAACTCATCTCTCTCCTCCTATCCCTCTCTTCTGTATTTCTTCTTCTTTTCTTCTTCTTCTCCCTCTCTCTCTCTCTCTCTCTCTCTCTCTCTCTCTCTCTCTCTCTCTCTCTCTCTCTCTCTCTCTCTCTCTCTCTCTCTCTCTCTCTCTCTCTCTCTCTCTCTCTCTCTCTCTCTCTCTCTCTCTCTCTCCTCTCTCTCTCTTGTCCTATTCTTCTCCCTCTCTCTCCCCCCCCCACACGCTCTCTCTCTCTCTGTCTGCTTCATCACAGACCATAATCTATTTTAAATGGCTCATAATTACTGATTACCACAATTAACTATTTTCCAAAATATGAGTTGAAACCATTGGTGTCTTCATGCGCCAAACTAAACCTTTGTTTCCTGTTCATTTCTCCAAATATTCAAAAATCGGTTATGCATATTCACTCAACTCTTTCATATTTTCTTTCCATAGCTCTTGTTTTTTTATAACCTCTGTTCAAACGGTGTCCAGTCATGAGCTTCTTGTGCACGTGTTTTATGTTCTTGACGTTGTGTTGGTCTGCTAGGCCTATATGTTATGAGGAGGCATCTTCGCCAACACGCCCTGATCGTCTTCTTTGTCTCTTGCAGGTTTACAGCTACGTCTCTCTTCTGTTCGTCGTCCTCAGCATCTTCTCCTTCGTCGCCCAGACCCACGAGTACTTCCGAGTGCCCATCACGGACAGCCACCGGCTGGTTGACCCCCAACCAAACTCCACCAACGGGTCTCGCATTCCGTCTCCCCTGAACATCACACGGGACAACAGCACCTCTTCAGGCATCGGCGTCCTTCTGAACACCACCACACAGGACACCAGGAACTCCTCAGGCGTGGGCCTCTCCCCGAACACCGCAACACCTGGTAATAACGTCACTGCAGACAGCAGCGTCCCTGTCGAGGACGAGGTTCACCCTGTCTTGACCTGCGTGGATGCCGTGTGCCTCATCTTCTTCCTCATAGAGTTTGGCACCCGCCTGGCGCTGTCTCCGCGGAGGTTGAGGATTCTGCTGATGCCCATGACCATCTTCGAGGTGCTGGCCCTCCTGCCGGACCTGATCGAGTTCAGCCTGCTGCTGTTCCATCCTTCTCCTCGCAGCGTGTCCGGTGTGGACGTCATTACCTTCCTACGACTTCTCCGCGTGTTCAGGATCTTCCGCTTGATGCGTCACTTCCCCGGGTTGTGGATTCTGTTCTACACGCTGAAAGCCAGCATCAAGGAACTCCTTCTCCTGCTCCTGTTCCTCTGTGTGGGCATGCTGTTCTTCGCCTCCCTCATCTACTACGCCGATGACCGCAAGGTGTTCCCCAGCATCCCCATGGCCTGTTGGTGGTCCATCATCACCATGACCACCGTGGGTTACGGGGACGTGTCGCCCACTACCCAGTGGGGGTACGTGGTGGGGTCCATGACTGCGGTGTGCGGGGTGCTGGTCATCGGCTTCACCGTACCCGTGCTGGTCAACAACTTCATCCTCTACTACCAGCACACGCAGTCCGCTATCACCCGGGAATCCGGCAGGAATACCAGAGCTGCCAGGAAGCGCAGTATGCACCCCGATCATGATGGCTCGTGTAGAACAAGCAGTAACGGGTCAGGGGCAGGCGGCCTTGGGAACGTCATGAAAGACTTCTCTGCCATCTTCAACATGGACACCAAGTCCAATGGCAGCAATAACGACACCAAAGACCCCGCTCTGAAGATGACCACGCTGCATCCATCCCATGAAGCAGAGTCTCCTGTTCCCACAGACCCCCTCCTCAACAGTCCCGCTGTCACGTCGTAAGTTGACAACATTGATGAAGAATCATATCTTTGCTCGCTGTGACATCATCCAAACTACAGTAATTCCCAACGATTCCATCTTGTATTGCTTGGGGTGAAAGTGCCTAGTTCTCTCTTCAGCGGATAAATGGAAGCCTGGTGCCAGAATCCTCTTTATATTCATGTTAATTGCTTGCTGTAGGCCCATTGAACCGAAGGGCTGCGATCTACTACCAAAAACAGCTTAACGTAACATGAATAATATTATTTAATTTTTAAAGTAGATATTACCATTACTGCACGCACGCACATCTCTTACTTAGGCTACACATAGAAAACAACACGGGTAGGTGTATACATACACCAAACATTTGCACGCACGCACGCACACGCACACGCACGCACGCACACGCACACGCACGCACACACACACACACACACACACACACACACACACACACACACACACACACACACACACACACACACACGCGCGCGCGCGCGCGCACAAACGAACGCACACACTTTTTGCAGTGCGCTAGGGCATTCTCTTACAAGTCCCCTTTTGAGCTGCAGGCGATTGAGGCATTGTAGCCTATAAATGCTTTCACAGTTGAGCAGTGACGAGATTGCAGTAAATATAATCGGTATTTTTATGACTTTTCTTTATTACGTTTGTCTATTGACTTTTCATTCAGCACATTAATGCTAAACCTTTGGCTGAATAGGTCTACTTCAGCCGAGCAACTTACTGTATAATTCGGATATTGAGCCGTTTGATCCAGTTGTGTGCTTTGGACCGAATTCGTTTAACAAATGAAGCAGAAATGTAACACTGCAACATCTGATCGTGCGACATAGACTTGTAAATACAAAGATGAGACTACCAATATCATATAATATATATTTTTATTATTATTATTATGCTATCTACTTGGCATGTACGTTTATAAGCCTACTTGCAGTAAATTGTACATTATGTTTTAAGCTGAACCTGAGATTCCGTGGTTACTGCAACATGCCAGTTTGAAAACGTGTCGGCCAACGTGAGACTTAACACACTGCATTATACAATGGAAACCACGATGTGCTCTATATTGTTTTCCGAGTGTTGATGAGTCAGCGTTGTAGGAAACATGGCTGTATTATTACAAATGGTAAATTGTTTCACTAAGGCATTGTGTACAACAGCATGATAAATATGTTATCCATTGAAGGTACTATGTGCTTATGATATGTAGGGGAAGACGGGGTAAAAAGCGCATGGGCGGGTAAGAAGCCCACCCCAATTATCTCATGAAATAAAGAAAATTTCAGTCAAATTTGCCCATGAGACGAATGCTAGACATTAACGCTCGTCTCATGGGCACAATGAGACTGAAATTTGCTTCATTTCATGAGATAATTGGGGTGGGCTTCTTACCCGCCCATGCGCTTTTTACCCCGTCTTCCCCTAATAGCGTCTGTTAGGTCCTTTCGCGGCATGTTGTTCTCTCGAGGATACCATGACCTTCAACAAGCCTAGGGTCTCCTATAACCATATTATATTATTTTTCATCATGTCACGACCTATTCCGATCCTGAATTTTGAACCGCCAGTGCAAACCTCCGCCAAGGAAGACTCACAAAAACCGAAATGTCCTTCTTTTCATGTCCGAGCTGTATCTCATGAACCAGTGGCTTCAAATTTTGTTTGGTAATGTAACATGGCGAGTAATGAAATACATACTTGCAATAAATACAAAAAAAGCAGAAATATGGTTATTTTAGACTAATGTGCACGTAAGGACAAAATTGTGCACGAGAGGACTTAACAAGCGTCATGGGGTGTGTACTGTGTCAGACCCTTCTCTTTCCTTTCTTGTGCGTTCCTGCAAAGTGTTCTACACTTTTCTTTCCATTCCGTTATTTTTTCGTCTAGTTGCTTATGGCTTGTACCCACGTGTCGTCATATCCGGCCACAAGGAGCGCCATATTATGGGAGACCGCCATCTTAGTCACTAACTTTTTTTGAAAAATGCCAGATCGATGCTGCGTATTTGGCTGTTCCAATTCGAAACTTATTTAAACTGTATTTATAACATCTGGATGTTTTCTTTACACATTTAGATAACATTTTCACTTTGTTTACACACAAATAAGGACTAAGATGGCGACACTTCCGCTGGAATGGTCGAGATGCGCACGCAGGTGGGGGGGAGCCATAGCAAACTGTACACGAATCAGTACTTGTAAACCTGGGCCTGTATTCACGTTGAGATAGCATGAGACTTAGCATGATGCTAACTTAGAAGCTCTTCCAAAAGTCCTATTAAATCCTATAGGACATTGGAAGAGCTTCTAAGTTAGCATCATGCTAAGTCTCATGCTATCTCAACGTGAATACAGGCCCTGGTTTGTGTCTTGCAAATGAAAAAATGGAATTTGGTACGTTTCGTAAACTTTCTTTGAAAACTCAGAAAGTGCCTCAACAAGATGTGTGTATTAGGCCTATGTAAAGGTTTATTGACTCAGACGGGTTTATGCGGGGATCCTTGTTGCCTACTCATGATACCACAAACGTTTAAAGATAGGATTACTGGCTCTGTGGACATTCGGGAACACAAACAAACAAATCGAACATTTGATAGTGAACATTACCAAAATGCCTGAGTTCTTGCCTTATCGTTTTGCATATATACAAACTTTGAAGTTGCTGACATTTGTCTTTCAAAGAAATAATTCATGGGTTTTAGTCTTCCTTTAACGTGTGTTGTCATTTGATCGACCATTTTTTATATATTTCGATCTTTCGTCTGTGTTTTTGTGTTTTTTGTGTGTTTTTTATATTGATGTTTTGTTTTCGCATTTATTTTCTTTAGTATTTATGTTGTTTCGTGTCAAGAAGGTGGCTTTCGTATTATAGAACTAACTTAGGCAAGGAGCTTTTTATTGTGCTCAAGCAATGTGCATTCCATGTGGGCGCCATATCTGAGTTGTTCACATAGTTGGCCCTAGCAGGGGCGTAGCACGCCCTGTAAAAGTGGTCAGGCTCTGTGCCTCAATAAACCTATTGTCCCCACCAAATGTATGACCACTACACACAACCACATAAACAGTGGCAGCCGATAAAATAATAAAGGGGTGAGGGGGACAGATGCGTTGGGGGGCTTTGCCCCTCAGGAGCTGACAATAGTTGGACTCTAAACGAAGCATGGGACTCGGAGACCTCTCTTTTGAGAATAAGGTGTGAATTGTGCTATCCACATTGTCGTTAGCTAAAACTCTGGCATGGAATGATATGACGAAGGCCTATAAGAAATGAAAGGTGGCTGTCATAAATTTCCTTTTTTTCAGACGTGTGTGTGTGTGTGTGTGTGTGTGTGTGTGTGTGTGTGTGTGTGTGTGTGTATGTGTATGTGTGTGTGTAACCCTGGTCACATCACATGCCGCTGATATCAGGCCATGTGCAAGCTATGCTGTAGGTGTGACGAAGCAAAACATGTCACTTTCTTCAAGGGGAAAAGTGGTCAGGCTCTGGCCTGAGTGCCTTACCTGGATGCTACGCCCCTGCCTAGTAGCGTCCTTTTGGGCGCTCTACAATTTTCGGTAGATTGATGCGTTAGTCGTGGGTTTCTCTTTCTATAGCTCTTATAATCACGCGTGTGTGTGTGTGTGTGTGTGTGTGTGTGTGTGTGTGTGTGTGTGTGTGTGTGTGTGTGTGTGTGAAAGAAATGCATTTTAAATCCTGTGATCTTGACCCCATCCCAGCCTCTCTTTTCTCACAAATCTATCAACACATTCTGCCATCAATCACCAACATCATCAATTCTTCTTTAGTTTCAGGTGTGTTCCCTTCTGCTTTCAAAACCGCTCTTGTAAAGCCCCAAGAAGAACAATCTGGATCCCAATAATCTGAAAAACTACAGACCTGTATCTAACCTCCCGTTTCTCTCCAAACTCCTAGAGAAGACTGTTCTGAAACAACTTAACGATAATCTATCCTCAAACAATCTTCATCATCCTTATCAGTCTGCCTATACAGCCAATCACAGTACTGAAACGGCCCTTGTTCAAATCGTCAATGACCTCCTACATGCTTCTGATGCTGGTGAGATCTCTCTTTTGACGCTTCTTGATCTCGCTGCTGCATTTGATACCATAGACACTCTCGTCTTGAACATACTTTTGGGATTAATGGCCCCGCTCTTTCTTGGTTCTCCTCTTACCTCTCTGATCGTTTTCAATCAATTCTGGTCAATGGTCGTCAGTCTGAACAGGTTAGGCTTTCTTGTGGAGCGCCCCAGGGGTCTGTCCTTGGTCCTGTCTTGTTTGCTTTGTATACGTCACCTCTTGCCAGTGTCATCGACCAACACAACATGAAACATCACTTCTATGCAGATGACTCACAACTCCAAAATAGTACAACCCCTGAAGATCTAGATTCCATTATTTCAGAAAGTAACAACTGCTATATTGATATTCAAAATTGGATGGTTCAAAATAAACTTCAATTAAATGGTGAAAAAACCGAAGCAATGCTTGTAGAAACAAAAACCAAACTAGCCTCTGTTTCCATAGAGTCAATCCAACTGGGTAGCAATATCATTCCCCTCTCAGACTCTGTCAAAAACGTAGGTGTCACTTTGGACAATACTCTTTCCATGCAGAGTTTCCTGACTCAGACCTGTCAGTCCTGCTACTATCAAATTCGTCGCATTGGCTATATTCGTAAATATCTCTCAGATGAAGCCACAGCAAAACGCGTTACTTCCCTCATCCTATCTCGTCTTGACTACTGCAATGCTCTCCTTTTTGGCCTATCAGTCTCTTCTCTATCTTGTCCCCAGCGTATTCAAAACACAGCTGCTCGTCTTGTCCTTAGGAAGAAAAAGTTCGATCACGTTAGCCCTCTTCTCCGTTATTTGCACTGGCTTCCTGTCGCAGACAGAATTGAGTATAAATTAAACACCCTTTGCTGTAAATCTATCCATAAAGCTGCTCCATCTTACCTCTGCGACAATATTTCCATCTATACGCCAGCTCGCACTTTACGTTCAATTTCTCTCCAGATCCCTAGGTTTAAGCTTTCAACTGTTGGTTGGCGCTCTTTTGCTGTCTCAGGACCGACATCTTGGAACAAACTTCCTCTTTCCATCCGTCAGCGACCGACCCTCTCAGCCTTCAAATCTAGCATCAAAGCCCACCTGTTCCCCAGTCATTGAGGCTCCACTCTCTTTCTCTTCTCTCTCTTGCCTTTAGGTCTGTTTCTGCTGTATACCATTTATGTCGAACGTGTGTGTTCGCTTTCTATTGCATTTTTGTTTGAATGCGTTATGGATGCTAACGTGTGTGTGCGCTTTGATTTGATTTATATCAAGATTCAGCGCCGTATAAATACTGTATGTTGTTGTTGTTGTTGGTGTGTGTGTGTGTGTGTGTGTGTGTGTGTGTGTGTGTGTGTGTGTGTGTGTGTGTGTGTGTGTGTGTGTGTGTGTGTGTGTGTGTGTGTGTGTGTGTGAACTAAAACTACTATTCCCCATCACAAAGCCTAAGCTATTTATTGTGTGTGTTAGTATGTTTGTACGGTTGTGTATATATGTCCGTCCACCTGCATATGTGTGCGCATGTTTGTACAACATCATCCCCCATCACTGCCTGATTACTCTTCTCCCCCCCCCCCCCCTCTCTCTCTCTCTCTCCGTGTTTCGATCAACAGTTACAGGAATTTACGCAAACTGATAATTCCAACTCCACGACTAGACCTGTTTAATGCCAGTCTAACGCATAGCGGCGCAACCTACTGGAATAACCAGTCATCTTACTTAACGACAGTAAAAAGACCATCAACTTTCAACAAAATAATGAAGACCTACATAATGAATAAACTACTTTCATACTGAATTGTCATTCCTCTCTCTCTCTCTCTCTCTCTCTCTCTCTCTCTCTCTCTCTCTCTCTCTCAGGACCCCCTCTCTCTCTTCTCTCTCTCTCTTCTCTCTCGATCTCTCTCTCCTCTCTCTCTCTCTCTCTCTCTCTCTCTCTCTCTCTCTCTCTCTCTCTCTCTCTCTCTCTCTCTCTCTTTCTCCTCTCTCCTCTCTCCCCCGTAGATGTATTGTAGGGAGTATAAAGATGTGTCTTTCATTTAACTGCTTCCCAATGCACGAACGCCACCATTTGCATGCCTTATGCAGAAAACTGTTAGGCACATTAATAAACATGTATCCTTTATCGTTCATCTTCTCTCTCTATAAATGCTAATATCCAAGTCATTTGGCATCTAACTGTCAAATGAATTCACGCAAGCATGCCCTTGTCGTTACCCTGCTTATTTTAAAACCCACCATCTCCACTAGCGACCACAAGTTAAGGCCCAGAAACTTGAGAAAGACAATCATCTCCGAAAACTCACGAACTCAATAAAACGCACCCAGCTCATAACAAAACTGAATTTATTCTTTTAACTTTAAGTTCATTCCAAAACATCATTAATCAGAACGAGTTCAGTCAACAAAATGCCCCTTTCAACAACTTCCCCCTCCTCTTGGAAAGTCACACATTCAGAACCAATGCACTTAGGAACAGCAGTAATGTGGGTTTTGTGTGGGTTTTTTCTGTCTGTCCCAAGGATATCTCCCGAACCGCTTAACCGAATCGCTTCAAATTTTGTGTGGTGATGTGGCACCATGAGAGGAAGGCATCCGCGCCAAAAAATAAAGTAATGTGTACTGACTGTTCGAAAGTGCATTGATTCTGAGTGTGACTTTTCAAGAGGAGGGGGAAGTTGTTGAAAGGGGCATTTTGTTGACTGAACTCGTTCTGATTAATGATTTTTTTGAATGAACTTAATGTTAAAAGAATCAATTCAGTTTTGTTATGAGCTGGGTGCGTTTTATTGAGTTCGTGAGTTTTCGGAGATGATTGTCTTTCTGGGCCTTAACTTTTGTTCGCTAGTGTATATGTCAACGACACTAAGTGTCATTAGTGAATGTGAATGCGTCCTATTAGTTGATTTAGAAACATCTTTGGGCATTTTTATATGACCAGTATGAAACCCTCTAGTATTTTCACCATTTTCACAGTCATGTGGGATTGCTTGCGTAGACCTGCACACAATTTGACAAGTAGTCCAATCAAGAATGTTTTTTGGTATTGTTAATATTTTTGGTTATGACGTCAAAGGGGCCTTAATTGTTCTTGCTATATTTTAAAGCAGGTCTGTACAATTTTTTTTCTTCTTCTTTTTTTAATGAATGTTTTTGAACGCTTCCTTGTCTTATATAACAACGAATGTGTACAAATGTTACACTCGTATATCTTGACATTTTTTAAGTGTGTAAAATACCATCCTGTGTTGCTTGTCATTGTATGTTTTGATTATAATATTGTTATATATTGTTTTGATCGGTGTTATAGCAGTTTCGATATTTAAAGCCTGGACTTATGTATTGTGTAGTATATTTCAAAAAACAGGTTTTTTTAAAAATCAGGTATACATCTGTATTGTTAACAATTCGGGACTTTTCTGGTGTTGCAGTGCCTTCGGGCATTGCCTCCAGGATCGTTCCCACCATCTTTATATCTACTAATGTCCCGTACATGTCTGTCCCAGACCGGAGGACGTTAAGCAGATTTTCATGTGTTGTGTATTTGTTGCACTCGTTTTACATTCCAACAATTGTTGATTTTTTTTTTTAAATGACACTTTTCTTTGTTGGTTGAGTAGAGGTTTTACAACCTCATGGCGGAAAGCCCTTTGGTTTGCAGTGTGCGTTTTAACCCTTTCACCGCCAACGTCGCGTTTTAGCACCACAATGATTTAACATCTATGTCACTAAAAGGCATCAAATCGGGGTCTATTATCCAAAGACCCTATTGTCTTAGTCTTGGGAAGTAAGGATAGACCTTATTTTATATATGTCACAGAAGAATCCCCAATACTGCAGATGGTTTTGTTCTCTACCCAGGTAAATTTAATGGAACATTTTTGCTGAAACATGGCTGGCGGTGAAAGGGTTAAATAAGTGTACAGCGCGGGTCATTGTCACTCAAGGCTGTTCCTAGTTCAAGGGTGTACATTCAATATGGGTACCCCATACGATCATTTCAGACAAAAACATGAACACTAGTTTAAGGGTCATATTAAACTGACCATTCAGGAAGTATCATGCGCACACTGTACCTCAGATCAAGTCACTGTTTTGCTGTCATTCGCTTTAAATGCTCTATTATGCCAAGTTATGCCTGTGAGTTTTGTGTAATAACAAAAAGGCAACTTCAAAATCGCATTCTCTTTCACGGATATATTTATTTCAGGTGCCAGAATAGCAGAGAAATTTCTCCATAAGAGATATAAAGTGATATTGAATTTATATTTGTCTTTTTGTTATTATACAAAACTCACAGGCATTGAGCTCTTATTTGGTCATCAATTTTCATTTTTTCAGAAAATAACTTATTTTTGTCTTTTTGCTTATTTGGTCTGTATGCATTGTTTTTGATGACGATAATGTTTGTTGTTGTTGTTGTTACTGCTATCACCAGTATTGTTATGATGATTATGGTAATGCAATCTATTGTTATTGCAATTATTGCTGCTGCTGCTGCTTGTTGATGCTGTTTTGGTTATTGGTTTAAGTTATTTTAATATTTGTAATTCGTGTTTCCACATGTACCTGGTGTCAAATGCCAAACATTCCACCGCAACGAGAGAGAGAGAGAGTGTGTATATTTGGA
>CM065683.1:47249349-47254349 GCA_017654935.2 Phymorhynchus buccinoides | reverse complement strand
ACTTTTATTCTTATATTAAAATGAAATTTAGACTGAAAACACGATTGTGGTTTTATTGGATATACAATTTGTTTCGCTTTCGATCTGAAAATTTATCTGACAGTCGGTTATGATTTATACCCTTTCATCGACACTGTCGCCTCTTGGCACCACAATGATTTAACACCCATGTCACTAAAAGGCATCTAATGAGGGAGGGTCTGTTAACCAATGACCTTATGTCTCTTAATTTTGGGAGGTAAGGATAGGCCCTATTTTATGCATGTCACAGAGGAATCCCCAATATTGCAGACATAATCTTTTCTCTACCTGGCTAAGTTAAATGGTAAATTTTGTCTGAAGAATGGCTGGCGTTGAAAGGATCAAAAAGAAAACAAAGGAAAACCCCCGACTTATTCACAGTTGAGAGTTCTCAATGGGAGGGGAATGGCTATTGACTGGAAGTGACTACTTACATAGCAAGTGGTACAAAAAACCCACCCAACATTGACAGATTATTGTCAGATATTTTTCTCAATATTCCCGGTATTTGTGCAATGACTTTATTTTACTTTACAACGATTAAATAGAATCTGCTATAAAAAATGTATTGTAGTTTGACCATACGCGAGTATACAGCCCGGAGTCTTGCCCAAACAAGAGAAGTAACTGGCCATAAAGAACGAGAGAGTCGGTCCTAGCATTTTGCGCTGTGCAGCCAGACGCGTTCCCGAAGCTGAAGTAAGCTTATTTTCTTTGCTTGAGTGTTTGTGTTTAAAGTCTTCTAATATAAGTATGTATGAAAATATTTCAAGAATGCTATTTTCAGCAGTCGTTTTTTGTTAAAAAATATACAAATCCTTTTCTATGGTGTCTTATTATACGACTCAAGGCGATTAAACGCCACGCTTGTGACCCAGTTTGCATTGCTCAACTGCCACCATCCAAACGACATCTACGTAGACCTGTTAAATCATTGCCTGTGTTCGCATAAATTTACTCTGTGAAAGTGTGCGCATGGGATATAACAGAGACCGTTGACATTAGTACAAAGCGCACACACAGTAAGGATTGTGCATTTCTATTTTTGTTTCTCTTATTTGAGTGGAAACATCGCTCTGTGACATGTGATCTCTGATACTGGTGTATTGAATCTAATTTATGAACAAGACGGTCAAATATGATAGTAAGTAGGACAGATATCTTACTCCATTAGCCCGGTCTGTTTCAGGCGTTCTCGACTTCAATGCATATAATTACATTCTGAACGTATGTCTTCCTGAAAAAAGTAAAACATTGGAAGTGAAGAACAGATTTTTGTATGTTCTGAGTGAATCACAAATCAAGACAGGAAAAGCACTTGGATTGTTTTTTAATGATTTGAGTCAGGCAGTCTCTATAAGATTTTTCTTACTAATTACCAATCAATAATCTCAACTTGTTTTAAGTTAGTTAAGATGGTATGGGCTTAGTATAGGCCCGGTGTTTAAATTATTTATCATCGCCATATCATTGACATTGGATATTGGAACGGTGATGTATTCATATGTTTGGTATCATATATGTTGAGTATAACCATATGCACATCCTGAAAGCCTTTTGCTCGTGTTGTAATAACGTTGAATCTCTCTCTCTCTCTCTCTCTCTCTCTCTCTCTCTCTCTCTCTCTCTCTCTCTCTCTCTCTCTCTCTCTCTCTCTCTCTCTCTCTCTCTCTCTCTCTCTCTCTCTCTCTAAAGTCTTCAGTCTCCTCTCTCTCTCTCTCTCTCTCTCTCTCTCTCTCTCTCTCTCTCTCAAATAAAGTCTTCCAGTCTCCTCTCTCTCTCTCTCTCTCTCTCTCTCTCTCTCTCTCTCTCTCTCTCTCTCTCTCTCTCTCTCTCTCTCTCTCTCTCTCTCTCTCTCTCTCTCTCTCTCTCTCTCTCTCTCTCTCTCTCTCCCTCTCTCTCTCTATCTATCTATCTATCTAAAAAACCTACACTTTTATCCGATTCACATTAGTTTCATGCTTATACTTTTTCTCATTTAGATTGTTAACGTCTTTTTCTCTTGTTTGTGTAGACAAAATGCATAACCTGAATCCTCTGTGTGTGCGTGTGCGTGTGCGTGTGCGTGTGCGCGCGCGTGTGCGTGTGCGTGCGTGCGTGCGTGCGTGCGTGCGCGTGTGTGTGTGTGTGTGTGTGTGTGTGTGTGTGTGTGTGTGTGTGTGTGTGTGTGTGTACGTGTGTGTGTGTGTGTGTGTGTGTGTGTGTGTGTGTGTGTGTGTGTGCATGCGTGCGCGCGCGCGCGTGTGTGTGTCATTGTTATTGACAAATAACTTATGAAAAAATGTAAAAAGTAAACATGATTTGATATAAAAAGAACTAGAACGATTGAAATAATACAATAAAAAGTAATTTGTTTGGGGGTAGGGGACTTTTAAGACGATGCACTGCTTCTTTTCTAAGTATTGATTTTGCCTCGCCCAGTACATTGGGTCGAAGCAGTATGTATGTTTTCTCGACTGTTTCCTAACAGATTTGTTTAGTAGAACAGAAAACCCCAACGCCCGTGTAAAAAGCGGTGATATTTAGTAATTTATTTTTCCTTCTTCGAACAACAACCATGGACACATTATGACCAACAAATCTTTTTTTACACGCAGCTCAACAGCATTGGATAGGCTTAATTTGACCTATATCTATCTATTTCTAGGCCTATGTCCCCTGGAAAGAAGGAAGCTGAGTGGGGAGGGGGGAGGGGGATGCATTGATGGTGGTCTGGACCATAATATGTTTTGTATACAGTCATGCCCGGAACCCGAGAGCCCCAATCATCATTACCCCAATTAAGTGGCTCAAGCGTTGCCATACTCAATGCTATGCAGACCTCATGCCCTTCAGGCTCATTCGTACACATTAGGGGAAGACGGGGTAAAAAGCCCATGGACGGGTAAGAAGCCCATGCCAATGATCTCATGAAATAAAGCAAATTTCAGTCACATTTTGCCCATGAGACGAATGCTAAACATGAACACTCGTCTCATGGGCAAAATGTGACTGAAATTTGCTTTATTTCATGAGATCATTGGCATGGGCTTCTTACCCGCCCATGGGCTTTTTACCCCGCCTTACCCCATAGTTTACTTGCCGTTCATTGTTCGTGTTCTTGTGTTGCGTGACTCGGATTCTCTCACTTGCCCTATATTTAGAAGAAGAAAAAAAGGCCTCTACGTTTTCTTTTCTGTTCCTATTCGTTTTGTGTTATTTGTGCTTTCTTCCGGCCATTTTTGTTTGTGGCACAAGCCCAAGCCACAAACCTATAACTCACTTTGTCGGTCTGTCGGTCGGTCCACAATTGTCGCACGCCACAAACGATTGCGAATCCGCGCTTGTTTCTTTCCATCTCCAAACCAGCTAAACGAAGGGAGGGAATTACTTCACGGTGCTTTCTTACTCCCGTAAGTTTCCACTATACTTTCGAAGAAAACTAGGTGTGGTAGGGGAAGACGGGGTAAAAAGCGCATGGGCGGGTAAGAAGCCCACCCCAATTATCTCATAAAATAAAGAACATTTCAGTCAAATTTGCCCATGAGACGAATGCTAGACATTAACGCTCGTCTCATGGGCAAAATGAGACTGAAATTTGCTTCATTTCATGAGATAATTGGGGTGGGCTTCTTACCCGCCGATGCGCTTTTTACCCCGTCTTTCCCTAGTTACTGAACAGACAGGGCATAAGCAGTCTTCTGACAGACACAAATAATCCCTTGGTGCCGTTTAGGTAGGCCTAACATAAACATTGAACTGTAAATAAAGATTGACGACTCGGTATAATATAAAGTTCTATTAACTGAATTGGTGAAATTCACGGACGTGTTAAAGACGACGAATGATTAGAATACAATTCACATTAGTTTCATGCTTATACTTTTGCTTATTAAAAATATTGCCAAAACTCTGCTCTGGTATCAGAAAAAGGAAACATTTTTTTTAATGTGTAGCTATTTATTGGGAAGAGAAAAGGGGCTTTAAGAAGAATACGAGAGTGTGTAAGATTAATGTAAGCAAGTGTCTAACCAGGGTGAAGAGGGAAAGGAACAAAACATCCTGAGACTCTGCGGGAGGGATGTTTGTTGATAAAAGAGAAACACAACCATTTAAATCGGAGAGAACAGATAGATAGATAGATAGAGAGAGATTTTGTCTGCCTTCTCACTATAAAAAGAAGTCTTGTTTTCACTTCGGGGGCCTACTATCCTTATCGTTATTACTCAGAAATGTTTCATATGTGCCTGTTCCAGGCCAAGAGGACGTTAAACAAATTCTTCAATTCTAACTTCAATTCACTTCGGGGGCCTGGGACATCTGTGGCCATCATGGCCGGGAATCGTGACGTCCTTCTGAATTACATGACGTACCTTGCAGTGGTTTGGCTGATCTCAACATTAACAGGTAGATATTATATGATGCATTTTGGGGCCAATCTGGATGTGCTTTATTGTCCCTTTAGCAGGTAAATATTATATGATGCATTTTGGGGGACAATCTGGATGTGCTCTATTGTCCCTTTAACAGGTAAATATTATATGATGCATTTTGGGGGACATTCTGGATGTGCTCTATTGTCCCTTTAACAGGTAAATATTATATGATGCATTTTGGGGGACAATCTGGATGTGCTTTATTGTCCCTTTAACAGGTAAATATTATATGATGCATTTTGGGGGACAATCTGGATGTGCTTTATTGTCCCTTTAACAGGTAAATATTATATGATGCATTTTGGGGGACAATCTGGATGTGCTTTATTGTCCCTTTAACAGGTAAATATTATATGATGCATTTTGGGGGACAATCTGGATGTCCCTGTCTGTGAGCTGTTATGCTTGGTTGGTTTAGGGCCGAACCTGGGATACATTAGAGGGGGGGTGGGGTTACAAACAAGGGCGGGGGTCTGGGGGCCGGCATAGACCCCCAGTGGGGTCCAGAGGCAATGCCCCTGTTGGGGGTCAGGGGACAACGGCCCCTGAAGCTAAAACTTTTAA
>CM065683.1:47241849-47246849 GCA_017654935.2 Phymorhynchus buccinoides | reverse complement strand
ACTCACCAACCTAACATAGTAGTCACACAACAGGGAACGGCCCAGTCTACAGGTACCCAACAGTTTACTGTCCAACGTAATATAGCAGCATGAGGGGCATTTTGTTTTAAAAACCCACCATAAAGTAGATTCACATGAAAAGTAGAAGGAGATCTAGGTTTTAGTAGAAGACTAAATGCGTTTAATTACTACAATCGTGATTCATAGGTTAATTATAATTATCTCGTCACAGTCAATATTAACATGTTTTCCCCTCGGAAATATGTGGAAGCACAGACTAGAGAGACAGAGAGACAGAGCCTGAGACAGAGAGAGAATGGAGAGAGAGAGCGAGAGAGAGAGAGAGAGAGAGAGAGAGAGAGAGAGAGAGAAGAGACACACACACACACACACACACACACACACACACACACACACACACACACACACACACACACACACACATACTTACACACATACATACCCACACACACTCACTCACTCAGTGCATAGTATAGCTAGTCATAGCACATGTGTCAGACCAGCCCATTTGGAAGGGACGCAACTCCGTGAAAATCATCAGCTTTTTCTTGCACTGGAGACTCTCTGTTACATTCTCTCTGGTGAAAGTAACAGTTATGAGAGCGGAATAATACCGGTTATAAACCAGGAAACCATTTACGGATACTCCGTATAGAGTTAACATTTCTTCCCCTCACATAAAATGAAATCAAGATGCGTCAACAATAGTGGAGGAGAAAAAATGTTAACTCTATATAATAGTCCGTCTTTAAAAACGGACACAATAATTGTTTTTTAGTAGGGGAAGACGGGGTAAAAAGCGCATGGGCGGGTAAGAAGCCCACCCCAATTATCTCATGAAATAAAGAAAATTTCAGTCAAATTTGCCCATGAGACGAATGCTAGACATTAACGCTCGTCTCATGAGCAAAATGAGACTGAAATTTGCTTCATTTCATGAGATAATTGGGGTGGGCTTCTTACCCGCCCATGCGCTTTTTACCCCGTCTTCCCCTAGTGCAGTTTCCAAAACGGTACATACCGTTTTGAGAATAACACTGCTCCAAACCGTTTTGGGTTGAGGGGAAGAAATGTTAATATTGCCCAAGTGGAATGGATTTGATGACCGCACCATTACCTTTTAACTCTCTGAGACAGTTGTGGGGGGAAACCAATGCTTCCAAATAATGTGAGGGCAGAACAAGCCACAAGTCCGTTTTATTTCGTCTGAAAGGTCGAATAGTGTAAATCAGCTTTTAAGCAATTTGCTCTATTCTTATGTAAGGCTGTTATTATTCGTAGTAAGCTTATAAAGAGTAGTTGAATTGATTACGTGAGTATATGTATGAATATGTGTGTGTATAATGAATGATTGATACATTTGTTTTCCTATGTAATTCGATCAATGTTGATAGGTTAAGACGGGGTAAAAAGCCCATGGGCGGGTAAGAAGCCCATGCCAATTAGGGGAAGACGGGGTAAAAAGCGCATGGGCGGGTAAGAAGCCCACCCCAATTATCTCATGAAATAAAGAAAATTTCAGTCAAATTTGCCCATGAGACGAATGCTAGACATTAACGCTCGTCTCATGGGCAAAATGAGACTGAAATTTGCTTCATTTCATGAGATAATTGGGGTGGGCTTCTTACCCGCCCATGCGCTTTTTACCCCGTCTTCTCCTATCTCATGTAATAAAGCAAATTTCAGTCACATTTTGCCCATGAGACGAGTGTTAATGTTTAGCATTCGTCTCATGGGCAAATGTGACTGAAATTTGCTTTATTTCATGAGATGATTGGCATGGGCGGGCATTAGCATTCGTCTCATGGGCAAATGTGACTGAAATTTGCTTTATTTCATGAGATGATTGGCATGGGCTTCTTACCCGCCCATGGGCTTTTTACCTCGTATTCACCTATTTGTTGTTTATTTTACAATGTGTTTGTTCACTGCAACCCCATCATATGGGGCTTTGACCGTTTGATTAAAATATGCGTGACTCTCTCTCTCTCTCTCTCTCTCACTCATAACGAGGACCGTGTCGCAAGTGAAACTGTCAATGGATCACTGAAGAAACAATCCCATGAAAATGTTCCATCTATTGACAATAGACAAAAGTTGACTCCCGAACAAGTTCTAAGCAACATTGTCATACCTCCCAAATGTTCTTCCCTACTTATTGGTGACTCTGTTACGAAGTACGTAAATCCAAAAAGACTGGAAACACATGATGACCCCATGTTTAAGATATGTGTTCCTGGTTTATCAGTCCAGCACCTTATTCAGTGGTTAAATGACTTAGATGGTCATGATCGTGTCAACACCCTGATTGTGCATGTAGGGGTAAATGATTGTCCAGCTGGGCCCATTACTACAAAGGAGTGGCGTGAACTCATTGGTCTATGCAAAAAACGATTCCCATCTGCCTATATAGCAATGAGCTCTATTGTCCCTGCCTATGGTAGGCATCAATTGAATAACTCCATCGCCCCCTCCAACAAAAATCTCTACACCATTTGTACAAATATGCAGGTTGATTTGATTGACAACCACAATTCCTTTGTCACACTTAAAGGCCTCCCTCGCAAAGCATTGTACAATGACCACATCCACCCCAGTCCTAGAGGCACAGCATGCCTGGCCATAAACTTCAAGATGGTTCTCCCTCAGTCTGGGCGTTCATTTGTGGACGACTGTGTCAGCAATGCTGGTAACTCCTACTTTGCCCAAAGTGATCTTTCTGTGTCCCGATATGACAAAAGGCAGAACATGAGAAATAATGTAATGAATACAACTTCTCATGACCAAGACGGCCCAGTCAATTCTAGACCACCACCCATGTCATCTATAGCTGACTTTCCCCAACTAAGTTCTCAAGCTAATCGCCAGATTCTTGTAACTCAGTCTGACACTGTCAGGTCAGATCAGTCCACTGAACCAATCACTGCACAGAACCACCCACAAAACAGTGTTTTTTCACGTCCCCCTCCCAATATTCCTCCCCAGTTCCCGCCCCATACCTCTTACTCTAATAATATCATGGCTCCTGACACTTCTTACCCAAGAGCCCCTTACCCCTTCCCCATTCACAATGCCTATCAAGGCAGAAGCTTTGGTCAGCCCCAATTCCAATTTCCCCCGGTTTCAACAGCCCCAGCTGTTAATTCTTTCATTCATGAGAGGCACGCTGGCAGCCAGAGATGGCCTCCCCCCATTGCCCTTGGTCAGTGTGCGCAGCAACTGATGGCCCTAGCCTCACAGCTGGCAACGCAGCGTGAACAGCCAGGGCTGCCTCCCAATTGGATGCAGGCTTAACAATCATTTATTTGTCTTACCCAGTCTTTGTTTCATTGAGTCACCCATGGTTCTTGTTATGACCACATTTTATTGTATGAATGATGAATATTCGCTTGTTATTCTTTCTGTGTTTTTCATTTTCATTGTACTTTCTTTTTAATAATCATAATTAGAATCCTCAAAGCACATGGCCTTCTGATGTAATTATGCTCGGACAAGGGACGCCGCTCGATTGATTGGAGTTTGAGATATATTGCTTATTTGTGCGTGTGTTTTCTTTCTGGTTTACCCCTCTAAAGAGGTTGTGTACTAGGATTTTGTGCCGTTGGGGAAAGTTTAATGCGTTTTGGCGGCAACTTTACTTGATAACGTTTATTATTTGACCTTACATGTGACTTGAGAATCGTTTGTAACGGTTGTATTTTCATTATATTGCGCATTTCTTGTTGATTGTATGTTGTGTCTGTCATTATTGCTCCTTTTTCGATAATTGTTTTGTATGTAATAACATTATATTATATTATGCCTGTTACGCAAGATTCCTGGCCCTCTAAGGACGGACTTAGAGTTGGATTTTTAAATATTAATCATATATACAGCAAAATTGATGATGTTTCAGAAATCCTAAATAATTCAGGTAAGCATTTCCATGTTTTCTGTTTTGCAGAATCACGGTTAAACGACCGCATTTCTGATTCTGAGGTAGAATTATCTGGTTATAACTTTATTCGTTCAGACCCTAAGCGGCCACGAGAGACTGGCATCATAGTGTATGTGCATGAAAGTTTAAATTACAACTGCATTACACTCTCTGGTAAATATAACATAGAATGTTTGTTTATTAAAGTTAACTTCAAAAGATCTTCTCCCCTTACTTTAGGATTTATTTATAGAAACCCCGCTGAACATGTAGACTGGATTAATAACTTTACACTTTTAATGGATGAAATTTCTTTAATATCTAATGAGACTTGCTTGTTAGGTGACTTCAATATCGATTTACTAAAACCGAACCAAACATGGAAGCGTTCCTTTGAATTATCTCTTTTGACTCAAGTTATTGACAAGCCTACAAGAATTACAGCTAATTACAGCTAATGTGTAGATCATATTTACACATCCCAACCAGAACATTTAGTCGAAGTCTGCTCACCTAGCTTTTATTGCAGCGATCATCTCCCTGTCTGCTTCACGTGGTCAAAAAAGGGTGTCAAAGTTCCAAAACACTGTCATACATTCATAACATATAGAAACTTTTCTAACTTTGATACTGACCAATTCCTAGTTGATCTTAATAACTCGTTTTTGTCTTTGGTATATCAATTCACGAATCCAGATGAAGCCTTTGAAATTTTCTACCACAACTTTTTAAATGTCTATAATAAACATGCGCCATTAAAAACCAAACGTGTAAAAAATACCCCCAAAAAGCCATGGTTAACGGATAATGTAAGACAAGCTATGAATGTAAGAGACTCACTTTTTGCTATGGGGGATGAGGGAGGTGCTCGCAAGCAAAGAAATTATGTAAATCACTTGAAGAGAAAGTCAAAAAGCAATTATTTTCAAGACTTAATAACTAACAAATCAGACAGTAGATCCATATGGTCAGCCATTAACCAGCTAAATAACAAAAACTCCAGTTCACAAAAAAAATTTACAAATGAACTATCTCCAGAAACCTTTAACGTTTATTTCTCTGA
>CM065683.1:47214349-47231849 GCA_017654935.2 Phymorhynchus buccinoides | reverse complement strand
GTGTTGGTTTGACCTTATATCATATCAGTTTAGGCTCTGTAGGCTTTTGAAGCCTTTTGCCCTCTAGATATTTTTTATATGTAGTATAAATTTATATATTTTCTTTTTGCCCGTGAAATACTTTGGTTTTTGTGTATTTTTAATTTTTTTATTTATTTTGTCCAAATGATCTAATTTTCTGGCCAATATGTTGCCCATTTACTTGGTGCGTCTGTTTGCAGCGGATGAAATCGGCAAGATCAGCAAGGACTTCATGATGGGTTACGGAACCTTCCAAGACAAGGTGTTACTCCCCTTTACCAACGTTCATCCCGCTAAGTGCGTTGTTTGTGCAGTTTTTTGTAAAAATAATAAGACTCGTCTCGACCGTTGCTTTGACGACTTTGTCAAAAATTGTCACCTTTCTTGTATGTTTGCCATGCCTGATGCCATTTGACTGGTTCTTTGAACTCTGAAACGTAACACTGAGTCGTAGCCTATTGAACGCCTGTATTGGAGAGGACGTCTTCGGCAAAACTGTAGCATACCAGTCCACATAATTACGATTTCACTTCACCACGTCACGAATAGGTTCACATCATCAACCTTAAACGCAACTCGCCCTCTCTCTCCCCTTCTCTTCCTCTCTCTGTGTCTGTGTTTGTGAGAGACACTGACACAGAGACAGAGATGGGAAGACAAGGGGAGAGATGATATAGCAGGTCACGGCTATTTTGTACTCTATTCATTGGTAGATAGGAAGCCAGTGAAGCTTAATGAGCAGAGGAGTAACATGGGATTGCTTTGATGTTTTGTAAATACGAATGTTTTATTGAAGGTAAAATGGATAAGCTTCAAGAGCTTATTTGCACCATGCCCTCTCACACACACATTCACACCATGCATCGAGCGAAGAAAAATTGAAAGGAGAGAGAGAGAGAGAGAGAGAGAGAGAGAGAGAGAGAGAGAGAGAGAGAGAGAGAGAGAGAGAGGGGGGGGGGGGTAGACACACAGACATGCAGATACACATATGCTTTACTGATGTAAACGAATGGCTTCCTGGGTCATTTAGCGCTAATTGATAACATTATGTTTACTGGTCCACTGGGCATGAATATCCCAATCAAATCGCGAATTACCATAATTTATGGCAGAGACGTTATGCGCAAAACAACAGCATATTATTAGATATTGATGGTGTATGAACATTTTGTCTCATTATTGAACAATGTTAGATGGGCATAAATTACTGAAGATTCCAATCAAATCGTGAATTAGTATAATTTATGGAGGCTTTATACAAAACGGCATAGGACATTGATAATTATAATTATGAACTGTCTCATTCTGGCTCCTTGACTTTTTTTTAGCAATGTTAAATGTAGAATGTGCTGCTCGTAACGATGAAGAGTAGAAGTGAAGCATTGCCTTCTCCAATTTTGTCATGTCGCTGCGTCTTTATGCATTCTACACTTTTGAATTATTCACAAATCTCACAAATCACTTCAACCATGCACACAAACAAAACATACATAAGGAGAAATGAAAGAAGATTACAGGTTTTACTTCAGGTTTAGACATAGGGAAGTGGTAGATCAGAATTTTTTGGATATATAGACTTTAATATATAACAAAAAACCTCTCTACACCGATTGGTTCCCCCACCACGAACCACTACAAAAGCAAAGTCAGGGGCAAAATGGTGGTCTAAGGGAGTGAAGCGAGTTTAGAAATGACCAAGGCATGGTGTGCACACAGATTTACTTCCCCTGAAGCAAATGCATAAAAGTGACGGCTATCTATTAATTCCGGCCATATATATGGCCGGGAACCAGTTGAATGAGTTCAATAGGCCTAACAGCGTTATTGAACTGATCGTACACCAGGTTGAAGAACCCATGCACAGCAAAAAGCCCGTGCGCCCCGCCCTTTGATTACCGCCATGAGTTGGCCATGACGAGAGACATCAACACCTTCACGGTAAGGATCGAAGGAGAGAGCACGGTAGTGTCGAAAGAGGAGCATGTCTTTGTTTTTTCGTTTAAACCAAAAACCAATCAGGTATTATGCTATTGTTGGATGTTGTTGCACCACCTTCATTACCGCACCCCCACCCGCACCCCCCAATGATCGACCTATGGCGATATTTTTCACGCCAGAGGGTAGTCAATGCACTAGGGGCTTATCACGCGATTTTCTTACTTGGGCGTAGTGAGAGAGAGAGAGAGAGAGTGATGGTAGGACCACTCACTGTCTCTCTCTCTTTCTTTATCCCCAACTAATAATATAGAGAGGATTAGCCCCACACGAGCGTCATGCCCTCTGGCGTGAGAAAAATCGCACTAAGTCTCTCATTCAGAAAAGAGACGCATCGTGGATAATATCTTTATGGGTGGATTTACAGATGGTGGTGGTTGATTGATAGTTTCATCTCACATGACGATGATGAGGGTGGTGGTGCTAAGGATGATGATGACGACGATGATGATGACGACGATGACGATAATAATGATGATGATGACGACGACGACGATGCTGCTGCTTCTGCTGCTGTTGCTGTTGTTGCTGCTGCTGATGATGATGACGATAATGTGGGTGGTGATAATGATGATGATGATCATGATGGTGATGACGGTGTTGATGGGTGGTGTTGTTGTTGGTGGTGGTGATGATGATGATGATGACGACGATGATGTGCAGACGACAGTGGACTGGTCGACAGGCAACACCACTGGCAACATTGACCGGCCCGAAGGAGGCTTTGATGCCATGCTGCAAGCCATCGTCTGCAAGGTCTGATGGCACTGCCACCACACAGACAAGGAAAGAGGAGACAGATAGCAAGATGGACAGATACATGCACCTACACACACGCGCATGCACATACCGACACACACACACACACACACACACACACACACACACACACACACACACACACACACACACACACAAACACACACACACGCGCGCGCACACACACACACGCACACACAAGCGTACCTATCACAGCAATAAATAGGGGGACTAAAATAACTTGCCGTGTTTCAGAAAACTGGCTTGGTCAGAGAAATCAACTTGTGGTGTAAAGGGAGATTATTTGCCTTCGACATATTTCCACCATCACTGTGTCTATTCAGCCAGAGTTTTGAGTGTGCAATAATCATAGATTCTTGTAACCAGGTGTCTTCTTAGAAAGAACATTGTTGGTAGTGTGCGTGAAAATGGAGTTTTACGTCCTCTTGGTCTGAATCAGACACATATGGGACATTTGTAAATACAAATATGGTGGGAACAATACTGGAGGCAATGCCCGGAGGCAGTACGAAACCAGTAAAGTCCCGATTTTTTAAAATTAATACAGATAGCTGTAGCGGTGACCACGCCTCGGTTAAACCTCATCAGCTATGGCACCGCCACAAGTGTATCTCACACCCATAGTTATTGTTGGTAGTGTTCTACAAATTTTACAATATATTTAAAATCCAATAGGCCTACTTTTGGTGAAAGAAACAATCGTCAAACAGACAATGCGACTATGTGTCTGCTGTCTGCTTTGTGATTGCAATAAGTAATAGCCAGCTGTCACTATTTGTTTGCTATAATAACTTATGACATGCAAGTACTGCATGTGAATGATGATCATGCATTCGTGTGTGATTATTATTTTTATATTGAGCATACCGCTGCTCTTTCAGTTTCTGAGCAATTTATCAGAATAGGCCTAAGTGTTAATGTTGTCATATTTGTGTGCGTCGAACGCAAGCGTGTGTACGTGGGCGAGTTTTTAATTTTTTTTATCACAGTGTATTTTTGTTGTTAAGCGTATGACAATGCCTGTGAGTGTATGCATATGCAAAAGGGCGTGTGAATGTGTGTGTGTGTGTGTGTGTGTGTGTGTGTGTGTGTGTGTGTGTGTGTGTGTGTGTGTGTGTGTGTGTGTGTGTATAATATTTTACATTAACTGTATGTAAAGGGTCTTTTTGTTTCACCGTGGCTTGATTATGTTAAAAGTATTTTAATTGAAGCTGGTTTTGATTGTGTTTGGGAATCCCAATCATTCTCGAGTAAAACTAACTTATGCAAGTGTGTTAAACAAGAATTACAAAATAACTATATTCGTGACTGGAGTAATTCTCTTGAGAACAGTAGTAAATGCTTATTTTATAAACATTTTAAGACAAACTTTGGAAGGGAACATTATATTTCAACCTTACCAGATGTTTATGTTATATCTTTATTCAAGTTTCGATGCAGCAATCATAAATTGCCTATTGAAGTTGGAAGACATTATAATGTTCCAAGAGAATTACGTATTTGTCGTAATTGCGAAATGGGCGAGATAGGAGACGAATTTCATTGTATAATGGAATGTCCAACATACAATCAACTTCGTGAAAAATATGTTCCTAAAACATTTCTGAAACCCAAATCCGTTTTCAGTAGCATGTTTCAAAAAGGACGACGTATATCTTTAAATTTAAGTAAATTTCTAAAATTTGGAAAGATAATTTAAAAGAGTGTTTCTTTCACTGCTCACCAAAAACTGACATTTCGCTGTTACTTTTGAATTTTTTGCGGTTTTGATTGAATTTTATGTTTGTGTTATACTGTTTTTGTATCCTCCATGCTCCAAAAGGGGTCAAAGGATTAAACGTCTTGAATCTTGAATCTTGTGTGCAGAATGTGGGGTGGAGGAACAACAGTCGACAACTGATCATTCTGGCCTCCGACGCACGCATGCACTTTGCAGGAGATGGAAAGGTGAGATAGAGAGAGAGAGAGAGAGAGAGAGAGAGAGAGAGAGAGAGAGAGAGAGAGAGAGAGAGAGAGAGAGAGAACAAGAACAAGAACAAGAACAACAGTTTATTTCCTTTAGGCCACTAGCCCCTAGAAACAGGGTCAAGGAACAAAAAAACAAAAATATCATACGATATTTACTGCACTTCTCAATTAAATAACAACATAATTATGGAGACATACTATCATGTTGGTGAGCGAAACATAACACCAAACGTATACTAGGCAAGCCAACATCTGTTAGAGAGAGAGAGAGAGAGAGAGAGAGAGAGAGAGAGAGAGAGAGAGAGAGAGAGAGAGAGCTCATAGCTGAACATGCAGACTTGGTGAAACAGTGATAGATCTTAACTGAACATTTTGTAATATGAAAAAACGTATGTATGTGAAAACGTGTAGTCTAGGTCATTGTTTCCCCCCATCCCCCCAGTGATATCGTGTGATATTATAGTAAGTCTAGGTCATTGTTTCCCCCCATCCCCCCAGTGATATCGTGTGATATTATAGTAAGTCTAGGTCATTGTTTCCCCCCATCCCCCCAGTGATATCGTGTGATATTATAGTAAGTCTAGGTCATTGTTTCCCCCCATCCCCCCAGTGATATCGTGTGATATTATAGTAAGTCTAGGTCATTGTTTCCCCCCATCCCCCCAGTGATATCGTGTGATATTATAGTAAGTCTAGGTCATTGTTTCCCCCCATCCCCCCAGTGATATCGTGTGATATTATAGTAAGTCTAGGTCATTGTTTCCCCCCATCCCCCCAGTGATATCGTGTGATATTATAATAAGGTTTTAATGTGGTTCATGGAAGAGAGAAAAGAGAAACCGGGGGAGGGTGTGGGGGAGGAATTAGGAGAGACAGAGAACAAAGTGTTTGCAAGATAAGAGATAGTGGTAAAGGGACGAAAACCCCCCAAAGATTATTGGCTTCTGCAACTATGGTTATTAACGCCCTTGACAGTGAGAGTGAAGCCCTAATTGGCACACACAAGGGCATTCACTCTTGCGAAAGGCAGTCATTTAGTGGCCTCAGATAGGGTTATTAGCGAGAGTTATGCCCTTGTTTGGTTAGTACTCAAGCATCTACCAAGGGCATTCACTCTAGCAAAACATGGTTGTTGCAGTGGCCAATAGTGGTGGTTGGTGGGGGTGGTCATCAATATGGAGAGAGACAGAGACAGTGTTTGTTAGATAAGAGACAGTGGTAAATGGACGAAAGAAACAAAGGTTATAGTGGTGGTTGGTGGTGGGGGTGGCCATCAATATGGAGAGAGACAGAGACAGTGTTTGTTAGATAAGAGACAGTGGTAAATGGACGAAAGAAACAAAGGTTATAGTGGTGGTTGGTGGTGGGGGTGGTCATCAATATGGAGAGAGACAGAGACAGTGTTTGTTAGATAAGAGACAGTGGTAAAGGGACGAAAGAAACAAAGGTTATAGTGATGGTTGGTGGTGGGGGTGGTCATCAATATGGAGAGAGACAGAGACAGTGTTTGTTAGATAAGAGACAGTGGTAAATGGACGAAAGAAACAAAGGTTATAGTGATGGTTGGTGGTGGGGGTGGTCATCAATATGGAGAGAGACAGAGACAGTGTTTGTTAGATAAGAGACAGTGGTAAAGGGACGAAAGAAACAAAGGTTATAGTGATGGTTGGTGGTGGGGGTGGTCATCAATATGGAGAGAGACAGAGACAGTGTTTGTTAGATAAGAGACAGTGGTAAATGGACGAAAGAAATCTTGAATTAAAATTGGAACGACCACGGATTTGTTGTAGTTTTCTTTATTTTTGTGTTATATATATATATATATTTTTTTTTTAAAACACGAACATTACTCAAAGTTAACATTAACTGGTTTTGTTTCTGAGGTTCACAAATAAAGACATTGGACACAGAAAAGCTTTATCAAAGCAAACTATATATATATATATAAATGTACTGTTATTATTATATATATATGAGAAAAAGTAAATCAGCACAATTTATATAACTTTTTTTTTTTTTTTTTTTTTTTTTTTTTTTTTATTTTATTTTTTGAACACGAACATTACTCAAAGTTAACATTAACTGGTTTTGTTTCTGAGGTTCACAAATAAAGACATTGGACACAGAAAAGCTTTATCAAAGCAAAAATATATATATATATATATAAACGTACAAGAATTGAAGAAGAAAAAACAACCACACCATTAAACTTTCCTCTTATATATATATATATAAAACTTGTTTTGTGTCCAATATTTAAGTTTGTGAGCCTAAGAAAGAAACTGAATAACTTTAATTTTAACTTTACAATTTATTCTGTGTTCTGAAAAGAATAAAAGAAAATAATGTGCTGATTTACTTTTTCTCCCAATGGGGGAGATAGACAATGCCTATGCAAAGACAGCTGTTTCATCTTTGAGAAAGATTCTTCAGTTTGCATATCGGCCTGCAAAGTATGTCCACAGTGAACATTCAAACTGAGCTAGAAGACTTTCTACAAGAGAAAGGTTGTCCTCTTTGCACCAGATTGAAAGTCCACAATAAAAGCAAACCAGCACTTAATTCAAAAGAAATGGTAAAAATCTTGTGTAAAATAACAAAAATAATAATGTTCTAAAGTTACAATCCCTCGAAGAGAGTAGAAGAGATGGGATGCCATGTTGGTGGATCCAGTGAAGGATTCAATAAGGGAGGTCATAGAAATCGTAGTAAACACCAACATACTCCCGGTGAGGAGGAATGTAGAGAGGTGTGCCTGGATCAGGTAGACTGATGCGCTTTCCTTCTTCCAAGTATAATATAAACGTACAAGAATTTGAAGATATATATATATATATATAGATTTGAAATAAAATCTCAGTATACTGCTGTGCACCATGCCTCTGATCTAAAGGACTTGAAAGTTGGAGCATTTGAAATGCACAACTAGTAAAATTTGATAAACTTTTTTTGTCCAAATGTCTTTATAATAAAAAAAAATAAAAATAAAAATAAAAAAAATATATATATATATAATAATGTTTTTATAATCGAACATTAGAATCAAGACCAGTTACAAGAACTTGGATTCTTGATCTATGTTCTAAAAAAACATAGAGTGCTAGTTTGGCTTTTCCTCCCTTTGTGGGGGAGGCAGACAGAGCCCAGTCCACGACAGCTGTTTCGATCCGATGAGGATCTCGTCAGGTGAACACGGCATTGGGATCTTACCCATGTCATGTGAAATTTTCACCTCAACACCAAGGTCCTTCCACAGTGGGAAGGTTTTCCCTGTTGTATATTAGCAAAAATTCCAAAAAGCCAAACCAGCACTCAGATAAAACAATAGAAATAAGAATCTTATGTAAAAAGGTGAACATTACAATGTTCAAATATGAAAAGATAAACGACACGATCAGAGAGGGCCAGCAACTAAGATGGTGTCCAAAAGGAAAAAATTAGATTTTGTCCAAAAAGCTAAAAATAGATTTGAAATAAAATCTCAGTATACTGCTGTGCACCGTGCCTCTGATATAAAGGACTTGAAAGTTGGAGCATTTGAAATGCACAACTAGTGCACGGTGCACAGCAGTATACTGAGATTTTATTTCAAATCTATTTTTAGCCTTTTGGACAAAATCTAATTTTTTCCTTTTGGACACCATCTTAGTTGCTGGCCCTCTCTGATCGTGTCGTTTATCTTTTCATATTTGAACATTGTAATGTTCACCTTTTTACATAAGATTCTTATTTCTATTGTTTTATCTGAGTGCTGGTTTGGCTTTTTGGAATTTTTGCTAATATACAACACAGGGAAAACCTTCCCACTGTGGAAGGACCTTGGTGTTGAGGTGAAAATTTCACATGACATGGGTAAGATCCCAATGCCGTGTTCACCTGACGAGATCCTCATCGGATCGAAACAGCTGTCGTGGACTGGGCTCTGTCTGCCTCCCCCACAAAGGGAGGAAAAGCCAAACTAGCACTCTATGTTTTTTTAGAACATAGATCAAGAATCCAAGTTCTTGTAACTGGTCTTGATTCTAATGTTCGATTATAAAAACATTATTATTATATATATATATATATATATATATATATATATATATATATTTTTTATAAAGACATTTGGACAAAAAAAGTTTATCAAATTTTACTATATATATATATATATATATATATATATATATAACACAAAAGTAAATATATATATATATAGTATGAAAGAAAAATCTCAGTGAATAGCCAGCTCCGTACCCCTACTCCAAAGGACTGAAAAGTTAGTGCATTTGAAATGCAGAATAGTTTGCTTTGATAAAGCTTTTCTGTGTCCAATGTCTTTATTTGTGAACCCCAGAAGCAAAACCAGTTAACGTTAACTTTGAGTAATGTTACGTGTTCAACAACAAAAAATTATATATATAATAAAGACATTGGACACAGAAAAGTGTTATTAAAGCAAACTATATATATATATATGTGTGTGTGTGCGTGTGCGCGTGCGCGTGTGCGCGCGCGTGCGTGCGTGTACGTGTGTGTGTGTGTGTGCGCGCGTGTGTGTGTGTGTGTGTGTGTGTGTGTGTGTAGCTGGGAGGACTGATCACGCCTAACGATGGACAATGTCACCTGGATGACGGTCGGACCAATTCCGTGTCCAAGATACAGGTAAAACCAACTTTATTGTTTTCTCTCTTTTGTTTTATAACTTATTAGTATACTGCTAAAAGAAAGAAACGCATGCTTTTTTTGAAAGAAAATGTATTTCAAATTTCAATAATTTCATAAGAAAATTTCACCGTGGTCATTCTGTGCGACTAGCTGCTCAATGCGTGGACACCCGTGAAGCAAAGAAGCTAGTGAGCATTTTCCATTTTCCATAGTTTGGTTACATCCTTCCAGCACTTTGACGTGGTGAATTTTAAAAAATATGCGTTTCTTTTTGGGGACACTATATTATGATGATGTTCATTGCTATAGAAATGCATCATAGTACAGAAAAGTTCGAGTTCAGGACACACTAATGAGCTTTGTTTTTTCTGGTGATCGAATCTGCATCATTGAAAGAGAATTTCAAGTTATTTCCTCCTCCACCCCAAAAAATATCGTTAAGTTTGTTCCAGAGTAATCTCTTACAGTGACCATTCCAGCTCAAATCAATAAGACCTACCGATATACAAATTCAAGCCATATTAGAGGCTAAATTTGAGTAGGCATATTATAAGCTTCAAGCCTTTGTTGCTGCCGTTATTTTTTTGTTTATTTCATTTTGGATATATATGTGTTGTTGGTCAATACAAAAAATATTGAAACCAAATTCAAGCTGAACCTTAGTCTCTATTACGATTCATAATTTATTACTTACCGTGATTGAAGAACAACAAAAAAGCTATCATGGGCCGTTGCAGGACTACCCGTCCGTGGGCCAGATTTCTGAGGCTTTGGACCGGTCCAAAAAGCACGTGATCTTCGCTGTGGTGAAGACCATGGTGAGGGAGTATCGTCAACTGACCTCACGGATTCATCGAGCGTCCGTCAGCACGCTGAAAGGAGGGAAGGACTCTAACATAGTGGACATTGTCCGAAATAAGTACCTGGTGGGTGAAAGTGGGCGTGTTTGAGGATAAGTACCTGGTGGGTGAAAGTGGGCGTGTTTGAGGATAAGTACCTGTGGGTGAAAGTGAGCGTGTTTGAGGATAAGTACCTGGTGGGTGAAAGTGGGCGTGTTTGAGGATAAGTACCTGGTGAGTGAAAGTGGGCGTGTTTGAGGATAAGTACCTGGTGAGTGAAAGTGAGCGTGTTTGAGGATAAGTACCTGGTGGGAGAAAGTGGGCGTGTTTGAGGATAAGTACCTGGTGAGTGAAAGTGAGCGTGTTTGAGGATAAGTACCTGGTGGGTGAAAGTGGGCGTGTTTGAGGATAAGTACCTGGTGGGTGAAAGTGGGCGTGTTTGAGGATAAGTACCTGGTGGGTGAAAGTGGGCGTGTTTGAGGATAAGTACCTGGTGGGTGAAAGTGGGCGTGGTTGAGGATAAGTACCTGTGGGTGAAAGTGAGCGTGTTTGAGGATAAGTACCTGGTGGGTGAAAGTGGGCGTGTTTGAGGATAAGTACCTGGTGAGTGAAAGTGAGCGTGTTTGAGGATAAGTACCTGGTGGGTGAAAGTGGGCGTGTTTGAGGATAAGTATCTGGTGAGTGAAAGTGGGCGTGTTTGAGGATAAGTACCTGGTGGGTGAAAGTGGGCGTGTTTGAGGATAAGTACCTGGTGGGTGAAAGTGGGCGTGTTTGAGGATAAGTAGTGAAAGTGGGCGTGTTTGAGGATAAGTACCTGGTGGGTGAAAGTGGGCGTGTTTGAGGATAAGTACCTGGTGGGTGAAAGTGGGCGTGTTTGAGGATAAGTACCTGGTGGGTGAAAGTGGGCGTGTTTGAGGATAAGTACCTGGTGGGTGAAAGTGAGCGTGTTTGAGGATAAGTACCTGGTGGGTGAAAGTGAGCATGTGGGAGGGGTGACCGTCGGAGGATGGGGTGGATTTGAAGAAGACGATGGCTGGTTTAGCAGGAATCTGTGTTAGTTTCTTGAGGAGCAGGAGAGGAGAAGTGTGTGTGTTTCATGGTAGGAGGAGTGGCGGGGAAAAACAGGGTGTAGGCCTATGGTGAAGATGGGGTAAGAAGCCCATGGGCGGGTAAGAAGCCCATGCCAATTATCTCGTGAAATGAAGCACATTGCAGTCAAAGTTGCCCATGAGACGAATGCTAAACATTAACACTCGTATTATGGGCAAACTGTGACTGAAATTTGCTTTATTTCATGAGATAATTGGCATGGGCTTCTTACCCGCCCATGGGCTTTTTACCCCATCTTACCCTAATGTTAGTTAGCGTATGTGGGACAAACTTCACGTGGTAGCCTGGTTTATGTTATGTACTCGTAGTTGTCCAACTTGCACTGACATGATACTATTGGTTTATTTTGTGGTTGAATGTAATGCAGGTTGGAACAGAAGAAAAAAATAAAGTGACTGCCAATCGCCTTTGTTAACCTTTTCACCGCCAGCCATTTTTTAGCCAAAAAATACCATTAAACTTAACTGGGTAGAGACATTTGTTTGATCTGGAACATTGTGAATTCCTCTGTGACATGTATAACATTAGGCCTATCATTACCTCCCAAAATTAAGAAAATAGGGTCTTTGGATAACAGGCCCTGAATTGATGCCTTTAAGTAACATGGGTGTTAAACCATTGTGGTGCATAAATGCGACATTGGCGGTGAAAGGGTTAAAGTCAATAAACATTTAAAATAACCAAACTTTAGAAATAGTCGGGCCTACAGGGCGCTCAGCTTAAGAAAGTCCCAAAGGTACTGTTTTTGAATGTAAGCTTGCTTAAAGTCGATCATTTACTATTCGTACCGTTGCGTCTTTGTGCAAGACTAATAGGTTATGATAAAAACAGGACATATTTTATTTTGTCGAACAGGAAATGACGAAAGGGGTCGAACTAGAGTATACTGCTTCCTCTCCTAACATCCGGGTCACTATCACGCCTACATGTGAACAGTAAGGCCTATTTCCGCGCGTGCGCAGAGTGTGTGTGCGTGCGTGCGTGCGTAAATGTTAAGCGTGTGTAAAGGCGCATACGTGTGATGTTTTTGTGTAATTGTTATTGTTACTTCTATAGCAACGAATAGCTTTTTGATCTTGTATTTGTTGGCTGTTTGTCTATCTCTGTGGGGTTTTTTAACAAGCAGCAAATAGCAACAGAGAGCGGTAGATAGAGACATCTTAAAATTGGCTTAAAATACGCAGGCATGGGAATTGTCAGTCTTTTGGCTGATTTCAGCTTTTTTATGGTCCTCTTCAGTCATTTTTTTGCAAGTTTCAGCTTTTTTGATGGTCCAAGAGGACATTTATGAGATTTTAAAAAAAAAGCCCAATGAGTAAAACTTAAGTTAGTGGTTATAAATGAATGCAAAATGAACTAAATATATCAGTCTTATCTCTAACACTGTTTTTAAGGCTTAGATAACAGAAGAAGCTTCATTTTCTGGGGGCTGTATCCCAACACACACGGTTTTCATTTGTTGTTTTATTCCTTGTTCCTATGCCTGCTTCCAGACCCCAATTTTCAGTCTTTTTTGTCTTCTCTAATTCCCATGCCTGAATATGTCAGGTTCACCATACGTAAGAGCCACAGCTGAAGACTGGCTTGGCTCATTCGCATCGCAACGATTTTGAATTATTAAAAAAACTCACTAATCATTCCAGCCATACACCCAAACAAAACAGACATAAACAAAAGGAGAAATGAAAGAAGATTACTGGTTTTTACTTCAGGTTTAGACATAGGGAAGTGGTAGATCAAACTTTTTAAAAAATATATATCTAGACTGCTACTGTTGTTGTTTTTCTTGGAGTGTGACTTGTATTGTCGGCATTTGGAGGCTTTGCACCGAAGAAGAGACATGGTCTCAAAATATTTGCATTTCTAATAAATGTTTTAACAGTTATTTCCATTTGTTGTGATTTCTTTAATTCTTTAATTGTAATTTTTCTGCTAGACTTTATAATTATAGAAAACCTCTCTACAGCAATTGGTTTCCCCATAACAAACCACTACAAAAGCAATGTCAGAGGCAAAATTGTGGTCTAAGGGAGCGAAGCAAAGCGAGTTTAGAAGTGACCAAAGTGTGTTGTGCACACAGATTTACTTCCCTCGAAGCAAATGCATAGATCTGACAGCTTTCTATTAACTCCGCACATATATGGCTGGAACGACTTGAATGAGTTTTAAGATAAATGCAGACGAACTGAGAGATGTATTTTTATGGTTTGTGTCGCTTATCCCGCTCAGTCAATTAATTGTTATGCTACATTTTTCAGTATCTTTGCTATGAATAAACTTAATGTGATGCATACATTTTCTTTAACAGCTACCCCCACCCCTTCCTCTTCTTTGCTTTTTTTGTCTCTTAGGGGAAGACGGGGTAAAAAGCGCATGGGCGGGTAAGAAGCCCACCCCAATTATCTCATGAAATGAAGCAAATTTCTGTCTCATTTTGCCCATGAGACGAGCGTTAATGTCTAGCATTCGTCTCATGGGCAAATTTGACTGAAATTTTCTTGATTTCATGAGATAATTGGGGTGGGCTTCTTACCCGCCCATGCGCTTTTTACCCCGTCTTCCCCTACTACTACCTCCTTTTTGGGTCTCTGATTTCGTTCTTGTTTCTTTATTTTTGTTATACTTTCTTTAGCATCCGCTTTTATTCCATTCACTTATTTTTACCTTTCTTACGTAATCTGTCTCTCTTTTCCTCTTTTTACCCCCACCCTTTCTCCTATGAAATAAAATATTAGGCTGCGTGTTGCTCAAAATCAAAAACATGAAAAACAGAAGTTACTTTTAATGTGTAGGGGAAGACGGGGTAAAAAGCGCATGGGCGGGTAAGAAGCCCACCCCGATTATCTCATGAAATAAAGAAAATTTCAGTCAAATTTGCGCATGAGACGAATGCTAGACATTAACGCTCGTCTCATGGGCAAAATGAGACTGAAATTTGCTTCATTTCATGAGATAATTGGGGTGGGCTTCTTACCCGCCCATGCGCTTTTTACCCCGTCTTCCCCTAGGCTTAATTGACAAATGATTAATTTATTTTATTTTACTATTCTTAACACTGTTACTGTTACTAGAAACCAAGAATAGTCAACAGTGGGCATTCTCGACACACTTTACTGTTACTAGAACAAAATGAGTTTTTTTCTTTCATTTGTTACAGCCAAGATGGGAGCAGCTGTAAAAATCTGGTCATTGGCAAAAAGGTGAATTATATTGTGTGCTCGCTTGTGCAAGTATGCTTGCATGCGTGTGTGTGTGTGTGTGCGTCCACATGCGCATATGTGTATGTGTGTGTGTGTGTACACGCGTGTTTGTGCATGCGTGTGTTCGTTTGCACGTGAGTTCGTATGTGTGCGCGTTCGTTCCCACGTATGCCCTATGTAACATGCATGTATGTGTCTATGTAGTTTGGTTGTTTACATGATGTCAATTCAAGTACTTTAGCGCAAAATACCATTGCTAGCATAGGCCTACATTATGTATTACGTATTAAGTACTTTATGGTCACAGAGGCGTCTCTGTGAAATTCGGGCTGCTCCCACCTGGAGAGCGCGTCGCAGCCACCCATTTTTTTATGCATGCGATTTTTGTGTGACTGGTAAGGAAGGAAAGAGGGGGTGGGGGAGTAACTTTGGACCAAATCACAACTTTTTCTTTGCCACTGGGTTTAACGTGTGCTAAGTGTACGGGCACATGGGACCTCGGTTTATCGTTCCATCTGAAAGACTCCACGTTCAGACCGTAAGGCCTAGTGCAAAGTGAGAGGGAAAATCCCCTGTACCCTGGTTCGAACTCGGGTTTACTTGACACAAGGCGAACGCGTTACCTCTGTGACACTCTACACCTAGAGCACCTAGAGTATTACGATGCTTTAGAGTCAGCACGGACTGTCTTCAGATGGTCCATTTTATTATGGAACTTATTGCATTTTGGTTTTATTGAATTAGACTGAACAAATATAAAGCGGGGATTATGCTATTTCTTTTTCCCCCCAGTCTTTTTAAATACAATGTTTTAGTTTGCACAATATTAATTAGTTCCATAATAGTCAGCGGACCATCTACACATAGCCCGTTTTGAATCTAGCGCATTGTGAATGAAAATCAGATGAACGTCCTCCGGCCTGGAACAGTCACATGTTGGGACATTAATATATATATATATAAAGAATGATGGTGGGACGGTCCTGGAGGGACTGCAATACCAGGACAATTCCAGAGATTTTAAGCGAAGTCGGAGTGTGGCTGTCCATGTGGCGGGGTAATCAGAAACTGTCACACACGTAATGTTATCATCCCTAGCTGGTGCATTTGTGCTTAGTGTTCAAGTGCTTCGACTGTTGGGATGATCCCTGGAGTCTTGAAGCCAGAGTAAGACAACAACAACAACAACAACATAAACGATAAGGATATGCGAGTGACTAGGGCATTGTAGAGCCACGTTGGACTTTATTATATGAGCTGTCGTTTCAGGTGGACCCGTTCCTGGTGACCATCCAGGCTGACCGGTGTCCGGAGGACCCCAAGGACCGGATCCAGAACGTGACCATCGCCCCCAGTGACTTCCTCAAGGACAAGCTGACGGTGATCGTGGAGATCCTCTGCGACTGCCCCTGCGAGAAGAACGCCAGCAACTCCCTGGAAATGGTCATCACTGTGCCCTTTTTTGTGTTTCCTTTTTTTGTTGGTTTATGTTGTGATTTTGTGTTACGTGATGAGTGCTTGGTGATGCTCCCCCTGCTCTCTCTGTGTCTCTGTCTGTCTGTCTGTCTGTCTGTCTCTCTGTCTGTCTGTCTGTCTGTCTGTCTCTCTCTCTCTCTCTCTCTCTCTCTCTCTCTCTCTCTCTCTCTCTCTCTCTCTCTCTCTCTCTCTCTCTCTCTCACACACACACACACACACACACACACGCACACACACACACGACACATACACATACCTAGACATACAAACTGTCACAGTGACACACAGGCGCACACACATACACACTCACGCACGCATGCACGTACGCACACACACATACACGCACACACACGCACGCGCGCGCAAACACACACACACACACACACACACACACACACACACACACACACACACACACACACACCACGCAAACGCTCACACACAGGCATGCACGCATATAGGCCTACTCGCACACACATTCACAATATACACAATAATGCATGGTTTCAGTCACAGTTCATCCTCATAAAGATTACAACGTCCGTTTCCTTTCTATTATTTTCCCTTCTTTATTGAAAGAACATTTACAAACCATTTTTTTGGTTCTACCTTTACATTACTCCATGAATGAGTCTAGGTATCGTTATGAATTGAAATATTTAACATAAGGCTTACTGCTGTTGTTACTTTGAGAGATGAGCAGAAGTTGGAGTTAATTGACATGATGACAAATAATATGCGGACGATGGGTAATACTGTGAGAAGAGGTTAAGTAATTAACTAATAGGAAAACTGGATGGTAAAAATATTGATGATGAATATAAAGATGATGATAATGATGATGATGATGACGGCGGTGGTGAAAATGCTGCTGCTGCTGCTGATGATGATGATGATGATGACGAGGAGGAGGAGGAAGATGAAGGAGAAATTGCTGGCGACAACGACAAAATCCGGCGATGCCTTAGTCAAAACGGATAGATAATCCATTGACTTATTATTTAACTTGATATGAAAACTAATAACTTGTATCTAAAAAGGCTGAAAATGATATAAAATTGGGATTATGCTTTATAGATATATATTTCCTCAGTCTTGTTGTCTTTTTTAAAGCAAGTTATTAGTTTTTTGCATTAAGTTCCATAATAAGTCAGTGGACTATCTGGAGATGTGTGGTGTGGTGCGTGCCACAGGTGCCCAGCGAGCAGTGCTCTGAGGGTAACGGCACCTTGGAGTGCGGCATCTGCCGCTGCTTCCAGGGCCGCCTGGGCGGTCAGTGTGAGTGTGACCAGCAGGATGACCACAGCTCCACCAGCCTGGATGGATCCTGCAGGTCAGACACTCCCTCAAGCTCAAGTTCAAGTATACTTTAATACAGTGGAACCTCCCTTATAAGACCTCCCATTATAAGACTCCCTCCCACATAAGACCTACTTCTCTGAGACATTGCCCTTCTTTGTTAAT
>CM065683.1:47146849-47209349 GCA_017654935.2 Phymorhynchus buccinoides | reverse complement strand
GGTGAGCGCATATAATTGTGTGTGTCCGCGTGTGTATGTACGTGAGTGTATGTGTGTAATTCTGTGTTTGTCTGACCGTCTTTGGGTGTTTGTGTAATTTTTATTTCCCATTCTTTATGCTATATGTTAAATATTATTATATGTGGTGTTATACGTGTATATTATATTTTTATATTGTAAACGCCTAGGGCATTACATTGATTAGGCGTGCTAAATGTTCTAATAATAATACTAATAAGGGAAGTAAGGCAGCAGTCCAGCTTGTCAGTCCCTAGACTTATACTATAAACCTTTACAATCTTGCAGAAAAGTGAGTCTTCCTTGGTGGAGGTTTGCACTGGGTGTTTAACATTTCTACGGGGCCATCTGTGCACCATGATACATCCCCACACAAAATGTGAAGCGGTTCTGTGCTCCGGTTCGTGAGTTACAAGGCGAACGGACAAACACACAGACAGCAAACGGATGTTGTTATTATTCTACTGTCTGTGCCCTTTTCAGCTGTGCGGGGTCGTGTGTGAGGACGAGCAGTACCGGCAGTGTGCCGAGTGCTCCTTGAACGGGAAACCGTGTCCTGACAACTGCACCGAGGTGGTGGACAAGGTCATGCTCGACGGCCAGTGCATGAGGCAACGCACTGACGGTAGGGAAAGCACCGGGAGGGTGAGAGAACAATGAACAATGAACAACGTTTGAATGAAGCGGGCAAATCTGCCCGTGTCAAAGGGAACAGTGGGAAGGGGGAATTGTTAAATTTAAAAAAAACCAACACGAAATAAATCCATAACACAAGACATTAAGAAAGTATTAAACATCCTCATCCGTATTTACACCAAAGCGTGTGTGTGTGTGAGAGAGAGAGAGAGAGAGAGAGAGAGAGAGAGAGAGAGAGAGAGAGAGAGAGAGAGAGAGAGAGAGAGAGAGAGAGAGAGAGAGAGAGAGAGAGAGAGACAGAGAGAGAGAGAGAGAGAGAGAGAGAGAGACTGAAAGAGAGAGACTGAAAGAGAGAGACAGAGAGACAGAGCTAGAGAGAGAGAGAGAGAGAGAGAGAGAGAGAGAGAGACAGAGAGAGAGAGAGAGAGAGAGAGAGAGAGAGAGAGAGAGAGAGAGAGAGAGAGAGAGAGAGAGAGAGAGAGAGAGAGAACGAGAAACACCCGACTTGGAATCCCGTGCTATGTTAAGTGGGCCAAGAGAGAGAGAGTGAGAGAGAGAGAGAGAGAGGGAGGGAGGGAGCCTGAGAGAGAGAGAGAGAGAGAGAGAGAGAGAGAGAGAGAGAGAGAGAGAGGGAGAGAGAGAGAGAGAGAGAGAGAGAGAGAGGGAGGGAGGGAGCCTGAGAGAGAGAGAGAGAGACTGAGAGAAGAGGAAGAGGGAAGAGGCAGGAAGAGAGAAGGGGAGAAGAGGGTTGATGGACAATGAGATGCTGGATTGAATTAAAAGGTCAAAGTGAGAAAGAAAATGTGTGTGTGCGTGTGCGTGCATGCATGCAAGCATGCAAGCATGCACCTGTGCGTACTTATGTCAGTGGCTATGTTGATGTGTGTGTCAAGTCAAAGTCAAAAAATACTTTATTATCACGTTAGGTGACGCATGCGCGTTTCTGTACATGAGTGTATGCGCTCATATTTGTATGTATGCGTGTGCTCACAGTGAGTTTCGACGTTCTGCCCATCGTGCTATGGGTGGTGTTCGGAGTGCTGGGGGTGGGGGTGGTCCTGCTGCTCCTCTTCAAGCTGCTCACCTGGCTCTTCGACCGCCTCGAGTACCAGCACTTCCTCAGGGAGTCCAAGACCCCTAAGTGGGCCAAGGTCAGTCAAACAGGTCAAGGTCACTCAAAACGCATGGAAAGATCGGTTTATGTCTAAAAAGAGGCATAAGGAGGGTCAAAGTCCCGCGAAGAGCCTCCACAGTAGTAAATAGATGCTATGGTGATTCCAAAGCCAACGTCATCCTCTTGTATGCCTAGTGTTTCTTGTCTTCATACTTTACAATACAAAGGTTTTACTTAGAAGGTTTTAGGCACAAACCTTCAGTAAAAAAACAAAACCCTCTCTCTCTCTCTCTCTCTCTCTCTCTCTCTCTCTCTCTCTCTCTCTCTCTCTCTCTCTCTCTCTCTCTCTCTCTCTCTCTCTCTCTCTCTCTCTCTCTCTCTCTCTCTCTCTCTCTCTCTCTCTCTCTCTCTCTCTCTCTCTCTCTCTCTCTAAAGCATGTTAGAAATGTGTTTACTTTAATAAGCAGAACGATTCCAAGCGGACGGTTACAAGAATCTACGGGGACTCAAATATGGAGAAAAGGAAACCCTTGGGACAAAAGTAATTGATACTTTTTGACGAAAACAGAGTTTTGATAAGCTCATAGAGGTCATGTAGAAATTTCTCGTTTTACCCGTAGGAACATGATTTTAAAAGAAAACCAACTTTGAGGAGTAAATACATCTTTAATGCTGAACTTGCAACTGTTACTACTACTACTACTACTACTACTACTACTACTACTACTACTACTACTACTACTACTACTATTACCTGGTACTACTTCTACTAATTCAGCTCCAGCTACTAGGCCCACTACTATTTGTGTTTCTTGCATCCACACAAAACCTTTTTTGCAACAAATCAAGACCACACCATTAACTGAGTGAGAATGGGCTACTTTATTTAAAAAGTGCCAATATCCTATTACCAAATATTTAAGTAGCAATCTTACCTTGCATACAAGTATTACAACCGAGTTAAGCAACATCAAAATTAGAAGGCAACCCCACTTACATCCTATTAGCAAACATTTTTATGTACTAATGACTTGCATACAACAATAGCAAACATGTTTTTATAATAGTACTTAATACAAAATACATACAACCTCCACAGTGATATGAACCATTTCTGAAGTTAATATTAAACAACTTTACAGAGCAACAAGACAAAAAGGGGAATTTGTTTTACCCGTTTTCCCAAAATATTCTATTGAACATATTTCTTAGTGCTACTATTACTGCTGCTTCTGCTTCTGCTGCTACTACCAATGATGATGATGATGACGAGGAGGAGTTTGTAAAGATTCAAGAAGGGGGATAGTTACACCACTTCCGCTGCTGCTGCTGCTGCTGCTGTTGATGATGAAGATAATGTGACTTTGTTGGTTTATAATGTGACATCAATGTATCGTTTTGCAGTACAAAAACCCCATCTACAAGGAAGCCACCACCACCTACTACAATCCTACCATGGTCAGAGACTGAGCGGCCATGCTACTACACCCACCCAGCTGTTTCACGGCACTAGGGGAAGACGGGGTAAAAAGCGCATGGGCGGGTAAGAAGCCCACCCCAATTATCTCATGAAATGAAGCAAATTTCAGTCTCATTTTGCCCGTGAGACGAGCGTTAATGTCTAGCATTCGTCTCATGGGCAAATTTGACTGAAATTTTCTTTATTTCATGAGATAATTGGGGTGGGCTTCTTACCCGCCCATGCGCTTTTTACCCCGTCTTCCCCTATCATCACCATTATCGGCATTGCCATCAGCCTCGTTTCCAGCATCAACGCCAGCTCCTATATGTGACCCAGCACCACGAAAGGAACATTCAGTGTCAAACTGACCATTCTGAGAACATTACGCATTTGAAAACTTCCGATAATTCTCCTTCTATTGATACAAAAATCATTCTTGTATCTTTTTCCGTTCCAGAGTTATGAGCATTTAAAGTTAGTAGGGTGAGTGTCGATCATTTTGAGAAAAGTCTAAAGTCTAACCTATAGCTGAAGAAAATGCATTGACGTAATCGATTTAAAACACTTATAAGACCATTTAGAGACCATGTTAAGGATTGTCCTTTATAAATATGAAAGATAAGATGTTACAGAACATAAAAATACCCATAACTCAAAATTGACAAAAAATGAGATTTTTGACTTTGCAAGCCTGTTGTGAGAAACTAACCCATCGACTTAATGACCCTTTCGTGGTTGGTTGGTTGGCTTACCCTGGCTAAAAGACTCCAGGGATCATCCCAACAACGAGAAGGACTTGAACACTAAGGTACAAATGCATCAACTAGGGATGAGAACATTACGTGTGTGACCGTTTTTGATTACCCCGCCATGTGGGCAGCCACACTCCGTCTTCGGGGGATTTTAGACTGATGATGTTATGCTGGGAGCTTGTCATGGCTTAAGACAATCCCCGCACAACCATTCAGAGCATAACAACATTTTGATGTAGCCTTGACGTTCTAGCTTATGTCAACTGGTCTGACAGCCTCATGCCAAGGCATACCCTTTCGTGGTGAAGGGTCACATTATAGCAGTCAAACAAAATGTCATAGATTAAAAGAGTGGGACTAGGAGATGAGATTGTAGTGAAATGAATAAGGGGAAGGGACTCGCTCTTAATTAACTCCCTCCACCAAGGTTATTAATATAGGACAACACTGCCTAGCACGATATGAGCAACAGCCACAGGGAGGCAAACCAAAACATTATCCTTTTTTGAGGAAACAAAATGTCACTTTTCTCTTTGAGAAGTTTCTTTGTTGGGGTCTTTTAGCCTACATCCCAGCCAAAGTTTCACTGGCATCTGTTTATGGACATGAATGATAGCGAGTCTCACACAATTCACACACCCCACAGAATTATGCGCGTGATGGTTCCTGGGTGTTTAACATTGTTATGTTCTCATTCCGAGCCTTCAACATCCACAATCACTAATTCCACAAAATTGAGTCAACGATTGCATTGTGCCGTGATTGGCACATTCTATCTGCCTTTGTTTATTGCTTTGTTTTTTCGTTTTTATTTTATTTTGGTGTTATGAAAATATATCATGCAATCTCTTGTATGTGGTCTTCCAAGTCTGGTATGTGTTATTTCTTTGTTTAAGCTAACAAAAAAGGAATATAATACAGGTTTTGAAAAAAAAGCGAATTAAAGAATAAAAGAGGGCAATAGCTGGAATGATAAAAGGGGGAGGGTAAAGTTTATAGTATTGAAATAAAGACTGTGTTGTTCTGTACATCTGAGAATGGTTCACTGTACATTGTACAGCATAATAATGTTGTTTTATGCGCCTGTCTGCTTTTGTATAATGGACATCAATCGTCTTGTGCCTGATATTGTCCATAGTGAGTATATCTCTGTATGTCAGAGTTTGTTCATTTCACTGATTGTATATCTGTCTAACATTGTCTATTATTAATTACTCCCTGAATGACGTAATCTATCATGATATAATATCTGTTCTGTAATTTCGGTATTGTTGATTACACATGCTGTGCATTTGGTATTGTCCATTACACATTAAGCTGTGTATGTCTATTGTCCATTACACATTATGGTGTGCATGTCTCATATTGTCCATGACACATTAAGCTGTGTATTTGGTATTGTCCATTACACATTAAGCCTTGTATGTATATTGTCCATGACACATTAAGCTGGACATGTCTCATATTGTCCATGACACATTAAGCTGTGCATTTAGTATTGTCCATTGTACATTAAGCCTTGTATGTCTATTGTCCATGACACATTATGGTGTGTATGTCTGATATTGTCCATGACACATTAAGCTGTGCATCTAGTATTGTTCATTGTACATTAAGACTTGTATGTCTATTGTCCATGACACATTAAGCTGGACATGTCTGATATTGTCCATGACACATTAAGCTGGACATGTCTGATATTGTCCATGACACATTAAGCTGGACATGTCTGATATTGTCCATGACACATTAAGCTGGACATGTCTGATATTGTCCATGACACATTAAGCTGGACATGTCTGATATTGTCCATGACACATTAAGCTGGACATGTCTGATATTGTCCATGACACATTAAGCTGTGCATCTAGTATTGTTCATTGTACATTAAGCCTTGTATGTCTATTGTCCATGACACATTAAGCTGGACATGTTTGATATTGTCCATGACACATTAAGCTGGACATGTCTGATATTGTCCATGACACATTAAGCTGTGTATGTCTGATATGTCCATGACACATTAAGCTGTGTATGTCTGATATTGTCCATGACACATTAAGCTGTGTATGTATATTGTCCATGACACATTAAGCTGGACATGTCTGATATTGTTCATTACACATTAAGCTGGACATGTCTGATATTGTCCATTACACACTAAGCTGGACATGTCTCATATTGTCCATGACACATTAAGCTGTGTATGTATATTGTCCATGACACATTAAGCTGGACATGTCTGATATTGTCCATTACACATTAAGCTGGACATGTCTGATATTGTCCATGACACATTAAGCTGTGTATGTATATTGTCCATGACACATTAAGCTGGACATGTCTGATATTGTTCATTACACATTAAGCTGGACATGTCTGATATTGTCCATGACACATTAAGCTGGACATGTCTGATATTGTCCATGACACATTAAGCTGTGTATGTATATTGTCCATGACACATTAAGCTGGACATGTCTGATATTGTTCATTACACATTAAGCTGGACATGTCTGATATTGTTCATTACACATTAAGATATTGTCCATAACACATTTAGCTGGGTATGTCTGATATTGTCCATTACACAGCTGGGTATGTCTGATATTGTCCACGACACATTAAGCTGTGTATGTATATTGTCCATTGCACATTAAGCTGTGTATGTCTGATATTGTCTAGTACAATAATACGCTCTGTATAATAATAATAATAATAATATTAATAATAATAACAATAACTAGAGGGCTTATGTTTGCCTGTGAGAGCAATCATGACAGGAAATCTCCCATCAAACAGCCGTTTGCAAATTATTCAATATTAAAATTTGGCCATTTTCGTCCCCACTTCGGTTGACACTTCCGGTTCGAATTTATAAAGAAAGTATTGCAATGTTACTCTTTCATAAACACTGAAAATATGAAAGTATTCTGTGCAGCCGTTATGCAAGATTAATGTTTGGCCAATCAGTTTAATATTGGGCACGTAGCATTAGAATAGTCCTGCAAATTTTAGAGAAATCGGACGGAAAAAAAATCCATAAATGGAAATAAATGAAAGTAACACGACCAAATTTACATAAATCTGAATAACTTCCAAACTATTTAGAATATCATCACCAAACTTCATTCTGCACTGGGCCAGAGTAAGGGTCACAATATCCAATAGTTAGTTTTGTAACGTCGCTTCCGGTTTTGTCTATTCCGTGAACACAAATGTACCTGCAGGTTCCTATAGCCAGGGCACTTCCGGTTTGCTTTTATACAGGAAGTGTTGGACATGTTGCTTTTAAGTAAGTAGTGAAAAAAATTAAAGGCATTCTGTTCAGTCGTTTATGATATTCAAGATTGAAATTTTGCCATTTTCGGCTATATTTTGCCGAAAAATCGGCGAAATCGTTTAATATTGCACATTTGGCAATCCCTTTATACCCAGCAACATTCCTAAAAACTTCATCCAAATCGGACGAAAAAAGGGGAAGGAAAAGAAAAAAGAAAAAAGTTCACCTTACAAATTCAGAAATGCAATAGTATTCTACCTAACGGATGTCGGATATTGAAAGGTAAATTGTTCCAAACAGACATTGTATGTCTAATGTTGTCCATTACAGGCTACATTAATCTCTATCAGGTACTGTCCATTACACATCAACCTCTCTGCATCTGATCGTGTTCACTTCACATAAAGCTTTACTATGTGTTTGCTCATATTCCTTGTAGGCCTCTTATTGTTTATAACAAATTAATCATAATCATAATTTAATAATAATACTAATACTAATAATATTATTAATTTAAATTAATCTCTGTGTGGATGATATTGTACAGTACACAATTATTTATGTCTATATGTTGTAATTTTTTTTTCAGTCATCAATACATCTAATACCTAAATGTGCTCTCTCTCTCTCTCTCTCTCTCTCTCTCTCTCTCTCTCTCTCTCTCTCTCTCTCTCTCTCTCTCTCTCTCTCTCTCTCTCTCTCTCTCTCTCTCTCTCTCTCTCTCTCTCTCTCTCTCTCTCTCTCTCTCTCTCTCTCTCTCTCTCTCTCTCTCTCTCTCTCTCTCTCTCTCTCTCGCCTTGTTTCTAAGATTGAACATTTGAATGCCTTTATTTGGTCTTTGAGGTCGTGTGCAAATTGAGATGTTGAGTACATGTGAAAGAGAAATCGTTGCTATTATTTCTATTTAATGACACAACATTTATCTATCTTCTGTAGTAAAATTGATCAACATACATTTTATATTTATGTTTTATTACATATTTCTTATGTATACATTGTATGCAAATGCACCCTGAACATATACTTTTATTATGTTTGCTAACATGAATATGTTGTTTGCCTTTATAACTATGTTGTTTTGTTACTGATCTCCATTTGTTTTTTTTAGCTCACATCTGGTATAAAACTGTATACCTTTCTTTTATTTCACAGCTTTTTTTTAATACCTTTTTGAAGTTTTTCACTTCTTTTTGTGTAGTCCCACTGATTGGAACCTTTATTATGAGGACTTTGATTACAACATACAGACCCATAAAAAAAAGAATGCAACCTACACATGTAACCTACATATAAGTTTTGTTCATGCGTGTACCATCGTCCATTTAGACCAAAACAAAGTAAATCCTTGACATCGAGGAAGCATTTTAAAAATTCTTTAAAGCTGAAATGAATATTGAGAAACAAATCTACGCACAATTGCAAACAGTGTTGTTTAATTACTGAAACGATGCAGGTCAGCGTCCACCACAAACATTTCCTTGAGCAAATATCTCTCCCCCTCTCCTTTCCCATAACACTCTTTATCCTGTCTCCACGTCTCAGACCTGTTTACCCTGAAATTGGGCTTCAGGTATTCGAAATCCAAAATAAGTGTATTTTTCACAAAATAGGAGTACTCCAACTGGAAAGTTTCCACAACGTGCATACATTTTTTATAACTTGTTGAAGTATTGTGTCAAAAATATCATCTATTTAAATTTACAACACACACACACACACACACAGAGCGCACCTGTTTCCTGAATCTGGCAAGATACAGGTCTAAATGCTACACAGTTTGTAAATGATATATTTTTGTCACCATATTTTTGTCCCATGTACCATATTTATCATATTTTGTCAAATATGTGTACAAAATATGATGAAATCTTATGGGTAAACAGGTCTGACGTCTCTGTCTCATCTCTCTCAGAAATGACGATGCGTTAAAGCCAGAGCAAGGGTATACAAATGAAGCGGTGAGTTTGAGCTCACTCCTCTCTCACAGTGCGTTGCAAGCGCCTCTTCCATCCCTTTCTAGCCGAAGGTGTTCAGCCGATCCTAAGGATCAGTTATAGTGCCTTTAAGATCTTAAAGACACGGTGACGCACCACGATTAAGTCCCTTGGTTTTTTCTGGGTAGCTGTGACCCACATTCAAATGCTCTTTAAAACGATGTTTTGGTTTGAATTTGGGGTCATTTATATGGGAGTCAGACTTGGTCAAAACAAGATTTCTTTCCAGCTATTAGAGGGAAAACACGTGAAACCCGTGATATTGACACGTGATCTGGTGGGTCTTTAAAGAGCCACCAGATACATGAGTGAAAATCACGGGTTTCCCTCTCTCGCTGGTAAGAAATCTCATTTTGACCAGGTGTGATTCCCATACATATTCCCCCCATGCATGAAAACGAGACATCACTTTAAAGAGCAGCCTCGATCTTGTATGGGGGAAGACTGTATGTGGGCCACACCTACCCAGAAAAAAAACAAGGGACTTAACCCAGCCGGGTCAGTGGCCGCAACAGGAGAATAAAAGGCGGGAGGCGGGAGGCGAGTGTAAATAGTTTACAAATATTTGTAAAGCAGTTTTTATTTATAATAAAAATACAATGTTATATTTTAACATGTAGCCGATTTTAATACAATGTTTGGGGGGGGGGGGGGGGGGGGGGGGGGGGGGGGGGGGGGGGGGGGATTGTTGTAAGACCAGACTACTAATATCTTTAACATTTTAACAAACTCACTTTTACATCTTTCCAATAACCTTTTATGTATCACCCTATATATATAACCAAACCTAATAACTTACCCTTTTACTAAATAAACATACTAATAGAAACTAACCACCCTTTTTCCTTATATGTTTGTCCTTGTCCTATGTTATGTTGATGTCTTGTCTGTTCTGTCACCCATCCTTAAAAATGAAGGTCCCATATGTGCCCTCCCAGGCCGAGAGGACGCAAAGCAGTATTGTTCGTTCGTTCGTTCGCGAGCAGCATCAATGTCCACCCGAATACAATGTCCCATATGTGCCCTCCCAGGCCGTGAGGACGTAAAGCAGTATTGTTCGTTCGTTCGTTCGCGAGCAGCATCAATCTCCACCCGAATACAATGTCCCATATGTGCCCTCCCAGGCCGAGAGGACGTAAAGCAGTATTGCTCGTTCGTTCGTTCGCGAGCAGCATCAATGTCCACCCGAATACAATGTCCCATATGTGCCCTCCCAGGCCGAGAGGACGCAAAGCAGTATTGTTCGTTCGTTCGTTCGCGAGCAGCATCAATCTCCACCCGAATACAATGTCCCATATGTGCCTTCCCAGGCCGAGAGGACGCAAAGCAGTATTGTTCGTTCGTTCGTTCGCGAGCAGCATCAATCTCCACCCGAATACAATGTCCCATATGTGCCCTCCCAGGCCGAGAGGACGTAAAGCAGTATTGTTCGTTCGTTCGTTCGCGAGCAGCATCAATGTCCACCCGGATACAATGTCCCATATGTGCCTTCCCAGGCCGAGAGGACGTAAAGCAGTATTGTTCGTTCGCTCGTTCGCGAGCAGCATCAATCTCCACCCGAATACAATGTCCCATATGTGCCTTCCCAGGCCGAGAGGACGCAAAGCAGTATTGTTCGTTCGTTCGTTCGCGAGCAGCATCAATGTCCACCTGAATACAATGTCCCATATGTGCCTTCCCAGGCCGAGAGGACGTAAAGCAGTATTGTTCGTTAGTTCGTTCGCGAGCAGCATCAATGTCCACCCGGATACAATGTCCCATATGTGCCTTCCCAGGCCGTGAGGACGTAAAGCAGTATTGTTCGTTCGTTCGTTCGCGAGCAGCATCAATCTCCACCCGAATACAATGTCCCATATGGCCGTGAGGACGTTAACTCTTCTAGCGCCATGTATTTTTTGACGTTCTTGGTTGTCCATTGCATCTCCGACAAGAGGGAAATAACTATTCTTTTGAGTGCGCATGCATTGCTTTAACGGCAGAAAGAGTTATACAAGTTCTAATGCAAACATGGCAGGGTGCTTGGCAGTGAATGTCTTTGCATTTAGTGGGCGTGTAGAGTGATGTTTTGGACGAATATATTCACCCGTGGTACTAGAAGAGTTAAACCCCAAATTCAGTTCGTTTCGGGCGCAGTATCATTTGACTCACGGCTTGTGGCAGAGATGCTTTACCCTTCTTTGTTCCCTGTTGTCTCACATGTGTCGAACTAGCGTGACCCGATGCTTGGGATCGGTTGACAGGCCTTTAAGAGTGTAGGTTTGTGATAGCACACACACACACACACACACACACATACCTGCAGTAATTTGTATCTTTCTTTTCTTCCTCATTTCCATTCTTCGATGTCTCCCCTCATCCCCCTTCCTCTACATACACATGAAACGAATCTTTCTTCCTTTGGCTTGCCATACTACTGTTTGCTTCTTAATTGTTGATACGGTAAGTTTTTATGAATAAAATCTCTTTTACATGAAATGTCTTATTTTGTGACGTCAATAATAATTGTCTTCTTTTATCCTATTTCTCACTTAATGCTACCACTCTGCTCTCTCTCTCTCTCTCTCTCTCTCTCTCTCTCTCTCACACACACACACACATACACACACGCAAATTGACATCAGACATTTTATTCGTTTTGCACATATTTGGGAAAATGGAGAAACAATACAAAACTTAGCATACTTAAAAATTATTGAAATTACCTTAACCCTTTCACCGCCAAAGTCGCATTTTAAAATTTAATACAAAGATCGCAAAACACTGAACACCTATGTCACTAAAAGGCATCAAATTCGGGTCTATTATCCAAAGACCCTATTGTCTTAGTTTTGGGAAGTAGGGATAGACCTTATTTTATATATCTGACAGAAGAATCCCTAATACTGCAGATGGATTTTGTTCTCTACCAAGGTAAATTTAATGGAAAATGTGGCTGAAATATGGCTGGCGGTGAAATGGTTAAATCAGAACACTGACCTTATTGGTAGTGGTGGTAGGTTGGATCATAGGGGAGAAGAAGACAGTTAAGCTTTCGAGCTTAGCTCTGGGTCAAAACCGAAGGTTGAGAGGGAATTACTGTCAACAATTTATTTTTTTATATCTTAAATCAATTTCAAAATGTTAATATCTGTATGCCATTTGCACCCCTCAGCATCTACAGACGGGCATTTCTCTGTTATTACATTTGTGTTTCAATTCTCATTGATTGGGATTGTCGATCTATGTCACATGTTACCCAGCACCACGAAAGGGACATTAAGTGTCATAATGACCATTCTAAGAAAATTATACAGTTGGAAACTTCAGACAGTTCTCTTTCTAATGATATGACAACCATTCTTGTATCCTTCTCCGTACCAGAGTTACAAGCATTTAAAGTTGGTTGGGTAAGCATCGGCTATTTTGAAAAAAACAGTCTAAAGTCTAGCCTAGCAGTAGAAAATGCATTGACCTACTCGTTTTAAAGTACTTTTAAGAGCATAAGATTATCCTTTATACATGTATATATGAAAGATATTATGATAGAGAACACAAAAACACCCATAACTCAAAATTGATTTTTTTTTTTTTTAATGAGATTTTTGACTTTGCAAGCCTGTTATGAGAAACTAGCTGAGCAACTTAATGTCCCTTTCGTGGTCCTGGGTCACAAATGTTGTTACTTTCTTTTGTGTGTCTGTCTCTCTCACCACCATCACCTCTCTCTCTCTCTCTCTCTCTCTCTCTCTCTCTCTCTCTCTCTCTCTCTCTCACACACACACACATACAAAGATCGCAAAACACTGAAGACCAAGAAATAGTGCAATACACTTTACTTCTGTCAAGACATGTTTTAGGTCCAAAATCACATTCCAAAATAATATGGGCCTGTTCCTTCTTAAAATTCCAGATCCATTTTCACACAATTAATAATATATATTGTTTATATATCATACACATTTAAAAAAAAAAGATTATTCTATAAATTCCTCAAGGATGTTTATTACTAATACATAACACCACACTTGTAAAAACAAACATTCAATATTAATAGATGAGCACACAATACACACAACATATATCACAGTGCAAAATATGATGTGATTGAAAAGAGGGAATTGGTTGACACACAAATCAGCTAACCAGGACCAGTCAATAAACAGGAAGTGGTTCCAATAGGGCATTTGCCACGAGTGTTCGTTCTCTATACTAGACTACTAATTTGCCCACGCTCGTTCTGCCTGAGTTACGCTGACCTTTCCAATTCAACTCTCTAAATTCAACTCAATGAAATTCAAGGTCGCTGGCACACAGCAAATGCACTATTTGAAGCCACTGTATCTTTAGATATATTCGTAAAAAAATTAAGATAAAAACAGTCATCATAAACTCTTCACAAGGTGTTTATGACTCCCAAGAAATCTTTTTAGTTTTTTTTGTTACCTATTCTGAAAAGTACAATAGTCACCATTTATGATGCTTTACACGTAACAATCATGCGTTCTATTGCTTTCAAATTGTTTGATTTTGTTGAAATACACCTATTTTGTTGTTATCCAGCAACTTCAATTCCTTCTACAGATTAAAATTATGAATGTGAAAGACAATTATTAGTTCATTAGAAGCAGCTTTCAATTATTTCCAGTTCAACAAATTAAAAACATGCACAGAATCATAAACATGATCGAATAAAAAAGCAATACATTAAATTGTTTAATGAATCTAAGAAAGCTGATATTCCAGTAAAATGCCACATCACAAAAAAAAGCCCCCAAATTAACAAATAAAGCATTAACTTGTTTTTGGCATTTTAGAGAAAGAAGAAACTTACCCTGTCTATTTGGAAAAAAGAGCAATCAAGTTAAAGTAGATTTTGCCAAGACACAGAATAAAGAATAATAGAAAAAACCCAGGAAAGAGAAAATAAATGCTTCATGGTTAGCATGCCTAAATAGTTACTGTATATACAAATCACATTAACCCTTTCACCGCCAATGTCGCATTTTAGCACCACACTGATTTAACACCCATGCTACTAAAAGGCATGAAAGTTGGATCAGTTATCCAATATCCTTATGTTGTTAATTGTGGGAGATAAGGAAAGGGTTTATTTGATGCATGTCATTGGGGGATTCACAGTACTGCAGATGCCAACTTTTCTTTACCTAGGTAAGTTTGAGAGACAATTTTGGATGAAAAATGGCTGGCGGTGAAAGGGTTAAATCATCAACATTTAAGTATCAGACTTGTAGGACAAGCCAAATTTTGATATTACATTTACCGTAAAAAAACTGGACTATAAGACGCACCTGTATATAAGCCGCATCCCTTGAATTGACAAAATATTAGGTATTTATTCACATATAAGCTGCACCAGTTTATAAGCCGCAGAGAACATTGTATGTGCACAAACCAACACAAATATAGAAATTCTCCTATCAGAACATGAGTATTTAATGTTCTCGGACACTTTAAACATGAGATTTGAATCTATTGATCACCAAAACCAGTTCTAAAGAAGCTCAAATAGGGCTGAAGAATGTGTCCAGAAACAGATTTAATCATACTGATAAATGTATAATGAAAAATAAATCCACAGATAAGCCGCATCAGTCTAGAAGCCGCATGGGCCAAAGCTGAGGGGAAAAGTAGCGGCTTATATTCACACACACACACACACAGATTTTCTCAATAAACATCTCTCTCACTTGCTCACTCATTCTTTACTTGCTATGTTACAGCAACATTCATTTTGACTGTTATCATATTACAGGGAATGTCACAAATTTCAAACATTACCATATTTTTCAGAGTATAAGGCAATACTTGTTTTTCTTAGACTGAGATCCCTGCTTATAATGTAACTACAGACAAACCTCTATTTTAAGACTTCCCAAATGTCCGGAAAAATTGGTCGTAAATTGGAGGGGTCGTATGACGGAGGTTTTCACTGGCAGCCGTAGAAAGAAAAAGTTCAGCACAGTTCATACTCTCTTCTTCATGCACACATACAATGACATATTAAAACTGGATTTGGGTCTTTCCAACTCCATAGGATTGTGCAATCGATGTATTACAGTTTCACTTCGCCGACTTCTGTTAATCACCTCCACTCTCGTCCAAAGTCAGTGGTTTTCTTTTTCAAAGTCAGTGGTTTTCGTGCTTTTCCTACGCTTTCCGCCATCTTTTCTACAACAAGGGAAGCGACTCCGCTTTCAGGCCATTGACCGTGGTTGTTTCCCTTTGCTCAAAGTCTATGCAGACGACAACAACGGTCGTAAAACAAAACAAAATGGCGGTCATAAGTCGCGTTTTAGAGGAAGTCGTTTAAGAGAGGTCGTTTACATAGTAAAATGCATCCGTGCCAACAAATCCGGTCTCAAATGAGAGGTGGTCGCTTAACAGAGGGTCATAAAATAGGGGTTTGTCTGTAGTAATATAGTAAGAAACTATTACAGCAAAATCTGAATTCTATGTAAAATTTGGGTCAGGTGCACCTTATAGTCCGAAAAATATGGTAATTGAAAACAAAGGCTGAAGTAACCACACATGCCGAGAGATCCACACATGTCACCCCAAAACAGGAATGTACACATTATGCTTATATGTCAGTATATATTTCATCTGACAACAAAAATAAAAATGAAATGGTCATGGTTTTATGACTGCATGTACAGTAATATGTCTCATTAATTCTTCATTATCTGAAGGTAACTTAATAGAAAAGTAAAGCATAATAAAAATGTAAACACATGTTGGATGAAAACTGTAGAATCAACCATACACTATATCGATTCAATTCAGTTCTTACTTTCTAACTGAAACAAAGTTTGAAAAAGGTAATGCATAAACAAAGATTGATCAATGATATTTAAGTGGAGTCCTTTAACCCTTTCACCGCCAAAGTCGCATTTTAGCACCACAGTGATTTAACACATATTATATACTAAAAGACATCCAATTGGGGTCTATTATCCAAATACCCTATTGTCTTAGTTTTGGGAAGTAAGGATAGACCTCATTTTATATATGTCACAGAAGAATCCCCAATACTGCAGATGGATTCTGTTCTCTACCCAGGTAAAATTAATGGATTTGTTTTTGCTGAAAAATGGCTGGCGGTGAAAGGGTTAAAGTAATCTTCCAAAAAAGTAGTACACAGTATCTCTGCCAAAACTCAGATCTTTCAACGGAACACAGCAGCATATTATACTTTACCCACGTTTTGAAAGGGAACCAATTATGTAAAATCAAGTTACCTGTCATGTCTACGTGAATGTTCATGTTTACAAAGCTTTCCAGCAAAATCACAGCACCATGAGAAATCAATTCAGATGCACGGTGTGTGTGTGTGTGTGTGTGTGATAAAACAAAACAAAATAAAGACAGGAATGAAAGTCATATTGAACATAAGAGATTGAGTTATATTTTGTATTTGTATATTTTTATTCTTCTAGTCAAAGACACATCTCTGTGCTGTGAAAATCGGGCTGCTCTCACCTGGAGAGAATGTCGCCGCAGTGCAGCATCACCCATAACTATTAGCCTTAACCTCTCCAGTGCCAACGATGTATATATATAGTATGAAAGAGAAATCTCAGTGAATAGCTGAGCTCTGTACCCCTACTCTGAAGGACTGAAAAGTTAGTGCATTTGAAATGCAAAATAATTTGCTCCTCTATAATGCGTCCTCTATAATGCTTCACTACTTGCCACTGACATATATATCTTTTTAAAGATCAGGACTGTTACTTTTAAGAGAGTAATCTTGGACTAAAATCTAAATACCTTTTTTCATGATTTATAGGCTTGCTGCATTTCTAGGCATTCTAAACCACCCTCCAAGGTACTCGTGGAGGGGGAGGGGGGGGGGGGGGTGCCGCCGTCGTGGCCGACAAAAGAAGAGCTGGGCTGACAACATCAAAGAATGGACAAACACGAACATGAACGACCTGATCCCTCTTGCACAGCACAGAGAGAAATGGAGGGCCCCGTCAGCTGCTGCTGCCAATCAGTCCCCACAATGACCACGGAGGTCAAGGGACTAAAGGAAGGAAGGAAACTTTAAGAACAAAAGTGATGGTGCATGGGAAAAACCTACATAAGTCGCTCAGAATGTTTTCAGCAAAAGCCAAAAATAGTCAACCACCCCAAAAATATTAGATGTCTATTTTTATGTATTCTACCAGTATCCACAACATGGAAGATAACTTTGAATTATATCTTTGTTTAATTGATTGTTTTCTAAATCAAGTTAATAGAAACAAAGAGGCAAAGTTGAATCTTTTATGCCCAATTTCTGCAAATGATCTAATTCGAATGTCAAAACTAGACAAGATAACTCAATTCGGAATCATCCAACATCATTACAATCATGTCAGAGAAAGCACATCAATACAGATTAGCGAAAACATGTCCAAACATCGGCAAACAAAAAGACCACATTGATGCACTCATATGCCAGCAACAACGCATTAAAATAGTCATATTTCAGTAAATGCATGTCAAAAATCCTACTTCAGCAATACAATCATGGGTAAAGGTAAAGATGTGCCACCCCCTATGCATTTCTTGGTTAATTGTATTTTTCCGTTTTTGCCTTTCTTACCATACATAAAGCTGTATTTTAGGAACATTTTTAGCTAATTACCTTTTTGGAATACTAACCCTAACCCTAACCCTACCCCTAAACTTAACCCTACCCCCCACTGCAGTACACCGCGATTTGTCACAGTTGTGGTTCGTTGCGTTTTTCCGTCTTATACGGTGGGGGGTAGGGTTAGGGTTAGGGCTAGGGTTAGGGTTAGGGTTAGTATTCTAAAAAGGTTATTAGCTAAAAATGTTCCTAAAATACAGCTTTATGTATGGTAAGAAAGGCAATAACGGAAAAATACAATTAACCGAGATAGGTAGGGGGGGTGGCACATCTTGACCTTTACCATATCATGCTTCACTGTCAATCACAGAACATCAATGCACTCATATATATATATATATATATATCGACAACAAACAAGAGAATAGCTATCAAACATTTTTTAAAAAAGATTATTATAAGAATATGCAGGCATAAACACACCAGTACAACGAACTATCAACAGAAGCACACCAGTACAATGAACTATCAACAGAAGCACACCAGTACAATGAACTATCAACAGAAACACACCAGTACAATGAACTATCAACAGAAACACACCAGTACAATGAACTATCAACAGAAACACACCAGTACAATGAACTATCAACAGAAACACACCAGTACAATGAACTATCAACAGAAACACACCAGTACAATGAACTATCAACAGAAACACACCAGTACAATGAACTATCAACAGAAACACACCAGTACAACGAACTATCAACAGAAACACACCAGTACAATGAACTATCAGAAACACACCAGTACAATGAACTATCAACAGAAACACACCAGTACAATGAACTATCAACAGAAGCACACCAGTACAATGAACTATCAACAGAAACACACCAGTACAACGAACTATCAACAGAAACACACCAGTACAATGAACTATCAACAGAAACACACCAGTACAATGAACGATCAACAGAAACACACCAGTACAATGAACAATCAACAGAAACACACCAGTACAATGAACGATCAACAGAAACACACCAGTACAACGAACGATCAACAGAAACACACCAGTACAATGAACGATCAACAGAAACACACCAGTACAACGAACTATCAACAGAAACACACCAGTACAACGAACTATCAACAGAAACACACCAGTACAACGAACTATCAACAGAAACACACCAGTACAATGAATTATCAACAGAAACACATTACTATTATGTTAGCAAAAGTACATCAAAAGAATCACACATCAGCAAAAACACATCACAGCAATCATACATCGGCTAATACACATCAAAACAATCATACATCAGCTAATACACATCACATCAATCATACATCAGCTAATACACATCACACCAATCATACATCAGCTAATACACATCACAACAATCATACATCTGCTAATACACATCACACCAATCATACATCAGCTAAAACACATCACAGCAATCATACATCGGCTAATACACATCAAAACAATCATACATCAGCTAATACACATCACAACAATCATACATCAGCTAATACACATCACAACAATCATACATCTGCTAATACACATCACAACAATCATACATCAGCTAATACACATCACAACAATCATACATCTGCTAATACACATCACAACAATCATACATCAGCTAATACACATCACATCAATCATACATCAGCTAATACACATCACAGCAATCATACATCAGCTAATACACATCACAGCAATCATACATCAGCTAATACACATCACAGCAATCAAATATCAGCTAATACACATCACAACAATCATACATCTGCTAATACACATCACAACAATCATACATCAGCTAATACACATCACATCAATCATACATCAGCTAATACACATCACAGCAATCATACATCAGCTAATACACATCACAGCAATCAAATATCAGCAAAAACACATCACAATAATCATACATCAGCAAATACACATCACAATAATCAAATATCAGCAAAAACACATCAATACAATCAACAATTTGAACTACAAGCTATGTACATGAAGGCTGAACACAAAAAGTCTCCAGACAACAGTCAAAGCACAGCATTATGTAGAGCAGCCAACAAGCAAAGATGACAAGAAGTCAAGAAAACATACATCAACAGTGGTGACATATTCTACAAAGACAACTGATTAAGAGACCAAAAGTATGAACAACATAAAAAGATGACATCTATTGCAGTGCGCCCCACATTGTGAAATGCTTTCACAGACAATATCTTGTTATCAGGAAGGAAGCTAAATAGACAGAAAAAAACCAGGAACACAAAATGAAGACTAGACTTCACAATGAAAACAGAAGTATGAAAACAAGAGCACCTTCAAAAAACAAAGTCAAATCACAACCAAAAAAAGTCATTTATTGATTTAAACATGTTCTGTACAAACAAATCAGAGGTGAAGAAAATACTTACATGAAATAATACAGCAAAACACACACACACACACACACACACACACACACACACACACACACACCACACCACACACACACACACACACACACACACACACACACACACACACACATTCTTAACTGAAAAAAAAATTCTTCAAATTGTGAAAGTAGGATGATTTGTTAAAGAAGAGGTTGTACATTGGGGATAAATCTCCTTCAACACCGCAATTCAAGAAAATATAACAATGGAATTTCAGTGAGCAATAGAGCCTCTAATCATAATTCATAAGCTACGTGGATCCAGGTTAGTATTCAAAATGCAGTGCTGTTTTGACATTCAATGCTAGCAGCATATATATATTAACCCCTTCACTGCTGAAGAAAATTTGAGAAACTATCTCATAAAAGGTTATGCAACAAACAAACTACACGACAAGTGTAAAGTGACGTTATTCTATTCACAAGAAAAAAAACAGACCCCAAAATGCATAAAACAATTCTTGTCAAACCAGTTCTTTAAAAAAAATGACATTCTCCTGTAAAGTAAAGTAGAAACAGACAGTAGAACACAAACATATATCACCATAAGGTTGGCAAAGTGCATAACCAACGCTTTCTTGTATATTATAAAAAGAAAGTAATAACTATGGTACCTATCGTTATCTTGACTAAGCACCTACATACTTGAAACTTTGAAAACTAAATTTCTTTCTTTGAAGATAAGACAAATGTGACTAGAAAAAATAAAACAAAAAGAAAAGCAGCCAGAGAAATATAATTAAAAAAACAACAACATTCAGACATGATTTAGGTAAACGATTTATGGAGAAAAATGAGTAAGATGTTAAAATTGATTAAAAATCAATACAGATTGGTATTAAAGGTTGAGTTGTGGAATATTAAACTATCCCAAGTTGAAAATAGTAATAGCCATGAGGAAATTGTATGTATATAAATAAATACATACACTCAAACCCGATTTTACAGTAACTATAATTATAATTACCAATTACTTTGGCACAAGAGTGTCAACCTTCTTTTGAAAGGGCATTCCTGGTAAAGTTTTAGCACTATAAAAAAAGGCAATACTTTGGTACAAGTTACATTTTGATTGCACATGCTAAATCAAGCCAGGCCAATAAATTGCTAATCTCAATATGCTGACCCAAGCATTGACGCCAACAAAATATTTTTACAAAATGAGTTAAACGAAAATGAGGATCATTTTCTAAATGCAAAAGTCCTTCAAATATTGGCCTTGTGGAAACTATATTTCAATGCATTGCTTTGCTAGGTCGACATGCATGGGCCCAGAAAATTATTTCAGATTCACATATTGAAGCTTTCATATACTTTCATCCACAACACCTATATGTCAACAGAGCCTGGGACAAACCTGGCTACCCCCAATTTCTTTTTTAGGTACTCCAGGAAATAAAATTCCGTACTTTTTCTCAAAATTCCGTATTTTCACAGTTGCTGAGATTATGTCCGCGGTCGAAAGCGGCACATTCATGCGGACAATAAGTTCGGAAATCATCACTTCAGCCCTAATCACTCCCTCTTCCTCCGAAGTCACTGTCTTTGATGGCATGTACTCGGTGATTTTCGTATTCGTAGCAACTTGTTTTGCTCTAGCCTCCGACATTAGGTGATGTTTTTTCTTGCAATGCATCTTAATGTCGTGTACACCGCCATGCGAAATGACGAAGTCCGTTTGACAGTACAAACACTGTGCAAAGGTACTTCCCAGCAAGGATGGTTGAATTCCGGGAAATTGCTTGTATCAGTAGCAAGATCGGTTTCCACGAACATCAGCATCGATTTTCGATATTGCGATGATTGTTTGGCTCAATTTCGTTAGAAAAGCTTTATTAGTACCTTCAGTCATTACTTCTTAGTCGATTGTAGTACAAAACAAGCTGAAAAAAGCAAACTATCTGGAAATGTTCACAATCGGAGAGAAAATCACTCTGCCGCCAAGTTGCAACTAGACGCCTTTGCGATCAATTTTCACTTCATTTTCCGTTGAAAAGTTCAAAATTCTCACATCCATCATATTTTCCATTGATAATATAATCTAAATTGACTCATTTCAAGCCCTGATTACAATCTCTACCATCAAAAAAACTGCCTGAAAAGCTCTTCGAATCAAAAGTAAAAGCCTAGCCGCCATTTGCATGAAGCTCAGTCTGACCCCGAAATAGATCGACCAAAATTTGTTTTTATTTCACCCCTTTAACCAATGAAAATGCAGCATTTAATGCATGCGACGTCAAGCACAACCCCTTTTTTGATGACGTAGTGTGTTAGACAAGTATTCAACGATTGGCCGCTATATGAGGTGCTTTGTGATGACGCAGTGTGTTAGGTACACAAGTATTCAATGATTGGCCGCTATATGAGGTGCTTTGTGATGACATAGTGTGTTAGGTACACAAGTATTCAACGATTGGCCACTATATGAGGTGCTTTGTGATGTCATGTGGGCTTCCCGGAATATTATTATTATTATTATTTTTTTGGGGCCGTGTTAATTTTCCATTTACCGTACTGCCGTACTGGGGCTCAAAATCGTGTACAAAATACGGAAAAATCGTATGGGTAGGCAGGTCTGCTGGGATTAGCACTAAAAGTGATAGTTCTGCGGTTGTGGTTTGAACAAAATTTAAATGTTTACGCTCCCTCCTCCCCCTTTACCCTCCTCTTTCTTTCTATTCAATCTTTTCTTTCTATCCCTCTTTCCCTCCTTCACAACCCCCAATACTTACCAAAGTTACAGCAGTGGCAATTATAAAATAGCAAACAACATTCTATACTACTCTTTACTTCCGATTCAACAAAATGGCAGCTGACTATCAGTAGCCCACCTTACCAAAACATTGGAGGACAAACAATCCCAACAAACAGGTTATTTTGGTCCTATATTTGACAAAAAAGATTACAGACTTTTCGGGGAATATCTCCATTTTCAATGTTTGTCATACCTGGCCGACCGGACCTAGATGTCACCATATTTTTCTAACTATAATGCATCAATGACAGCCTATGAAGACATTCTTTGTGATGAATCAAAGATTCTAGAAGTTGTTCGGGGACTTAAGTTATTAGGAGCCCAATTGGACCTTTGCTTTGATGTTCTTGTTAAGAATTTTACTTTCCTTTTTTGGAGTTTAATATTGTTCATTTGTTTTTTCACCTTTAAATGTTTGGAAGTAAGTCTAAGTTTATGTATTTCACTGACATTTCATTAACATAGGGTCTAAATCATACAGGTACTCAGATACACATACCCTCACTCCATTTATTCATGTAAATTATATGCATGCATAGATTAACAATCCTTCCGTATCTTCCTACACGCACACCCACAAACGACCTTAAACGGACATTTACACATAATCATACACATACATTTTTGTTTTTGTTTTGTTGTTGTTGTTTAAGATCACTGTAAGGTGGATAGACGTTAAATTAAAGAATGAACACCAAAATCTTCAGTACATAGACGAGGCTTCGCTCGTCAAATATGCGGTTAAAAAGGAAAAAAAAATCTCCTGCTCTGATCCCATGCATCACACTCAGCACTGCATGTCCTCCTGATCGTCGACGAAGCGGTAGAAGAAGCGGGAGCACTTGAAGTGGTGGACCCCGGTGACATGGGCGATCACCCTGCCCAGCAGGAGGCACCGCCCGTAGCGCACAGCGTCCGCCTCGTCCTCCGCCAGGCCCGCCCGCATCAGCCAGTCGCACAGCTCAGCCCCCGTGAACACGTTCTCATAGCGCCGCAGCCGGAACCTGTCAAGCGGAGACAATACAGAAAGAATGGGATGAGTCGCCTGTTGGGACTTTCACATCAAAGATGCGCTTCCTGACATGTTGGTTTAAACAAATCTTTATTCATTTCAAAACATAGTCAAACAGAAAGACAATTAGAGCAAAAAAAAGCTCAAAGCTTATACCGTGCTCCTTAAAACCGTGTTCCTGACATGTTCAAGACTTGTCAAGAGTCATGTTTTATCGTCCTCTTCGATATACTGTTTCAAGCTGATTGGTAGAAAGAAAATCAACGTTTAATAATGCTCAACAATAACAGTCACAATAGTCATACACCTATCGGTGTATGGTTATTTACACATATCGGTGCATGATTATTGTGACTGTTATTATTAAGTAAGGTGCATGATTATTGTGACTGTTATTATTAAGTAAGGTGCATGATCATTGTGACTGTTATTATTGAGTAAGTGTGTATGATCATTGTGACTGTTATTATTAAGTAAGGTGCATGATTATTGTGACTGTTATTATTAAGTAAGGTGCATGATTATTGTGACTGTTATTATTAAGTAAGGTGCATGATCATTGTGACTGTTATTATTAAGTAAGGTGTATGATCATTGTGACTGTTATTATTAAGTAAGGTGCATGATTATTGTGACTGTTATTATTAAGTAAGGTGCATGATTATTGTGACTGTTATTATTAAGTAAGGTGCATGATTATTGTCACTGTTATTATTAAGTAAGGTGCATGATCATTGTGACTGTTATTATTGAGTAAGTGTGTATGATCATTGTGACTGTTATTATTAAGTAAGGTGCATGATCATTGTGACTGTTATTATTAAGTAAGGTGCATGATTATTGTGACTGTTATTATTAAGTAAGGTGTATGATTATTGTGACTGTTATTATTAAGTAAGGTGCATGATCATTGTGACTGTTATTATTAAGTAAGGTGCATGATTATTGTGACTGTTATTATTAAGTAAGGTGCATGATCATTGTGACTGTTATTATTAAGTAAGGTGCATGATTATTGTGACTGTTATTATTAAGTAAGGTGCATGATTATTGTGACTGTTATTATTAAGTAAGGTGCATGATTATTGTGACTGTTATTATTAAGTAAGGTGCATGATCATTGTGACTGTTATTATTAAGTAAGGTGCATGATTATTGTGACTGTTATTATTAAGTAAGGTGCATGATCATTGTGACTGTTATTATTAAGTAAGGTGCATGATTATTGTGACTGTTATTATTAAGTAAGGTGCATGATTATTGTGACTGTTATTATTAAGTAAGGTGTATGATTATTGTGACTGTTATTATTAAGTAAGGTGCATGATCATTGTGACTGTTATTATTAAGTAAGGTGCATGATTATTGTGACTGTTATTATTAAGTAAGGTGCATGATCATTGTGACTGTTATTATTGAGTATTATTATGCTAGGGTGTATTACAACAATGTATGTCCATTAATTTTATAAATTTAGAAACTGCCTTATTTTCTTTCACTGAACGTTGCTAGAAAAAGCAGTCTGTCATCAAGTATTTGTCTCTCCCCAATCCCTTACTTCTTTACTACATACAATTGTTTTTGTTTTCTTAACTTTTTAACATAAAACAATAGGATGCTTTCATTAATCTTCTTTGCCACTTCTTTCAAACTTAAATGCTTAAGAAGGCACAGACAGTCTAAAGCTATTCATGTAGGTAGCTGAATGTAGTAAGTGTTACTATTGTTCTATCCTGGATGCAGCAGAAACTGATTTTAAATAGGCACGCATTACAACAGGTACTGATTGTGATTATGATTCGCTTTCTACAATTATGAAACACTTTACAATCTACACGCTTTTCCTCTCTTACTTATAGACATTACCGTATTTTACGAACTACAAGGCGCACCCCCCGAAATGTTACACAAAATTTAGATTTTGTTGATATAGGATGGAAGTTCAGTTTATCGTCGCGTATTGGCTTTCGCCATGTATGACGGGCTGAACAAACCAACTAGGATATAAACAAAAATTATGTTCCTGAATCACCGTCTTAGCCAAAAGGCAGAGAAGCGATCAGAATATGAACATGTCGTCTAAAAGTTGATATAGTTTCTTCAGTCACATTATAAGGTGCAGGGGTCTCAGTCTAGGACAAACGCATCGCCTTATAGTCCAAAAACTACAGTAACTAAAACTTGGCTAATCTAAACCAAATAAAACCCAACCTTACTTCTTTTTACTTTAAATTCATGTATTAAAGTGGATTACAAAAATTCTTTATTTTCTTTAGGCGAATAGGAGAGTTTATGAAAAAATGCAGTTTATAAAAATATTCTTTATCGTTTATGCCCAATAATGATCCAAGAACTATAATCATATGAGCCTATGCACCCAAATCCAAAATTATTAAAAAAAATAATAAATGATAAACTAATGCTGACCTGACCATCTTCCATAAAAAAAAGGATAAAGCAATGAAAAGCAATCCACATACCATAAAAGAAAAGAACATGCATTTCCAACAATAACATGCATCCAGCAAACCACAAAATATCTCCAAAATTGAGGAGACATCAGAATGAAACCTGTAATAATCAGCTAAGCAAAATAGTAGAGAGGGATAGATTACATTGTAACGTTCATGCATCATGAACTGAGGACAAGAAAAACACTGCGACTGATTTCAAGCAGGGCAAGATGCAGAATATGACAACAGTATGAAGCCTACAGCAAAGCCAACAGCTGAGACATTGCCACAAACCACAAGCTTTATTAACAGGCTGAAATAACAAGCCATGTAGAAAAAGGGGATCTCAAAGAATATTGTCATTAATGCATTTGTATTTGGTATTTGGTACTTTATAGTCACAGAGGTGTCTCTGTGAAATTCGGGTTGCTCCCACCCGGAGAGCGCGTCACAGCCAGAGTGTGACTGAGGAGGTGGGTAAATTTTGACCAAATGACAATTTTTTTTCTTGCCACTGGGTTTAATATGTGCTAAGTGCTAGGCACACGGGACCTCTGTTTATTATCTCATCCGACCAAAGGACTCCATGTTTTGTAAGGCCTAGTGCAGAGTGAGGAAAACTCCTCTGTACCCAGGTGCATTTGTAGCACAACACATGATAATCATGTCATAATGACAACTGCTTATGGAGTATGTCTTAATGCACAGATCATTAAAATTATTTCAGCAAACTCTTAACTTAAGGTCAGAAAACAATGACCATGATACTATAAACACACTGAAAATAGTGTCATCAAAGTCAAAATAACAATGTTCCACAAATGCTCTATGAGTTAGATACAGAATCGGATGATCACAATTATGTTAGTAAAGTCACAGATGAAAAAATAAGAAAGTAAATGCACAGAAGATAATATATCAATTACTCAAATCATAACCAACAATCCACAAAACATACCACAACTAGTACACAGATGATCGACAAGTACATTAGTGAAGTTACATAGCATGGATTATCGTAATACTAGAATACACAGATGGTCAGAATTATGGTACTTGAGTCACCGTTTAAAAAAATCCAAATAACATTTCATAACAAATGTGTAAATGATCAGAAGCATGCAAGTCAACTGAACATTAAACAGGTTGCATGGCATGACACGAAATGATCAAATGTATGCTAGTCAGTCATTTTGCAGCTATATAACTAATAAACGAGATAATGCCTTTTCTTTCAAAACATTTCTGTTCTGAATATGTCTTGAATAATACAAAAATATTAGTTTCCCAAATCCTGGGATTGTAAGTTGCTCTACAGGCTGCTAGCCTTCCATTAGAAAGGAACCTGTGAGAAATGTCATACTAACGTACTGTCAGCATTGTTTTGCTTGCTAATAATATCAAATGGTTTTCTGTCCAATTGTGCATATGTGACCCGTCACCACAAAATGAGTCGTGATGTCCCAGATGTCACTTTTGAGTTATTAACAAATTGTTATTTTGCATTAAAATAGCTTTCCAACAAACCAAAAAGTTTGTAAATCGGACTATTTGTTGCAAAGTTATGAAGATTTGAAATCGTATACTCAGGGAATCGGCGAAATGAAAAAATGCAACCGGAAAATTTCTAAATGTGTACAAAACAACCAGATGTTTCTGATTTAAACACACTTTTAAGGCAGAAAGGATTGTTTTTACACTTCAATACTTATGTACATGGTAGATAAAGACCCATTGTTCAATAATAAGTCAAAATCTGAGAATTGATGATTTGACCCCCTTCCACATAAAATTGTCCCTAGGGGACAAGTGAACTAGGGACAATGCGACTCATTTTGTGGTGACGGGTCACATACATAGAAGTGTCATCTGGATGCTCAGCTTGCATTGCTACTGATCATGCTTCTTGATATCTTTATTTAAGAATAAATTTAAAATATACAGTACATGTATATCATGCCTAAATATCAACAATAAACAAAGGAGAAAAAGAAGAGGAGGAGAATGACAATGCTGCAGCTACTGCTGCTGCTTGAAATGCAATGATGTTGAGGACGAAAATATGACGATGATAACACACACCAATCATAGAACGCCAAGAAAAATCAATGAAAAAAAAAGAATCAGCCAAACAAGAACCGGGACGTAATATGCTTAACAATCCCTGCAGCAGAAGAAGGAATCTGTGAACATCAGAACATTGGGAGCCCAACAGGGACAGACATACAGCAACAAAGCCAGGGACTTCAGGATTTCAATCGAAAAAGGAAGAAAAAAATATACATGTATAAATACCCAGCCATCCTTTCTCACAGTTATAAGCTGCACATCTTCTTGGGTTTATGGGCAAATGAGCTGTGAATGGTTTTTACAAGTACAGAAGAGTGCAACGCACGCGTAGACACATACATATACACACGCACAGACACACCCACACGCGCACGCACACACACACACACACACACACAGATGTGAAACTACATCAGAAAATTACATTTTTACACCACACTTTACTCAATGGCACAACAGCTATTTGACTACTCAGAGTATAGACACATTAAACCAGTTGCACACTCATACATTACAACAAGCTTTTCAGTACATGCATGCAACAAAATCACATACAAGCCCCACAATGTGACAATTTTTTAAAATAATAGCCCTCAATATATTGCAAACCACAAATGTGACCCAGCACCACGAAAGGAACATTAAGTCGCTGGGCTAGTTTCTCACAACAGGCTTGGAACGTCAAAAATCTCATATTTTGGGTCAATTTTGAGTTATGGGTATTTCCGTGTTCTCTAACATCGTATCTTTCATATTTATAAAGGACAATCTTTAATATGGTCTCTAAATGGTCTTATAGGTGTTTTAAAATGAGTAGGTCGATGCCTTTTCTTCAGTTAGGCTAGATTTTAGACTGTGTTTTCTCAAAATGGCCAACGCTCACCCTACTAATTTTAAATGTTCATAACTCTGGAACAGAAAAATATACAAGAATGGTTCTTGTATTATTAGAAAGAGAATTGTCTGAAGGTTTCAAATGTATAATTTTCTCAGAATGGCTAGTTTGACGCTGAACGTCCCTGGGTCACAATATGCATAATACACTACAACACAAGTGCATACCTGCCTACCCCCAATTTCTTTTTTAGGTACTCCACGAAATAAAATTCTGTACTTTTTCTTAAAATTCCGTATTTTGCAAGGAGACCCCAAAACGGAACATTACAGAACATTAAACCGCCATGCGAAATGACGAAAAACACTCGATTTTGACCGATCTTAGAAGACCTTAAGTTCAAATTTTTGCCGTATTAATTTTCCATTTACCGTACTAGGGCTCAAAATCGTGTACAAAATACGGAAAAATCGTATGGGTAGGCAGGTCTGCAAGTGTGCTTCTATCACTTTTGTGCAAGCATCTACTTAAAATAGAAGAATCCACAGAAATATCTAAGTCTCTACAAACGCAGAAACCGAATCAAACAAAACAGAATGTCAGAAAGGGAGTATACAGAATTAAAACAAATTGAGCAATAACAAAAACCAAAAAAATAATTTAATACTTCATCATAAATGCGGGGAACAAAAAAGTTAACCCCTTGACTGCCAGAGAAAATTAAAAACAAAATAATTGGGCAAATCATGCCATGAAAAAGACAACTGATAGAGCCAATCTGGCAAAATGGTCTGGGGATATTACTCTCTTGACTGTGCTCGAGCAAAAGCCAGCATGTCAGAGTTATTCCTCTTCATCTGATGACATCATCAGTGATGTCATCAGGTCAGTACGCAATACGTTGGTGGCAGTCAAGGGGTTAACAGAACAAATATTTGGCTATGGACCTAAAGCAATGCAACTTACACTGATGCAATAATCATATTTACATAAAGACTAGTCAACTAACTGAACCTTAAAAAAACCAAAAAAACATTGACCAAAATGAATTAAAAACAAAACAAAAAACACTATTATAATTGGAACACGTGACTCACAAACAAGCAAATGTTGAAGCGTAAGAAAAAAGAGGGAGTAAATGAAGGCTCTTACCTGCCATCCCTGCAGATCTGAGCGCGACAGGAGTTCAGGTGGAAATTGATAAACTGATGACACGTGGTCTTGGTCGCCTCGTCCTGTTCCCACACCTTGGGAACATGGATCAGGTCCGCTCCATACCACCAGCGACGAAGCCTGCATTCAACGGTGGGAAACGGGTTTGATTACATTAACAATGGCCCTTTTTCACTCTACCACTATTGCAGTAACATTATATATTTGAAATCACTTTGAATGTGTATCATGTGTGAAACATTACATTTCCCTTGAGAATGGTGTCAACATTATGATAATCATGAGTTTTGAAATGTAATGACACACAATTAAGTATTTTCTGTAAACAAGAGAAAAAAATGAAGGGCAGGAGCTGTGCTGGTCAGGGTTTCTGCCCCGGTGAGCGCTACGCTAGCCGGATTGGTCCAGCCCGGATACTGCAAAAAGGCCTATGGTCAACTGTTAAAAAGCTGTCAACACCACCAGACAGTAAAACAAAGACATTTTTCTTTATTTAAAAAAAGAAAAGAAAAGGATTTCATATTTCAATTCTCAGTGTGCTCTCCCAGTTCCGTCAAGTGCTCTCCCAGTTCCGTCAAGTGCTCTCCCAGTTCCGTCAAGTGCTCTCCCAGTTCCGTCAAGTACATAGCCTTTAACCCTTTCACCGCCAATGTCGCATTTATGTACCACAATGGTTTAACACCCATGTCACTAAAAAGCATCAAATCAGGGCCTGTTGTCCAAAGACTTTATTTTCTTAATTTTAAGAGGTAAGGATAGGCCTAATGTTATATATATGCTACAGAGGAATAAGCAATTTTGCAGATTTTCTTTCTTCTATACCCAATTGAGTGTAATGGTATTTTTTGGCTGAAAAATGGCTGGCGGCGAAAGGGTTAATTATAGGCTCCTTCGATGGTTAGTACCAGATCCAGAACTGAACAAAAAGTAGTAAAAGGGGTAGGATTAGAGGGTACAATCATAGAAAGAGAAGAGAAGTAAGGGGAATATAATTATAAAAAAGTGTTAGCCATAAAATTAAAAAATGCAAAAAAACTTGGTTGCATTATTATTTGCGAAACTAGTAGTACAACTGGAACATTACAACTGGCAAGGAAGCTCAAAATTGCCATGAGAACAGTGATACAATAACAACAATATTTATTTACCAGTGACCATATTGATCACTTTATCTCTTGCTAAACTAGTCTATGGTGTTTAAAAAAGACTTCAGTTAAAAACAATTGTTTTTGTAACCAGATTTTTTTAATAAATATATCAAGTAAGAGAAAAGAAAGTGTGTGTGTGTGTAAATGCACATGTCTGCATGCACAAGAGAGAAATAGAGAGACACAGACAGAGACAAAAACAGAAAGAGACAGACAAAAAGACAGATCATAAACATATATAGGAAGAGACGTTAACAAACAACCAATACAGTGGTACCCCTCTAATAAGACCTTGAAAGTGCGGTGAAAAAAGTCTTATCTGAGGGGTGGTCTTATTAGAGGACCAAACTCCTTTCCGCTATCAGACTGATAAATCGGCATTAGTGTGTGCACTACAACTCTCGCTTAATGCAAACAACTCACAAAATCTGATAAATGAAAGCAGCCGGCGTATTAGCGTTTGCCATGATTTTGTATCTGCGGTGTATGCGGCGCCATTTTGTCAGCTGAGTGTGCAAACTGTGACTAAAAATTAACTGCCAGAGCGTTACTTTGTCATGTTTTGTGTTGTGTTGTGTCGTTGTGCATAATCCAGTATTTAGTAGGTCCGTTATGGCGAAGATTAGGTCTGTACTGTTATGTGTAGTTTGTGTGTGAGTGCAACATGGGCCATCGAAGTTGCCATCGGACCCGTTGCCATGACTTTCGATCACGAGTTCGTCTGCTTTTCATCGAGAGATCGATTTGCACGAACTTGACTGCAAAAAGATAAGATTGTGGTCGCATCTCAACCCCTGAAATCGGGTCGTAAGTCGGAACTCAGGAAAAGTCGTATTTGCGGCATAGGATATATAGCGGAAAGTGTTCTGGAAAAAAAAAATCAGTCGTATGTGAGGAGAAGTCGCATTTGCGAGCGTCTTATTAGAGGGGTACCACTGTACAACTAAAAGGAACAGAAGAAAACAAAAAAGAATGATAGAGAGAAAGAAGAAAGAGAAACACAGACAATAACTGAATAAGGACACTTTCACAGAGATATTTCATGTTGAGAGCAAAGCAAACTCTTGGTCATACATTGCAGTTTTTAAAAAAAGACCTTGAAACAGATAAACTTATAAAACACCATAAGAATCGCAATTACAAGCTAAAGCATTCTTTTCACACACTGTCATGGCTAGAAGGATAAACATTAATCAAAGCATGTTTCCCCACACTCAAACCTAGGGAAAAGAGAAAGAAAAAAAAAAGCTTAGGCCTATTGCCGGTTAAATATAAGCATATAGTTTGATAGTTTGCTTTGTGAAATACCTATGTGGGCACTTGGACATGATGATTTTGATCAATGAAGAAGTGTTCAATGTTTGTAATGAAGATAACAATAAACAAATAATACACATGGGGAAAAAAATAAGTAATATCAGTGTATGTGTTATTCTGAACAGTGAAAGTAAAGTGTGTGAATTAGTAATATAAAAAAATTTTAAAATTAAAAACTTTGAAAATAATTTTTTTTTTCATTCTGACAAAAATGATAGAAGAGAACAATGCACACACAACATTAATATCAAATTCATAACGTTAAATAAATATATATATTGTATTTCATTGCATCACAATTCATAGCATTGCATTATATTCTATCGTGTTGTAATTTGTATATGGCTCCCGCCCACCTGCGTGCGCATCTCGACCCTTCCAACGAAAGTGTCGCCATCTTAGTCAGATTTGTGTGTAAACAGGATGGAAGTTCAGATTAACGTCGCGTATCGGCTTTCGCCATGTACGACGGGCTGAACAAACCAACCAGGGTATAAACAACAATTTATGTTCCTGAATCACTGTCTTAGCCAAAAGGCCGAGAAGCGATCAGAATTTAAACGTGTAAACAGCATCGATCGGGCATTTTTCAAACAAAGTTACTGACTATGACTAAGATGGCGGTCTCCCATACTATGGAGCGCTCCTTGTGGCCGGATATGATGACACGTGGGTACAAGCCATTGCAATGAATTGTAATTTGTATAACTTTTCTAGTCACAGACACATGTTTCAGCGAAATTCAGGCTGCTCCCACCTGAAGAACATGTTGGTGTTTGCACAGTGTTACCCTTATTTCTATGTATGGTTATCAAACGTGTCAGTGAATCAATTGAAAGGCCATCGAATTATCTGTGATATGGTCTTCTTTCTTTTTTTAAAAATGTACACACACTCCCACACAACACAAACTATTCAATCGCACTGACAAAGTAATTCTAAAGAGTATAATTTACTACAGCAGTTTGGTCTGAAGTTATAACTTTAAGTGCTTGCAATATGGATGCCAAATAAAGCGTGTAACTGCTATTTTCATCTATTCTGGGCAAAAAAAAGGTATTCAAAGCAAAGCGACTAATTTTCGTCATAGTTCAAAATGAACTCTTGCACTCTAATATGGTCAAAAAAGGAGGCACAAACTGGCTCAATGAAGCTTTTTTATAAATGTTGCAGATTTTCTTATAATACTGGGCATTGACAAGAAAAAGAGCTTCCTTGAGAAATCTCCCAGCCAGTCACAGCAGTTGTTGTTGCTGATTGATATGTGTATTGTTTTTTGATGTTATTGGATTTTTGTTTCATGTTTTTATTCCATTTCAATTTTGTGTAAAGCGCCCTGTAGCCTACATAGTAGGATGGGCGCTATATAAATTTTCCTCATTATTATTATTATTTATTCAGTTTGAGGGGGGAAAAGCTAACAAACAAAAAAATAGTTAAACCACCCTTTTGCCAATTGTTATTCTACTTTAAACCAGGCAATACCTACACAATACCTTTGCTGAAAAAGAACAAAACGCAACAAAAAAGCATCTGTTCTTCCAATGCCGCCTTGATGCTGCATATAAAAAAGCCACATTAGTTACAGTAGGCATTTACCAGCCTGATTGCTAAAAATCAACAACTGAGGAATGCCTGTGCGCGCTACTGTCATGATGGTCTAAAGGGAAAAGACAAACAAAAAAAGCAGCCTTTGATGTCCTCACGTCAAAATAGCCAACGTTATACTTGTGAATTTTTCATGTGGCCCCAAACAAAGGCAAACACAAATCAGGGCAATCTACTGTCTACAACACGCACCTCTCACACGGAATTGGTCCAAAGTAGGAGCTAAAAACAACAGATAAACAAATAAATTGTTATCCTGACAAGATACTGTCTCAAAAACTATTTCAATCAAATATTTTCCTCTTTTAATTTAGAGAAGTACGACACAAATCGGCGGATATTTCAAAGAAGAATTAGAACTGAAAAGAGGGTGATAAGGAAAGGAACACAACAACACAAAAACAACAGCAACGAACCAATGATGAAGAAAGGAGAGAATAAACAGAGCAACAAAGGACAAGAGCATGAATTCTGAACGAAAGATGAAAATGGGGTCAATAGATCAAATGAACAGCCACTACAACAGCAATAATGGACTGACAATTAAAAACATGTACAAAGGTGTTTTTTTCGAAAATATGACTTTAACAACAACACTGCTGGAAAAAGGCAACATTAATAAATGACAAGACACCATTAAAAGAAATAAAGAGGAATTGGGCAAACATGCCATGAAAAAGACATGATAGAGACAATCTGGAAAAATGGTCTGGGGAAAATCTCTTCTGTGCAAGAGCCAGATTCCTCTTCTGATGACATCATCATTTATCAGACGTGGGCGGCAATAATGCGTTGGTGGCAGTCAAGGGGTTAACAGTATTTTAAAAAATCTTAGCCAGACCTGGCCATCATTTAGAGAAAAAACTTGTTTACCCAGGAAATGATTGGAAAAAAACATGTAAAACTATCACACAGAAAAGTTTACGCTTGTTCAACATTATGAACCAAGTGAGCGTTGTTTTGCTTTAGCGTGTTTCTATTCGACCAAAGACCCCTCCTCAACACTTCAATCACTGCAGCAGCCACTTGAATACAGATAAATACACTTGTATATGAACACATTTATTAACATTAACCTTAAAGTTAAAACATGAAACCCACACCTTCTTCCAACAGAGCCAAAACAAACACCTTGGCAAGAGCAAAAATACCTTAGTATGTTTTAATTGTATATTTTCCATTTGAATTTTGCTCTACAACATAAAAAAATACTAATAAGAGAGCAACTGGACTTCAATGAGCAAGGCCCTTATACTTAGTACTATTACCATCAACGTGGTGAAGTTGGCTGCCTAAGGCGAAGAAATACAATTTTAAATTTCCTAAATCAAATGCTGACAGTTTTGTTGTAGAGAAAAGTGCCTAACAAAGAATCCATTCAGGAAAGAGAGGATGATATAATAAAAACAAAAATCAACCATACATGAAGATTAAAAAATGAGAACATGATACTACAGTGGAACCTCCCTTATAAGACCTTCAAAAATCATCCAAAATGAGGTCTTATAAAGGAGGGGTCTTATAATGGAGGTAATTTTAATACTTACAAAGAACGGCAATGTCTTTGAGAAGTAGGTCTTATGTGGGAGGGAGTCTTATAAAGGGAGGTCTTATACGGGAGGTTCCACTGTATAATGATAACAGGGAGACAAAAGAAAGTTCTTTAACATGAGAACTAAAGTCACAACATGAATGCTGAAACAGAACCTACAGTAAAACATTAGACTCAGAAACAAACACGCTAATGCTGCAGTGTACTGCGCACAACACCAGTGTTACCTGACATAGATCATGTACAGCCACCTATGTCTGGACATGTATCTGTGAACACCCACATAAGGCAAAGATCTGCCTGTCAAATCACCGCAAATTCCATCAACGCATGCAAAAAGAGTATTGCCTGAAGGAGAAACACAACTACTAGGTTAAAAAAAATAAAAATTTAAATGCAAGGAATTTGACAAATGTCTTTTTTTTTTAACCTTCTAATATTCGGATTGTTTGAGACCAAACTTCTGCTAGATTTCATATTCTTTTGGCGAATGTAGCCCAAAATGGGTTAGTGTGGTTTATGCTTCACCACTGCTAGAAATAAATGTCTACAGCCATGAAATTTTGCATGTGTGGTCATGAGGCTTTGTTCTCGGGTGTGAAGCGTGTTTTGTGTGCCTCAGACTGAAGGGTCGTGTCATTGTCAACTAAATGTCACCAAATGTGTCACATATTATGGTTAACATTGTAAAATAGCGCACTGACATGCAGTTTATTCATATGCATGCACGTTAGTAGGTGAACATGAAAGCTGAAGCCTACCTGACCTAGTCTTGTTCTCTGTCCGTTGCTTCAGTTCATACTGCTAATCCAGTGAGTGACACAGAAAATTGTCAACTGTCACCAATAAAACCTATTTGGATGTAGTTCAAACCCCAACTGTACATTGCTTGTATACACTTTCACACATTGTAATACACTTTATAATACACACACACACTCAGAGCTGTACAGTGATGAGTCACAGTGTGTACCACCACTGTCGTTGTGTCATTGGTGTCACCCCATCATACAGGTGTGCATACCCCACCCCCTACCCTCCACCCTACACACACCACTGTGTCATGGTAGTCACAAAAACATTCATTCTTGCGATAATAGAGAGCCAAAGACGGACTGTCACTGTCGCTTGATGCCTAGGTATCACAATCAACATGTAGGCCTAGGCATGTTGTCTGCTGTGACCCTCCAAAGTGGGTCAAGTGTGGGCCTTTGTTTACTTGCTTGTGTGTTGCGCATCTGTTTGTTTTGTCTGCTGCTGTTTTGAAGAATGGGTGGGGTAAAACAAAAAGAAATAATCGAGAGGGGCCGCAAAGTTTGGAAATGCATGTATGGGCCAGTTAGTTATAAAATCGAAATGCATGCCATGCCCTACCGAGGCCGCCATTTTGTTTCAAGCGATGCAAGCTCAGTGTTGATGACTTGACTTCGGAATTGCTAATGTTTTGCTCTACACCACCTCTTAAATCCACATCTGACTCGTCTTCTAACACTTCATGGTCATATTTTTCCATTTCTTCAATAATATTATCCTACTCATCGTCCGAAATGCCGAGAAATCCTTACAATCACACACAGTAGTGCTGCAGCAGACGACAAATTCAGACCCACGCTTTCATTTACAACTGCTACGCTGACACGCAAGCAGTTTTGTCTCTTTGTCTATGAATGGACGTGAGTTACTATCCCATAATACTAGAAGCAGTTTCATTGGTCTGTCCCAAGGATGCTACCAACTTTTTGGTCCATTCTACACACTTTCACGGGGTCTGCACGTGATGGAAAACTACCAGGCTGAAGGTCACTGCGATTTACGCTGTGAAAACATAGGGGGGTATTGGGGAATTCCCGTAGTGTTACGATGTGAATGCAAGAGGGTTAAAGGATTTAAAATGCTCCACAGCAATTCCTGTGAAAGATATTCATGCACCTAAATCATATTCATAACTAAAAACAAACAAAGAAACAAAAACAGACCCAAAAAAACACACCAACAAACAAGTGAAAATTAATGCTTGTCTTGTTGGAATATCTTTTGCATTATAAAACAGCTTTAATGTTGTTACCATTTATCATCATTCTTTCTACTTTTTAAGTTTTTAAAAATAAATATATACAAACTCCTCCTAACAAGCCTTTGTTTTGGAGAGAACACAGCATGAGAAAGAGCAAAACAAACACGCTGTCTCACCTTCGCATGACGGGGGAAAAGACCAAGCGGGTGTCTAATCCAAACACCAACAGCACCAACAGAGACTGGCAAGGAGGGAAAAAAAAGAAAAAACAGTTTAGTAAGTAATCAGGCAACCATCTAAACTATACCTGCATAATAAAATTCATTGCGATTATGTGTGTCTGTTCGCCCTGTAACTCATGAACTGGTGGACAGAACCACTTCAAATTTTATATGGTTATGTATTGTGGTACACAGACAGTCCCATGTAAATTTTGAACATCCATTTCAAAAGAGAAAGAGAGAGAAAACTTGAAAAAAACTTGAAAACTTGAACTTTATTTTTCAAGGAGAGAGAGAGAGAGAGAGAGAGAGAGAGAGAGAGAGAGAGAGAGAGAGAGAGAGAGAGAGAGAGAGAGAGAGAGAGAGAGAGAGAGAGAGGGGGGAGGAGAAGAGGGAGTGTGTGTGTGCGAAGCGTAGCGAGCGGGTTTGCTAGTAAACACCAAAATGAAATAATATACTGTAATTTCTCACGCACAGCCCTCACTTTCAAAACAGAAACCGAGGCAGTGGGTGGATACCTCGTGCCTCCATACGGGGAGCTAGACAACCCCCTCCACAAGTCTCTCCCCGTGGGGATACAGGGGGTCTTTTGTAAACATAGTTCCTCCACCTTCTGGAAGTTCTGTGCTTGTAACTTCCTCTAATCTGCCCCTCTCTTTGACTCTGCTTTTTCCATTTGCTTTCTATCATCTACTAACTTTCTGACTTATTGGTCCTTTCTCCTGCCTTTAAAAAAAAAATCTTCCAAATAATGTTTCTCCTTTGAGCTCCTCCAAAATCGGAATGTGTTGGCTGTACGCAGCGGGGACACCAGTGAAAACTAAAAACCGGACACATACGTACATTACGCTTTATGGCCATATGGCCTGGGAACGCAGAAGAAGAAGAAGAAGAAGAAGAAGAAAACAGAAAATATTTGTACCTGCATTTGTAAAAAAAACCCACCAAATTAAACAATCGCTGTAAAAAGAAATCTGCATTTTCTGTTGTAATTTCTAACTGTACATAGAATGTTCTTTTTGACTTGGTAGCCTAGTGGTATTATCTAATCACTGCCTTTACCCCTCGCTTTTCTCAACTCCTTCTGGCATAAATTCTCTAAATATTATTTTTCTTCACTTGTAATCAATAGTGAGAACAAACTCACCTGACCGTAGTTGAACAAGCAGTCCAAGAATTCTATCTCCACATAGATTCCGCTGAGCTGATCGATGAACAGCTTCCACAAACACAGGCACAAACCCTGAAAACACACAGGATAAACACATGTATGGTAAACATGCACACACATACACACTCACGCATGTTAGCACTCATACATGCATACATGAACGCAAGCATTATATGCTTACTACTTTAATTGGACAGATTACAAGAGGCAAATTTAAATATGCTTACTTCTTTAATTGGAATAGATTACAAGAGTCAGATTTAAACATTACAAAACCTCAATATCGCCAAGACATATTAGAAATGACACAGTTAATGATTCAGTCACAGTTTACCACTTGACTGCCACAGAGCGGCTCTTCTGAGGACTTAAGTTTCATAATTCTGGAGAAGAATAAAATATGCCCAAACTCAACACTGACCACCCCCCTCCACCCCCCACCCCTACCCTCACACTCCACCCCCCTCACAGAACTGACCACAAACATGGAAACACTGAGCAGAATCAGCAGCAGCAAATGGTGGGTGGACTGGTACTCCTCCTTCAAGGCCTCAGCGGGGTCCGCATCCTCATCCTCCTCGTCTTCGGGGCAGTCCGCCGGCGGACCTGTTAGGTCCATATCAGCCGCGTAGCGCCTCAACCGCTGCCGACAGGCCAGGCGCTGGTCCGAGTTGCACTGACGCAACAGGCAGGTGCGTTCGTCCACCGGCATCCCCCTGGATCCTAGCATCCCGTGGTCTTCTTCCCCGCCGGAAGAGCCCTCCTGGCTGTCACTGTGGATCAAGTTACGGTTGTTGCGGTTCAGGTTGGGGTTGTGGTTGAGGTTGGGGTTGGTGTGGTTCGGGTTGTGGTTGTTGCTGTTGGGGAAAGGGATGATGTCCTCAATGCTGTTGCTTCCTGTTGGTGAGAAATAACAGACAGAGAGTGATATGTGTTGTTCCTTTCGTTGGTCAGGAAGAATGTGACAGAGAAGAAGAACAGAGACAGAAAAAGAGACAGACTGGTGAGAAATAACAGACAGAGAGTGATATGTGTTGTTCCTTTCGTTGGTCAGGAAGAATGTGACAGAGAAGAAGAACAGAGACAGAAAAAGAGACAGACTGGTGAGAAATAACAGACAGAGAGTGATATGTGTTGTTCCTTTCGCTGGTCAGGAAGAATGTGACAGAGAAGAAGAACAGAGACAGAAACAGAGACAGACTGGTGAGAAATAACAGACAGAGAGTGATATGTGTTGTTCCTTTCGCTGGTCAGGAAGAATGTGACAGAGAAGAAGAACAGAGACAGAAAAAGAGACAGACTGGTGAGAAATAACAGACAGAGAGTGATATGTGTTGTTCCTTTCGCTGGTCAGGAAGAATGTGACAGAGAAGAAGAACAGAGACAGAAACAGAGACAGACTGGCAGACAGAGGACATTGAAGGGTGGCACCAAATATCTAGCGTAGAAATATTACTGATTGATTTAAGGATTGCCTGTATCGGTGGTCATCTCTGAGCTTTTTCCTTGTTTTTAAAAGCAAATGCACACAAACACTGACACTGATTATAATTATGTACAGACATGTCATACTAAGAACCAAAACATTTTATTAATAAAAGCCTTGCGACTCGGCTCTGCTCCCTCATTACTTCCTACTTCTCTTTCATTTCTTTTCCATCCAGAAGCACCTTCAACTTGGAGACCCACCTGCAGACATATGCACATACTTACACACAAGAACATGCTCATAAATGCATGAATATTTTATTGATTCAGTATGTTTTTTCTTTTCATGACAACAGGATGAAAAAAAGATTGTAGCTTACTCTTTCATCGTCATTAAAGATAATCTTGACTTGACTTGACTTGACTTGACCTACACAAAACACACATCCTCCACATCCATCCTTCTCCCACACACACACAATAAATAATTTCCTCTTCATCCATCTCCTCCAACCACCTCACCCACCCCTCTCCTCCCTACCTACCCACCCACCCACAGAACAATGCACAAAAAAGTGTAAAGGCATTACGCGAAAGTTGTGCAGGAGTGCAGGACCGGTAGTTGGGCGACGGAGCCACATTGTCAACAGAAATCTGAATCTGCTGCTCCATCTCCCTCCTCCCCTGCCTGCCATTTCTATCTTCCTCACGGACTTGCCCTCGTGGGGTCGGGGGCACGGGGGCGTAGCGAGATTCCGCGCCTTGGTGATGACGCACGTTGCGCTGCCAGATTACCATGGAGACGAGGGTGATCAGCAGAGACACCCCCAAGACGATGGCCGAAAACAATGTCTGAAAAATAGCATGGCAATGTGGTTGGTGATGACAAACAGTGGTATGGCTGCAAGTTGGCACTCAGAATTAGCATAGTGGGAGCAACACCATTGTATGGAAAGCAAGATGGGAAAGCAAAAAAAGAAAAAGAAAAAGAAAAAAAGGGGATGGAGGGCAACAGATTGAAAGAAAAAGAAAGAGAGACATTTAGACAAACAAAAAAGTCTGATATAAAAAACACACCAGACCTTGGAATGGGGGAATACAAAAAGAGAGAGACAGACTAGACAGGGAAGAAGAGAGTGAAAGAAAGAAAAGAAAAAAAGAAAAACAAAGAAAGGAAATAAACTAAACCAAAGAAAGGAAATAAACTAATGCAAAGAAAACAAAATAAAGAAGAAAAAAACACACGAAAGAGCTGCATAGGGGAGAACAAGATAAATCTTGAGGAAACGAAAAGCGTCAAGATAGGATATTTCAGATGTCAGAAAAAACATTTACCTGCATAAACCCATAGTGGAAAGAAGGGTCTATCTCGTCAGAGAGGTGCTTAGCTCCAACCATGAAAATCAGGCCAGTCATCACACAGGGAAACCTGCTCAAAACATTTCACCACAAAGTAAATTAATGGCTTGATGGATAAGCAAAAGAGTTTCACAAGGCAAACAAATAAACCAAATACAGTGGAGTCCAACTATAACGAACTAGCTTTTAACGAAATTTCGAGATTAACGAACTGACTTCAATTTCCTGGCAAATGCCCTTCTATTTGTCACTTGCAAAGCCATGGGTATAACGAACAAAAAATCCTTTTGAAATAACGAACACCCGCTTTTTACGAACACATGTTCTACGCCCCAGGCTAATTTTATTTACTTGGAAAAATAGCCTATAACGAACTCAGCATGTGCGATGCGCTGCAAAAACCTAGGCCTTCAAACTCCAAGCTAGAACGTGTTGTCAAGAAGAAGGAAGTTGGAAAATATGAACTGCGCATGCGTGAAGCCACACCTCTCCCCACTTCGACGGAAGCACGCGCAGCTGCAAGTGTGTTGCGAAGATATTTGGAGGCAAAATTGGAGGACTTGAGCAGTTTTTTTCAAAAATGAACAAATTTGTTGAAAAGTGTGCCAAAACAGATGAGCGTCAGACAACACTGCTGAACTTCTTCAAGCCTTGTACATCCCGTGATTAAGACAGACGATCCAAACTGGTCAAGTTTATGTTTTCGGTTTATCATTGGTGAGTGTTTGAACTGTTTTCGTTTTTAACATACATTGTACATGTACAACGAAATCCTGAAACAACGAACTGAGTCTGTGTTCCCTTAAAATTCGTTTTACCCGGACTCCACTGTAACAAGGGAGTCAAGACAAAACAAAATAGTGAGGAAGGCAAACAAGATTAATCAATGCATTGTATAGACAAATACATCAATAAAGAAGGGAGTTGATGCATAGGAGTTAGTGCGGAAGACAAACACGATGGATTTATGTATTGTGCAACAAAGGATTTAGTGGGGAAGACAGGCAAGATTGATTTATGTGTTGTGTACGGAAGACGAACAAGATTGATTTATGTATTGTCACATTTGTGTAACATAGGAGTTTGTGGGGAAGACAAACAAGATTGATTTATGTATTGTCACATTTGTGTAACATAGGAGTTGATGGGGAAGACAAACACGATTGATTTACATATTGTGTAACATAGGAGTTGATGGGGAAGACAAACACGATTGATTTACGCATTGTGTAACATAGGAGTTGATGGGGAAGACAAACATGATTGATTTACATATTGTGTAACATAGGAGTTGATGGCGAAGAGAAACACGATTGATTTACGCATTGTGTAACATAGGAGTTGATGGGGAAGACAAACATGATTGATTTACATATTGTGTAACATAGGAGTTGATGGGGAAGACAAACACGATTGATTTACGCATTGTGTAACATAGGAGTTGGTGGGGAAGACAAACATGATTGATTTACGCATTGTGTAACATAGGAGTTGAAGGGGAAGACAAACATGATTGATTTACGCATTGTGTAACATAGGAGTTGATGGGGAAGACAAACAAGATTGATTTACGCATTGTGTAAGATTGAGATATGTATTGTGTAATAATTACACACACACACACACACACACACACACACACACACACACGCACACACACACACACACACGCATACACTCACACACTCTTCACACACACACACAGAGCTTCACATCACTACACAAACACAAACACCATTTCCAGCCACACCCACTCACACTACCTCACACACAAAAGCCTGACCAATAAAACAAGACCAACAACCAGCTCACCCAAAGCCAAAGAGGACCAAGAAGACCTGTGCCTTGAGGACGGAGCACAGGCTGCGGGTGTGCAGGAGGCAGAGGGCCACGGCCAGGGCGGCGGTCCAGCAGCGGGAGGAGAAGACCCCCACCAGCAAAACAATGAACTGCACGTAGTGCACCCAGTTCCGGGAGTCGCCGATCAGCTGGTACAGCAGCATGCCCACACACGCCATCAGCTGCACGCCGCAAAAGAATCACCATCATCAGAACTGCTTACCCTGAAATGGAGCTTCAGGCATTCAAAATCCAAAACAAGTGTATTTTTCACAAAATAGGAGTACTCCAACAGGAAAGTTTCCACAACGGAGTGTAAACATGCATACATTTTTATAACTTGTCGAAATACTGTGTCAAAAGAATCATCCATTTAAATTTACAACAACACACACACACACACACAGAGCGAGCGCACCCGTTTCCTGAATCAGGCAATATACAGTTCTGAATGATACAAAAAATGTCACCATTTCACCATATTTTTGTCCCATGTACCATATTCATCATATTGTTGTCAAATATGTGTACAAAATATGGTGAAATCTTATGGGCAAACAGGTCTGAATCGTTGACAAAAAGACCAAGTTCCTTGAAATTTAGATAACAGTTCCTGCCTTCAAGGCTCCCACTGTACTATGAAAAAAAATTATATGTATATAGAATTCCAACAAGGTTATACATTTTATGTAGCTTTTGCTGACACAAGATATTAAAACAAGATGATGGATCTTACACAGGATCAACACAATCCGTAATCAGAAAACATATCCAAAATGTTACTACTTTACAAGCGACTGCTAGATTGAAAAACAAAAAAACACTTCAATGAACATTGTTGCTCCAGTTTGTTTATTTCTCCCCCTTTTTTTTCTGACCGATAAAATAGTTTTACCCAATTTTCGTTGAATTGATGCTTAACCCTTTCACCGCCAATGTCACATTTTTGCACCACAGTGATTGAATACCCATGTCATTAAAAGTCTTGAAATGAGGGTCTGTTATCCAATGATCTTGGGTTCTTAATTTTGAGAGGTAAGGATAGGCCTTATTTCAAATATATCACAGAAGAATCCCCAATATTTCAGACAAAAATCTTTTTTCTATCCATGTAAGTTTAATGGAAAATTTTGGCTAAAACATGGCTGGCGGCGAAAGGGTTAAATCAGCAATGCTGCTGAAATGTGAGAGGCCCTGATGGTCTTTAGTCACCATCAAAACTTCACACCATAAACTACAGACCTCAAGATCGATACCACCCTGCCATCACCAACTGCAGGCAGCAAAAAGCTAATCCTCCCCTGTCCACTATCACTGGTATGACACACTGCCTTTCATTGGCCGGGGGAAAAAGGGAAAAAAGACTACTGACCTGGGAAAGGACGAGGAAGCAGGTGAAGCGGTGAGGGACGCGTCTCCATCGCCCACTCCACACAAAGATTGTCAGTATGATTATCTGTGCCACACAATCATCGACATTGACAGTATATCGCCTTCCGGGAAATTAAACTATCATAAGTCAAAATTGGTCAAATCTGATGTGTTGGACTTACCAGTTGATTAACCCCTTGACTGCCACCAATGTATTACGTACTGACCTGATAACATCACTAATGATGTCATCAGATGAAGAGGAATAACCCTGATATGCTGGCTTTTTGCTTTAACATAATCAAGAGAGTAATATCCCCAGTCCATTTTCTCAGATTTTTTCTTTTTCATGTCATGATTTGCCCAATGTTGGGGTTTTTTTTTAAATTTTCTCTGGCAGTCAATGGGTTAAGGCAATGTAAAAAAAAAAAAAAATTGCAAAGATAAATCATTGATGATGAAGCTAAATGAACAAAACACGACATAATTACACATGAAACACAAGCATTGACATTGACATTCTCCACACAAAGGTAATCAATATGATTATCTGTGCCACACAATCATTGTCACTGATTCTCTCCACACAAAGATCATCAGCAAGATTATTGTGCCACACAATCATTGTCATTGACACTCTCCACACGAGGATCTAAAATATGGTTGCATATGTACAAGTACTGTACATGATCTGTTATCCTTACAAAAAATGCACATATATATGACTCTGTGCCAAAAGGTGGGCATGAAAAGTGGACATAGAGGGTAAAAAAATTAACTATTAATACCATTTAAATACATGCATATTTAGAAAGGATATAAATGAGGCAAAACATGTGCAAAGTGGCAGGACAACTTTTCAACCGATTTCTGAGAAAATAGTGATAATGTGGTGTCCCCCACCTGATGACGAACATCAATGATTACATCACAACCATGGTGTTATGTCACAGTATTTTCTCATAGCTCCAGCAAATCTTGTTGTGTTAAGTTGTTTTCATTGTTTGCTATTAGTCTGTGACATTTCCTGTTGAAATTTGTTGTTAGTATGATGATTATTATGGGTCTGTTGAGGTAACAAATGACCTTTGTCATCACTTTACATTTGAAAGTTGTATCAAATACACTAATTCTGTCTTTAAGTACTTAAGATGCCATAAAAAAACCAATTACAACTTAACTGAATATTTTCTACCAAACTATTAATTGATTCATGTCATTGTTTTTGTTTTATTACACAATGTGTGAAAAATGTATGACAAACATCAAAGTTACCTACATCATTTATTTTCCAGTTTCTGGCCAAAATGTCTATGAATAACTGTATTTTTGTCAACTACAGTAAGCAGAATGCTTTAAAGAAAATAATAACTTGCATGAATAAATGTTTTTTCAAAAAAAATTTGAATTATTTATCATAATTCACTATTTACACCATAGGACATGTATGACGAACATCATAGTTACATTAATAATTTTCATTAAGCACTATTTTTTCATTTATCTTTCTATGAAGGCTGCAAAGTGCTCTAAATGAATGACTAAACCCACTGAAGTGGTGTTCATTTGTTTATTAGATGGTTAGACCAATAAAACCAGCTAAATTTGATAATTAACATTTTCTTGATGACGAACATCAAGTCCAGTAAAATGATTACATTGAACATTTGGATTAGTGCAGAAGAAAGAAATGAACATGCTGGTGTTAAATAAGGGTAGGGGTCAACTTTATATGACAGTTTAATTGTAAAATAAAAGAGAGCAAGTTAAAAATATATATCTTGAGGATTTTATTGAGCATTATAGCTTAGGTATGACGGATGTCAAGTGTTACATCTAAGTCAGAACCTTTAAGAGAAAGTGCAATATTATTTAAAATAATATATTTTGTAAAAAACTTTTATACTCCTATGATAAAGTAATATCTGCTCCAACAAAGCATGACATTTTCATGTATTTTGGATTTACATAAGTGAAAATTGTTGGGAAGTTTGATTTTGGTTGAATGATTACATCAAAAATGATGTTTGTCATCAACATTGGTTTAAGCCTAATAACTAACAGAACTTTCATTTTTGAATGTTACAATCTTTAGCGTTTACTAATGAGGTACTTTTGCATAACCTGTCCAAATTTCAAGTAATTTTACTGGAGTTTGTGTGTTCTAGCACTTGTTGAAATCATGACTATTTGCAATGTCCACTTTTGAAGACCAGATTTTGGGGCTGATTTGACATTCATTGTCACATAACTAAACAACTACTGATCTTACAAAGCTGATATTGTCTCTAGTGTCTTTTCAGACATTTGTCTATATGTTTATAACATAAGCACAACAGTCAGAAGGTTATGTGACAATTTATTGAGGATGTAAGTACCTGACCCTCTCCGTGCTCACCTTTTGGCACAGAGTCATATATAAAAAAACAGTGCAATCTGATTAATATATGAAATGACTTACAGCTTTAATAAAGCAAAATACTGTTGACATACTCATAGAGAAGCTGATACGTACAAAGCAGAGGACAGGGGAGATTAAACATATTTCATTGAACATTTGTGGTTGTTTCCAAGATAGCCTTCAGCATTTTCTCTTATTTAATCAGGGAAAAGTAAAAACAAAATCTTGAGAATTAGGATCCCTGGCTGTACAGGGTGATTGTGTCACTCACAGAGCCGATGATGCTGACGATGCTAACGTCGAAGGACGTGTCCAGCAGTAGCTGGTGGTAGTCCATGTCACTGTTGACCACCACCGTTATCATCTTGGCTGACCCAAACATCACCGGGGCTGACAGAATGGTCCCCAGCACCAGCCCTGTCACCACCTGGAGACAACAAATGAACGTTATGTATTTGAGAAAGAGAGACAACTGATTGTATTATGTATTGTGTTCTTGGGTGGGGTGAGTGGTGGTGATGGCAATGGTGTGTGTGCGTGCATGCGTATGTGCGTGCCTGCGTGTGTGGGTGGGGGGTGGTGTGTGCATGTGTATCCCTATTTGCATGTGTGTGAGCGATTATAATCATTATTTGTTTTGTTGTTGAATTTCTTGCTTTTAATTTTTGTTGTTGTTAAGAGCATAGAGCTCCACATTTGGTGGAGGAGTGTGCTATATAAATGATTCATTATTATTATTATTATTTGAAGGGAGGTGTGTGCTAGTACTGCTACTGCTAGTGTGTTGTGTTATGATCATAGTACTGCTACTGCTAGTGTGTTGTGTTATGATTATATGCAATGCATTCTCTAATGTATTCATTTTCAGAGATGTATGGTGAGGATACGTGAACCAGTCTGTTAGAAATGTTTGTATGAATGGTGAGTGAAAAGTACATTGAGTTGCTTAGCAAGATTATGCGCTAAATAAGCATTATTAATTATTATCATTATTATGTTTAGTCCAGTCAACAGTATTTAGGTGTATGGTAGTCCAGTCAAGAAAGAATGAAAAAAGAAACACCCGAAGGTGCCCTACCAACACAAGGCCAGTCCTATACCAATCCTAGGTACGTATGAGCACAAACTGGGCATACATGGTTACATAGCTACTCTCGACTTGATGACTATTTTAGGTATGATGTAAAGGAATCCTTGTGAAAGTGTCCCATGGGTGTACCAGCCCAGCTTTCATGACAGCAGTGTAGGTGTGTGGTAGTCCAGCCAAGAGTATTAGGTGTATGGTAGTCTAGTCAAGAGTATTAGGTGTATGGTAGTCTAGATAAGTGTATTTAGGTCTATGGGTATGAGGGTTATGAGGATCACCTTGTAACCTGGATTCAGTGCTGAACATCTGCTGATATTTGTGCTCGTCCTAGTCTAAAGTACTTAAACTTTAGACTAGGACAAGCATAAATAGTTAAAATAGTCTCTGAAATCAAGAAAAACAATTCTATAAAGAAACTGAAAAAACCCCACACACAGTATTAGGCCATAGAACTCATTCAAAGTAGAAATGCCAGTCACTTATAAATGAAAATTCCCAGTAATATAAAATAACGATGGCCACGATGAACATCATCATCATCATCATGACCATCATCATAACCAGCGTTACAAAGGCCACTGACCTGCTGCTGTCCCACACAGTACTGGGCAGCAAACAGTGCGACGGCGGGGGCAGTGGGAAAGGTTCCGTACAAAAACCCATACATGGACAGCTGAACATCACCACCGGGCTGCATCCAGCTGACCAGCACCCAGGTCATTATGGGCAATATCAGCCTGAGACATACACAACAACAGCAGCAGCACACCATCAACGTTAGGCTTCCTGCTTCTACAGAAGTAAAAAAAAAAGAATAACAGTAACTGCATCAGTGCATGTTCATCAACATTGTGGCAAACCCACCCCAAAACATTTTTGTTTGAGTGTATTTATTTCGCTCTATGTTCTGTTATAAATTAAATAGGCAGTACAGTGGAACCTCCCTTATAAGACCTCCCATTATAAGACTCCCTCCCACATAAGACCTACTTCTCTGGGACATTGTACTTCTTTGTAAGTATTAAAATTACCTCCCTTATAAGACCCCTCCCTTATAAGACCTAATTTTAGATGATTTTTTAAGGTTTTATAATGGAGGTTCCACTGTATTTTATAAATATAAGGCATGCTTTAGAATCAGATTTTGTTAGAATAGCATCGGATTCACATTGTAGAGACATAAACACACAGACACACACATACACACACACAAACACACACACACAGCGACACACAAACACACACCAACAAAAACCACCACCACCTCTACTACCGCAACCTTCACCACCATTCTGTCATCCACACCAACACACCCACTCCTCCCCTTAGCCCTACAAACCTAAACACAAGCTTAAGCTACTAAAATAGACATATTGGCCACCTAAGACTTGTGCTTATGCAGTTTGATAAAGACTCTTTCGTCGAAAATCAACAAGTCTGTTTTATATGTTATCACGATGTGTGAAAGTCAATGTTAACCTCTAGTGTATTTGTTTGCATTGTGTGACTTACGACTTGGCAAAGATGAGCAGCATGGGCACCACCAGAGCCACGCCCACCTGCGTCTTCACCTTGCCCACCATGCTCAGCCCCAGGTAGAAGAGAGCCGACCCCGCAAACGACTCCGCTTATCAGGCCAAGGTATCAGGCACAAGTATGAAAAGAGAACACAATGCCATTCAACAAAATGGACAAGCACTGAGTGACAGCAAACCTCTGCTAGAGATAAGAAAGAACATAACAGAGGCTGTATTAGTGTATATCATTACAATAAGGTAGAAAAACAATGACAACAAACGTTTCTGTTACCTACAGAAACAACTCATAATGTTGCTTCAAGAATATAATATAAAATACAGGTGTTGTTATTTTTTCCTGAACAGTATTAAAATAATATGTGAAGGCACTAAAGCACCAGGCCACAATCAAGGAAAACAAAAACCTAGAGAGGACTGAAAACATTGTTGAGTCTCAAAATATCTTTTGTCAACATTTGTTACAAAATAATGATATGACCTCCATAAAGTCCATTACATTAAAAACAATAACAAATAGGAAAATGATCCAAAGCGACACAATCAAGGTGGAAAAGTTGACCGACTTCACTCACCCAGCAGCTCCAGGGCGTTGCCCAGCAGTTTGGGGGGTTTGTGACTGAAGACCAGGTTGCCCAGCAGCCCTACAGCCGTCATGTAGACGATGGGGTTCAACACCACCCCTTTCACCACATGCCATGCTGCGCCCAACCACTTCTTCTCCTCTCCTCCTCCTCCTCCTCCATCTCCTTCAGAGCTTTCCTGGTCTGGCCCATTGTCCAATCTGCCCGACGACGTGCTGCATTGTCGACTCCGGCCCCCGCCTGATTCCTGTCTCTCTGCGGTGGTGACGGGGTTCAGGTGGCGATGGATCTCCAGCAGCGTGAAGCCGATAGGGTTGAGGATGAGGAGGGAGATGGGAGCGATCAGGTACAGGTAGTTGATGTAGCTCTCATTGATGTCTTGGTAGAGAGCTTCGACTGTAGGCAAAAAGGATAACATGTTTAATGAACATGCCTTAAGAAGGTTCAACTCATCGTACACCTGACAAAATTGACAGGCACACTATCCCAATCACCAGTAACTAGGCCAAACAAACTGTTGAGCACAGGCCCCCACGGTCTATTTACTTTCATGTTAATATCTCATAAAACTGATGCCGTTATCAATCCTTTCAACAATGTGTCAAACTTGTTAAGTTTTAAAGACCCTGCACATCACGTGTCAAAATCACGGTTTTCACGTGTTTTCCCTCTTATAGCTAGTAAGGAATCTTAAGACATCTTCCTAGTATAAGAGGGAATGTGACACGTGATGTGCGGGGTCTTTAATGAATTTCTAGGCATTGTTCAGTCAGTTTGTAATAAGTATTTTTAGCCAATTTTGTACCTCTCTCTTAAACTTTTTGTGCACACACACATCCACACACACACACACACAAATGTATTAATGCACACCAAAACACAAACACATTAATGCACACCAATACACAAACACATTCACACACATCCCAGCGTGTTATGTAAACCAACAGGAAATTCCATGTCTTTCTTTCACATTCTAACCGGTAACACCTGCTCATACCCCAGTGCACATGATAGGAATCTCCCTAGCGTGACCTATTTGGTTTATCATGGAGTAGTTGCTATATGTAACAGCAAAACTGGCCATGGTTTCCTGTCATCAAACAAGTAAACCAGTGATGTTATGAAAAGCAGGAAGCATGATGACGGCCACGGTACATTTGCTTAGTGAACAGGATGCTTGGTCAGAGTTGGTGTCACACCAGTGTGGTACACTTACTGGAAAGCCACCATATAACTGATACAGTGGAACCTCCCTTATAAGACCTTCAAAAAGCATCCAAAATGAGGTCTTATAACTATAAGGGAGGGGTCTTATAGGAGAGGTAATTTTAATACTTACAAAGGGCAATGTCTCAGAGAAGTAGGTCTTATACGGGAGGGAGTCTTATAATGGGAGGTCTTATTATAAGGGAGGTTCCACTGTATTAATGCATATGATATATGTGGAGCATCAACAGTCCAAATCACCATCAAAAGAGACAAAGCAGTTTTGGCTTGTTTAACTCTTTCGCTGCTGATGTCGCATTTCTGCACCACACTGATTCAACACCCACTAGAAGGTGGTGTCACTAAAGGGCATGAAATTTCGATCTGTTATCTGATGACCTTATGTTGTCAGGCATGGGAATTGTCAGAGACAAAATACTCTGAAAAGCCCCCACACCCCTTCATTTTTACAGCGTTAAAATATAATATTATCATACAAATTGAAGTATTTAGTAACTAAAACTTTGCCCTAATTTTTTTTTCTCGGACAATTCCCATGCCTGGTTGTTTATTGGGGGAGATTGTCACAGGCTTTATTAGATACATGTCAAAGTGGGATTCACAGTATTGCAGACGCCAACTTTTCTTTACCCAGCTAAGTTTCACATAAATATTTGGATCTGTTAGTGTTATCCGATGACCTTATGTTGTTTATTTTGGGAGATTGTCAAAGGCCTTATTTGATACGTGTCATCTCATAGTGGGATTGACTGTATTGCAAACACCAACATTTCTTTACCCAGCTAAGTTTCACATACATTTTTGGCTGAAAATAAGCTGGTGGTGAAAGGGTTTTTAAAAACCAGTTCACCATACCAGTGGCATAGGATCAGCGGGGTGGGGGTAGCGGGGACAAATCAATATGCAATCGCTGAAGGTGAAATACTGTATTCTCTGCAAGCTTTCAGGGATTTTGTCCCTTCTAAAACATTTATGCGCACACAAAGTATGGTAGCACATGTATGGGTGTAAAGGCTTTAGGCATGCATACCCACACCCAACACTGTTCAAACTTTTTGAACCAATGTTGTTAAAGTAAATATCTGTATAAAACATTAAAAGAAAGGATGGAAAATATTGTTTTTTTCATATCATACCAAAAAAGACTGAGGCCACAATAGAAGAAAGGAAGAAATGGCAGAATGGTTAACTCCTTCACTGCCAGAGAAAAACTGAAAAATTATCAATTTGCTTATTACAAAATGTCAAACTTTTAAAAGAGACCAGTTAGACTCAAATTTGTCTCTGAGAAAATGGTCTAGATATATTTCCTGACTTGCCTAACCAAAATCATCATTCCAGGCCTATGACATCAAAAGTTATGACATCATCAATGATATCACACATCCTAGTAGACACCAGGCAGGCAGTGAAGGAGTTAAGACACTTGTCTAAAAATTCAATGTGAGAATGACCCAGATTCAAATCTGAACGTTGAGTCCATCAGATGTGGACTTAAAGCAGGTCTGACCCGTGTGCTTCGCACTTATTAAAAAAAACCAATAGAAGTTAAAAGTTCATAAGATCAGGGAGAAATCCCACTGCCTGGCATGAACCAAATTGATAGCTAGTTTGGAGGAAGCAGCCTATTGTTTCTTTTTTTTACATCTGAAACTATAAGAAGTATTCTTTTTCAATTTAAATTGGTATTGTTTTGTGCCAAATAAGTCCATTGTTTTTTTTACTTCTAAGGCAATATAATACAACAAACAAACAACTACACGACAAGTGTAAAGTGACATTATTTTATTCACAAGAGACAAAACAAAACTACTGGATATTTCGGCGAACGCGCCTTTATCAACACAGACAAACAATTAAACAGCAAACAGCAAAAATAGCAAAAGGAGCAAAAAGCAGGCAACAGAAGTAGCAAAAAACCAACAAGATCAAAATAAAAAACAATAATTCTCCTCTACAGTCCAATGCATAAATGGACAATAAACAACTGTTCTGTTCTGTTCTGTTCAGAGACAAGTCTCTGAGTCTCAGACTAGAAAATGCCAAGTACAAGAAAAAATATTAACATTGGAAATTACCGTATTTTACAGACTACAAGGCGCTTCTAATTATAAGGCACACCCCCTGAATTTAACAACATATGTGAATTTAAACATACACAAGGCGCAACATATTCTAAGGTGCATGCAAAATGATCGAACAAAAGCAAAAAAATAGACTAAAAACATGAAATCGACTCAAACAAAGGAGGTCGTATTTTGCCTAGTTCTGTCAAAACAATCTTCAGAACAGAAGTTACAGCTATGCTGCTTAGTGCTACCCGGATATCCATATCATATGATGAAGCACTTTTACGCATCGTCTGCATCAGAAAGCCCAGAAAAGTCGGAATTGATAAACACGGAGTAGATTTCTATAATGAGTTTTGCTCGCCTTGAGCAGCGACATACTTTTCCGCCATGATTGCTATGGTTTTTGCTGTCGAAACCAGAGGTTACGACTTCATATCCTGCTTCAAGTTCAACACACATGCACACACCCCAACCCAACCCCCTTTTACTTTGAATGTGTCATCTGCTTCGGTGGCTTCATTCAAGCATTCGGCCTGATAATCGATCTCAATAGGTACGATATGAATTGAATTCACAACTTTGTTTAATGAGATTTGTTATACAGTAGGCGCAACGCATTTTAAGGCGCAGGGGCCTCAGTTGAGGAAAAAAGTATCACCTTGTAGTCCGTAAAATATAGTCCGTAAAATATGATAGAAACAGAAAATAGGGTGTTTGCAAGAGATTAAAAACCATGCACTCACTCAAGGGGTAGCCCAACGCAAAGTCGTTGCTCTGCGTCACAAAGATGCCAAAGAGACCAGCAAGGCCCAGGTTTAAAGGGCGTTTGATCAGCATGGTCAGTAAAGCTACCATCAGAAACACTGATGCCTTCGCTATCAGGATCGATGCAAGGAAATTCCAATTGACCTAAATGCACAAAAACATACATAAATTTAACTACGGTACGCCTAAGCCAGTGTCAGAGAACCTTTCATTATCAATCAATCAACAATATATTATATATCATGCTATTCTTAATCTCGGGCAGCAGGGGAAAAAAATAAAAACAAAAAAGTAAAAATACTATGCAAACATTTGTCAATAGTATAAGGAAAAGAAGCATGACATAATTTAATTAATGACATCAACTGATTAATTAATTACATATTTTTAAATTACCAATCCATTCTTATCAGGCATTTTTAGCATAAAATTTAGTCTGTTTACAATTAAAGAATCTGGCGTGCACGTATGTTTAGCACACAGGTACAAATTCATAGACCTATCTAATAGTAATATAATTGTCTGTAATCATCTTTAACTATTGCATTATATTGCATATTCTGCTTTCCATTCCTGATTATGAAAACCTGTATATACGAAAAATCCAATTCTAACTTACTCTGACAAATCAACAAGTCAGTAAGCAAGTCACTCAAAATGTTATTATGAAAAAAAAAAAAAAAATTAAATGCAATTTTTTAAAACAAAAAACTAAGCCCACAAATGAAAAAATCCAACATGTGTGTTAGCGGTACAGGAGAATCAGCAATAACCAACTACCCTCCTACCCCCCATCCTCCCCTCCCTCTACCCCCTCCACATCCTGTTTCTAGGATGCAGCATCACACTCAAACCTGCTGAATGGGTGCAAGCTGGCTGGGTCACTAAAACTTAAATGCCCCCACGTACATGCAGTGGCCTATTTATGAGTTTTCCTTAGTCAAATGGAACTGGACCCCATTTTTTCCCCCCCCCCCCCCCCCCCCCCCCCCCCCCCCCCCCCCCCCTCCCCCCCCCCCCCCCCCCCCCCCCCCCCCCCCCCCCCCCCCCCCCCCCCCCACCTAGGGTGCCCGAATGATCATCTGACTTCTGCTGATTCATATAATATTGGGCCCCAAACAGAAGAAGAAGAAGACAATGCTTACCACGGAGAAATCCAGCGTGAACATGGCACGAAACAGCATGGCAGGCAGACAGAAGGTGGAGACAAAGCGGGCAATGCCGCGGGTGTGTGACGTGGTGTTCACGAAACCGCTGCGCCCCGCTATGTAGCCGCTGAGTATCACGACGAAGCACTGCACCAGAGCCGGCACCAGGTTCTCAAAGCTGACCTCACCCCCGCCCCCTGAGGAATTAGTGGTGGGGGCGATAGGGAAGGATGTGGTGTTGAGAAAGGGAGCGAGTGGGTCTAAGTCGTGAAGTACCATGGTGGCAGAAATTACAAGTTGTGAGCAGCAATGCACTTGAATGAACCTGTTTAAAACAACAAATTATATAATGCACTATACAGATGTTTGAGACAATGCAAATGAAAATTTTCAAATCCAATTTCACACTTTTAGTACAGTGGAACCTCCCCATAAGACCTTGAAAATCAGCCAGAAAATGGAGAGGGGTTTTAATATGGAGGTGGACATTCGCTACAGTGGAACCTCTCTTAAATAAGACCTTCAAAAATCATTCAAAATGAGGTCATAAGGGAGGGGTCTTATATAATTATAAGGGAGGTCATTTGACCGTACGCGCCGAGTTTACAAAGAAAGACTCAAGAGTCAGAGAATTAGGTCTTATGTGGGAGGAAGTCATTATAATATAATGGGAGGTCTTTGTTATAATCATAATATTATTAGGCATCAGAATAATCTGAAGTCCAATCCTCTGAAAACCGCGGTAAAAGGGACATCAACTGATCAAGGCCCTAGACTGAAGTGAAGAGGGACAACACTGAAATGATTTCCTAACATCACCAAAAAGGCTTAGTTTTCTTTTGTTAATATTGTGAGAAATCACTTTAAAATGATATTTAACAGAAAAGATAACACTGATTTGACTGAGTGAATCAAAAGCCAAAACCTCTGACAAGAATTTCGAGAGAAAAAGGGGGTTACCGTAAACATTAAACTTGTTAACAAAAATCAAGAACTGCAGGTCTGCACTTTTTTTCCTTCAGACTTGACCTCAGGGGATGTCAAGCTTTCAGAAAAATATTATTTTAATTCCCTGAGCACAAATTAGATTTTTGGTGAAAATGAGAAGTCAGAAATTTATGAAAAACTGTGAAACTAGCTATTCCAAAGTCAATTTTTTATTTCAACACATATGTGCAAAATATACATTGTAAGATAGAACTTTTTAATATGAATCCAACGGTATCCATGTTTTTCCTCTAAGACAATTAGATCATGAGTTATGATTTTTTGAATATTTAATTTTTACGCTCTTTTTGTGTCATATTGCCAATTCGTGTATTGTTCAACTTTAAAGATCTTCATATTAAAACTGATTAGGCCAATATAAACAAGTGCAGTTTCTCCAAGACAATAAGTATGTGGACTACATGCTTGATTTATTACAGAAGCCTGTTCCATTCCCAAGTGCCTCAAAATCACTTATGAAGTTGGTAAAAATAGCGTTTTTGTGTGTACAGAATGATAACATGAAATTTGTAAATAGGCTAATTTCATATCTTTGGTCATAACTGACCTACAGAACTGGTTTTGGTATCATTGGAATCAGAACGACAAGCTCCTTCTAATTATTGTACTTTCTGGTCTCGAAAATTGTTGTTGTTGTAAACCTTGACCTTGACCTTTCACCTTAAAATATGAACTTTTTTGCTTTGCTATATTGTGAGACCTGTTATACAGAATTATTTCGAAATTTGTCTGATGGTACATTGCGTTAGTCTGACATGCCCAGTTGGGTAGCTATTGGTACCTATTGCCTTACTGACCTTGACCTTGACTTTGACCTTGAAAACTTAAATTTTTGTCTTTCCGATATCTTGCAGTGTACTGTACAGAATTAGTTCAAATTTCGTTGGGCAGTTTATTACTAGAAGCTGATATGCCCAGCTAGGTAATCATTAGTAACTATTGGTAACTTTTATTTTATTGACCTGTGACCTTTGACCTTGAAAGTTTGTTTTTTTCCTTTACAATATCTTGCGATCTACTGTGCAGAATTACTTCAAATTTTGTATCGTGATACATTGCTTAAAACTGGCATGCCAAACTGGGTAACTAGTGCCATGTATTGACTTTGACCTTGACCTTGAAAGGTCAATGTTTTGCTTTTACAATATTTTGTAATCTACTGTACATAATCACTTACAGTTTTGTACGGTAGTATATTGCCTAAAGCTGACTTACCAAACTGGATAACCATTGCTATTTCAATGTTGACCTTGACCTTGAAAGGTCAATTTTTGTCTTTGCAATAATCTTGTGATCTACTGTACAGAATAACTTCAAATTTTGTAGAGTAATATATTGCTTAAAACTGACATGCCCAACTGGGTAACTAGTGTTTAGAGTTTACGTAAACGTAGAATTTAAGAGCAGATATCCATCATTATGAAAGCATGTTGCAATCATTCTTTGAGTGCATCTGTCCTAGCCAAATAAGCTTTATACGCATGCATGTATTTAGATAGCCTAGGTTATGATTTTCATTAGACAGAAGCAATGGAGAGAGAGAGAGAAAGAGAGAGAGAGAGAGAGAGAGAGAGAGAGAGAGAGAGAGAGAGAGAGAGAGAGAGAGAGAGAGAGAGAGAGAGAGAGAGAGAGAGAGAGAGAGAGAGAGAGAGAGAGAGAGAGAGAGAGAGAGAGAGAGAGAGAGAGAGAGAGAGAGAGAGAGAGAGAGAGAGAGAGAGAGAGAGAGAGAGAGAGAGAGAGAGAGAGAGAGAGAGAGAGAGAGAGAGAGAGAGAGAGAGAGAGAGAGAGAGAGAGAGAGAGAGAGAGACGGAGAGAGAGAGAGAGAGAGAGAGAGAGAGAGAGAGAGAGAGAGAGAGAAGAGAGAGAGAGAGAGAGAGAGAGAGAGAGAGAGAGAGAGAGAGAGAGAGAGAGAGAGAGAGAGAGAGAGAGAGAGAGAGAGAGAGAGAGAGAGAGAGAGAGAGAGAGAGAGAGAGAGAGAGCGAGTGATAACGATACTTTATTCAAGTAAAGTCCATAAGCCCTATTTGAAGGGGATAATACACAAAACAAAGAGAGAGAGGTGGGGGGGGAGGTATAGACAGACAGCACACACAGAGCGAAAGAGAGACCTGGGAAGGAGTGGGGAGATGTGGGCATAGGCCTAACTATAAGAACTTTTATTGGGAAGTGATTGACTAATTTTGTTTCCATGAATGTTCTTTCTATGCGTGTGCATGTTTGTCTCCGTATGTGTGTACGCATGCATGCAAAAAAGCATGCAAAAGTGCACACACACACACATACATGAATGTTTTGAGTGTGCGCGCGTGTGAGTATGTGTGTTCGTGCGTGCGTGTGCGCGTGTCTAAAGCATTTCTTGAGACAAAAGAATAAAAATAGGGCTATACAAGTCAGGCTAGAAATGATAGTATTTGAAAAAAATAATTATCGCTTTTATTAATACTTGAGCAGAACTAGGTTTACATAGGCCTATTTGTAAGCATTAATATAGGCCTAATGATCGACAGATCGACTGTTTAAACTGTTTACTTTTTTGGTTTGAGCTGCCATTTTGCACATACAAACACGCGCGCGCAAGTTTGTGTGTATGAGTGCATGGGTGTGTGGCTATATTGCATGGCTATATTGATATTCAAAATTGGATGGTTCAAAATAAACTTCAATTAAATGGTGAAAAAACCGAGGCAATGCTTGTAGGAACAAAAAACAAACTAGCCTCTGTTTCCATAGAGTCAATCCAACTGGGTAACAATATCATTCCCCTCTCAGACTCTTAGAAAAAACTTAGGTGTCACTTTGGACAATACCCTTTCCATGCAGTTTCCTGACTCAGACCTGTCAGTCCTGCTACTATCAAATTCGTCGCATTGGCTATATTCGTAAATATCTCTCAGATGAAGCCACAGCAAAACTTGTTACTTCCCTCATCCTATCTCGTCTTGCCTACTGTAATGCTCTCTTTTCTGGCCTATCAGTCTCTTCTCTATCTTGTCTCCAGCGTATTCAAAACACAGCTGCTCGTCTTGTCCTTAGGAAGAAAAAGTTTGATCACGTTAGCCCTCTTCTCCGTTCTTTGCACTGGCTTCCTGTCGCAGACAGAATTGAGTATAAATTAAACACCCTTTGCTATAAATCTATCCATAAAGCTGCTCCATCTTACCTCTGCAACAATATTTCCATCTATATGCCAGCTCGCACTTTACATTCAGTTTCGGACCCGCTTTCTCTCCAGATCCCTAGGTATAAGCTTTCAACTGTTGGTCGGCGCTCTTTTGCTGTCTCAGGACCGACATCTTGGAACAAACTTCCTCTTTCCCTCCGTCAGCGATCGACCCTCTCAGCCTTCAAATCTAACCTCAAAACCCACCTGTTCCCCCGTCATTGAGGCTCCACTCTCTTTCTCTCTCTCTCTCTCTTGCCTTTAGGTCTGTTTCTGCTGTATACCATTTATGTCAAACGTGTGTGCTCGCTTTGTATTGCAATTTTGTTTGAATGCGTTATGAATGCTAACGTGTGTGTGCGCTTTGATTTGATTTATATCAAGATTCAGCGCCGTATAAATACCGTATGTTGTTGTTGTGTGTGTGTGTATGCGTGTGCGCGCGCGTGTGTCTGTGTGTGTGCGTGTGCGTATTTGCATATATTGATAGAGAGAAAGAGGGGGTGGGGGGTAAGGACAATATATAGAGAGAGTATGAGGTCAGGCATTTAGGGGAATTTCTTAGCCACACGTACCCATTGGACTTTCTGGGAGAGCTCTTCCTTGTGTTTAAAAAACTGTATGCCCTAAATGGATCTCCAGCAACCCAGCCGGTACAAACTAACTATCGGTACGTCGAAAAAATACTGGTATAATACCGGTACACATACCCAACACTAATTATAATACTGTCTGAATCACTTTTAGTGGAAGGACGTTAAACTGAAGGACAAGAACAACACGCACATGCAAACACACGCACAGTCACGCACGCACTCACACACATACGCGCGCGCATGCACGCACGCACGCACGCACACACACACTCTCTCTCTCTCTCTCACACACACACACACACACACACACAGAGAGAGAGAGAGAGAGAGAGAGAGAGAGAGAGAGAGAGAGAGAGAGAGAGAGAGAGAGAGAGAGAGAGAGAGAGAGAGAGAGAGAGAGAGAGAGAGAGAGAGAGAGAGAGAGAGAGAGAGAGAGAGAGAGAGAGAGAGAGAGAGAGAGAGAGAGAGAGAGTCTGTCTACCGGTCTCTTTAACAAGCTCGCGCACAGCACTCTCATTGCCACCGGCACCACCCATCATGAGACAGAGTATGTGTAGGCCTGTCCCATGTACATGTACACACAGGCCTACACATACTCTGTCTCTATCGGTCTGTCTGGCCCTGGCAAACACATATACACACATGAACATGAACATGCACACACACACACACACACACTTACACAAACACATGCGCGTGCACGCACACACACCCACACACGCGCGCGCGTTATAAACCTGTTCAGTATAATGCCCATGCGAAGAGAAAAATTGCAGATAGATCTATTATACCTAGATCTACTATATATAAGCGTAAATAATCACAAGCTACGAGATCTAGATCTGGGTCTGACTTCATCTGTGAAACAATAAATTGATCACTGATCACGTGACCACAAGAAACTGATATTTCTGGATAACATGAAAGTTATCATTAATAAGAAATATAGCATCCCGGCTCTTAAGCCTTTCCCTTATTCAAATAATACCAAGAAGATGTGCTCTGGGCTTCAACATTAAATAACCAAGTAGATTTTCAGCACATACCCCTGCCACGACATCGTCACCAAAGGTTTTAGCTAGCTGGCCAGACTGAGCATAATAAAGTAGTGTTTTTTTTCAATAAACATTTACTTCAATGCAAAAAATATTGGATTAAGCTAACAAGCAGACACCACTTTATCCACAGAGCTGTTTAAATTGACTGTCGATGCTCTAAGGGCAGTTATCCAGTTCGTTTTGTAGAACGACTGCCTTTGTTTACTTGACTCAACT
>CM065683.1:47101849-47141849 GCA_017654935.2 Phymorhynchus buccinoides | reverse complement strand
CAGGGCTTTGCACCGCACATGACCTTGAGGCAGTCTACTAACCTGCCAACTTTGAAGCCTGTTGAAGACTTAATGCCCCACATGGCCGAAAGGCCAAAGAGGGCGTAAAACATTATTTATTCCTGTTGAAGACCTTGATCTTCATTGGTGCCCAATATTCAGAATCACCATGAGCCAATGCTCCCCCAAGCAAGTGTGAACATTGTAAGTCCAAGGATGAGAAAGATATGGCCTCAAGAAGAAATTTCGGTTTTCAAGGTCAAAGTTCAAGGTCAGTATCAGCATGTTTATGGCTTTTTTCTACAGAACCATCCCGACACCCTGATATACCATCCCACCAAATGTGAAGCCATTCTGTCCATTGGTTCATGAGATACAGCTTGGACATTAAATATATAGCACAAAAAAGGAAAATTCGGTTTTATGAGTCTCCCTTGGCGGAGGTTTGCTGCACTGAAAGTTCAAAATTCAGGATCTGAATAGGTTGCGTGATGATGATCAAGAATACGTATGGTTATATGGGTCTACGGTACAATCGCCTGGACAGACACACAAACAAGCCGATTATAGTGCTGATGATGATAGAATTCTTTGTTATCAAAAGAAAGAAGGAAAACTAATGAGCGTTAGAAATGCGTTTAGCATTACGGTCTTGTGTGATAAGCCATGGCTAGGCTAACTATGTCTGAAAGGTGTCGTAAATGTGTTCATTCTTATCTGAGAAAGAGAGAGAGAGAGAGAGAGAGAGAGAGAGAGAGAGAGAGAGAGAGAGAGAGAGAGAGAGAGAGAGAGAGAGAGAGAGAGAGAGAGAGAGAGAGAGAGAGAGAGAGAGAGAGAGAGAGAGAGAGAGAGAGAGAGAGAGGGGGGCAGCGTAAGCTTTATATAACGTTGTTATATAGGATATATTTTACTTCTTTTTTTAAAAATATAAAATACTATTTAAAAAGTACAGCCTAAGCATGAAGCAAACCAGCGTAATGTAGGCCTAATCAGTCTATCATATTGTCACCTACGCTCTTAATCAATTTCGTTTCAAGACATTCAAACTCAGCTGTGTTCGTTGCCTTAAATACTGCGTTGATTCATCTTCATTACCAAAGGCATCCGGTGTCTCAATTAAAATGTCATACTGCTTTCTCTTTCTTTCTTTATAGTCTATCATGTATCAGTTCTTGTTGCATTGTTTTACGTGACCTGCATCTTCCACAGCCAACAGTAGTTCAAGAACCCCAGCAATGAAAAATACAGTTGGGTCGAATTATAAACGATTTGCAATTTTCTGTACTTTAAAAAAGAAAAAAACACCTCTATCTATTAGATTTCCTTTCTCTCTCTTCTCCCTCTCCCGCCCCCCCCCCCCCCCCCCCCCCCCCCCCCCCCCCCCCCCCCCCCCCCACCTCCTCTCACCATGCCTTTTCATAGGGTCTAAGACTATATAAAGAGAAAACACGGGGAACAAACTCCAGAGATAATAGGGGCTACTCTCTTACCATAGTGTATTTATTTTAAAGGGATTACTTCCGCTGCCCCATGAAAACTGTTTTTAGAAGAAGAAGAACATCCAATAAGTTTGGGGAGGCCAGGCCCTAATATTTTTCGTCAAGTCATTGTCCCTTGCCCGATCTATGATCGACAAAGGAGTATAAGTTTGCCGCGGTTTGTCTTTTTGTGCTGTTCGTTTTGGATTTTGTTTCTGTCTGTTCCAAGGATATCTCTCGAAGCGCTTGACAGAATCGCTTCAAATTTTGTGTGGTGGTGTATCATCAAGAGGGGAAGGTATCCGTGCTTAAATCATCACAGTAGTGACCTTGACCTTGACGTATGAACTTGAACACCTACATTTTGTTGAGAGGCAATATCTTCTACGTCGTTGGACTTACAGTCTTCAAACTTGGTGCGTAGGTGCATTGGCTCGTGGTACTTCTAAATATTTAGCTTTATAAGCTCACAAGAGCCCATTAAAATTCGGGTTTTTTCTCAGGATGTGTTTGTTCTTGGTGTGCGCGGGTGCGTGCATATGTGTGTGTGTGTGCGCATGTGCGTGCGTGCGTGCGCGAATGCGTGTGCTGGCGCGTGTGCGTGAGCGCACGCGCATGCATGTGTTTGCACGTGAACGTGCGCGCGTGCGTGCGTGCAAGCCTGTGTTTGCACACATTGTGGACGCGCGCCTGCATGTCTTTGCGCATGAGCGTGCGCACATACATGTGTTTGCGCGCGTGCGTGCATGTGCATGCGTGCATATGTGTGTTTGCGCGCGTGCATGCGTTCGTGCGTGTACGCATGCTCTGCGTGTGTGTATATGTGTGCGTGCGCGCGTGCATGCATATGTGTGTGTGCGTGTGCATGCGCGTATCCATGTGTTTGCGTGCGTGCGTGCGCGCGCATTAATTTCTCTCTCTCTCTCTCTCGCTCACTCTTTCTCTCTCTCTCTCTCTCTCTCTCTCTCTCTCTCTCTCTCTCTCTCTCTCTCTCTCTCTCTCTCTCTCTCTCCCCCCCCCTCTCTCTCTCTCCCCCCCCCCCTCTTACCATACGTTGTGAAATAAAGGCTCATTACCAGCCGCGAGAGAAGCTGGCGAACGTATAACCAGCCGCGTGTCGAAAGCTGGTGAATGTTTTCAGGGCAGTCTGTTTGTTCTTGGCTATCTATCTGACTATGTTTACACGATAACGTTTGAACGGAGGGACCTGGGAGGTTCAACTTTTGCAGGTACCTTTTCGCATATACCTAGGATATCTAGGCCAATTTTGAAAATGAAGGTCATTGGTCAAAGGTCAAGGTCACTTGTGCTGAAAATTCTGCTTCGCAGCTGGTTTCAGCTATTTCTGTTTGTTCCTATGTGGCTATGTGTCTGACTGACTATCTATGTTACCACGATAGCATACGCAGGGACCTAGGACGCTCCAATGTTGCATGCGGATAGGTACTAAGGATATGTAGGAAAACTTTGATGAAGGTCATAGGTCAAAGGTCAATGTAACTGGAGCCAAAAATGATGCGCAGCACCCTGGCACAATAACGTTTGAACGAAGGAACCTATGACACTAAAATTGTGCATGCAGATATGTACTAAATATATTTAGGCCAGGGTCGAAAATGAAGGTCATTGATCAAAGGTTAAGGTCAATGGAGCCGAGAATGCTGCCAAGCACCTGGGCCGGTATTCACATTGAATTAGTATGAGACTTATCATCATAATGTCTTAGAAGTCCTTCTAAAGTTACCAGCTGCGAGGCGAAGCACTGCGGCCAAAAATGCTGCCGCGCGGCTGGTGATCTAGCGTCATAGCGCTCTAGTGTCTCGTTATGCTTGCTTTCTTCTGTGTGTCTGTCCGACGTCTGTTGTTCCAAAAACTACTTGATGCATGTTGTTCTAATGTTGTAGGTAGGACGGGTAACCTTACTGCTTCGGCATTGTCGCTTTCGAGTCATGTGGTGTTGTCATTCATTTGGATGCATATTTCTTTTTTTAATCTATGAAAAAAGGTATATTCCAGCTTCTATTTCCAATGGCTTCAGACGTGAATTATTATTCAAAATTACATTCCTTTTATAGTAGTGCAGATGCTCTGTGTGTGTGCGTGTGTGTGTGTGTGTGTGTGTGTGTGTGTGTGTGTGTGTGTGTGTGTGTGTGTGTGCGTGCGTGTGTGCGTGCGTGCGTGCGCGCGTGTGCGTGCGTGTGCGTGCGTGTGCGTGCGTGTGCGTGTGCGCGTGCGTGTGCGTGTGTGTGCGTGTGCGTGCGTGTGCGTGTGCGTGCGTGCGTGCGTGCGTGTGCGTGCGTGTGCACGCGCATGTGTGCGCACGCGCAGATGCAGAGAGAGAAACAGATGTGCGTGAGTGCGTGTGTTTCGTGTGTGTGTGTGTGTGTGTGTGTGTGCGCATGCGTGTGTGTGCGCGCGCACGCAGACGCAGAGAAAGAGAGGTGAGAGTGTTCGTGTGTGCGTGCGTGCGTGTGTGGCGTGCGCGCGCGCGCGTGAGAGAGAGAGAGAGAGAGAGAGAGAGAGAGAGAGAGAGAGAGAGAGAGAGAGAGAGAGAGAGAGAGAGAGAGAGAGAGAGAGAGAGAGAGAGAGAGAGAGAGGGGGAGAGAGAGAGAGAGAGAGATTAGAAAAGATGAGGCGAGGAGAGCCAACCGACACAATCATACAGAACAAGATACATACTCGGACAATAATGCACTTTTATTAACAGATGACTGGACTAACTATGCAAGCAATTCTGGCATTAATGCTATGGTGAGTTATTCAAACAGTATTTTCTTTGTACAAATAGTTTTCGTTCGGGGTGTTAAATATAGGTAGGGGTGGGGGAGGGGTGGGGGAATACAAAAGGTAAAGGTAAAGGTGTCCCATAGCCTATCGGCCGTAGGGGCAGTGGAACGTTAGCGGTTCACCGCGTCAAGGGCACGGCATCATGGAAGGCGCAGCCCATCCCTCTCCTTCCGCCGCCTTTAACCTTCCCTGAACGAATCAGGTACCCATTCACTGCTGGGTGGACAGAGAGGGTTTCCAGGCCAGAAAAATCCGACTCCAAGCTGGACTCGAACCAGCGACCTTCCGCACCGCAGCCGAGCGCTATAACCACTCGACCATGGTGGAATAAGAGCCTTTAATTGGTATAATTAAAAACCTGACTTGAAACTAAAACGTTAAGACGCTATATCACAAACCGCGCGACACATTTTCACCTCAAAATGGCACATTTTCTGCTCCAATGACCATGACCTTTGACCAATGATCTTTCGACCTTGGCCTAGATATCCTAACTACCTATGTGCACGCAGAATTTGAGCCTCCTATGTCCCTCCGTTCAAACGTTATCGTGTTAACATTTATAGTCAGCCAGTGAGGAACAAACAGACACACGTCACTGAAAACATTACCAGCTTGCGCGGCTGGTAGCTTCTTCTTCTTTTGCGTTCCCAGGCCATATGGCCATAATGGATAAGGTACGTATGTGTCCGTTTTTCAGTTTTTACTGGTCCCCCCGCTGCGTACAGCCGACACATTCTGATTTTGGAGGAGCTCAAAGGAGAACAATTATTTGGAAGATTTTTTTTTTAAAGGCATGAGAATGGGCTAATAAGTCAGAAATATAGTAGATGCTAGAAAGCAAAGGGAAATGGCAGAGTCAAAGAGATTGGCAGATTAGAGGAAGTTGCAAGAAAAGGACTTCAAGAAGGTGGGGGAACTATTTTTACGGAAGACCCCCCGGTATCCTCACGGGGAGAGACTCGAGAAGGGGGCGGGGGCGGCTGGTAGCAATACCCCCTCCCACTCGAAATGGAATGGGAAATAATTATGGTTAAGGGCTCACGATTTTGTATTGAAATACACTCAAGGTCGTCACATTCAGTATTGTAATGTAGGCCATCAATGGAAAACGCATAAGTGTTGAAGTAAAATCTATGGTAAGTGTTTTTCACGTTTTTCTTTGATCTTTCTTTTCTTGTCATCATTAACCAGTTAGTTCTTTCTTTATAAAAGAGCACCTCCTTCATCCTACATTTGCTCCCCCCCCCCCACACACACACACACACTCTACTGCTACTCAATCAACCTCATTCATGGGTCCCTGGGTATGTGCACGTGATTTACACAACAAATACATTGATCAAAACAATTATTTGCTTTTAAAGTCGCCATAAACCCGGCGCCAACAACACAAACATAATTTTAAGTAGATGCTTGAGTACTAACCAAGCAAGGGCATAACTCTCACCAATAACCCTATTTGAGGCCACTAAATGGCTGCCTTTGGCAAAAGTAAATGGCTGCCTTTGGCAAGAGTGAATGGCCTTTTGGATACTGACCAACACGGGCTTCAGTCTCGCTGTCAAGGGCGTTAATAACACTAGTTGCAGTGTCCAGTATGCGGCAGTCAGAACAACAGCAATCAAACAAATCAGACGCGGTGTATAACAGCTGCTCTCCTTTCGTTTCCAGTAAACAGAACATTAGGTCCAAACGCACAATTCCATGATGATACATAGCCCTGCCTATCTGCTCACTGATGTTAGCCGGCATACACTGGCATTTTTCAAGAAAACAACTTTTGACAAGATATGCATGACCGAGAATTATGTAGTGGGTCGGTAACAAGGACGTTTTTATATGTTTATGTAGTCACAAGCTTGTAAACACCAGTAGCCTAAGCGTACACGGTCGTTATTCCCTTTCATAGGGGAAGACGGGGTAAAAAGCGCATGGGCGGGTAAGAAGCCCACCCCAATTATCTCATGAAATGAAGCAAATTTCAGTCTCATTTTGCCCATGAGACGAGCGTTAATGTCTAGCATTCGTCTCATGGGCAAATTTGACTGACATTTTCTTTATTTCATGAGATAATTGGGGTGGGCTTCTTACCCGCCCATGCGCTTTTTACCCCGTCTTCCCCTATAGGTATTGTGTTGTTTTTACAAAGAAAAAGAACAAGGGTGTTTTGAGTGCCATTCCCAATCAGCAAAGATGTAGCCGATACAAAACGTTGCAGCTAGCATTCTGAACTTTATGCTTACTTGCCTAGTCTTTTAGGGATAAAACTAACTGTGAAAATCTCCACCCTCAGCAAATTGTGAGCAGCATAACGTGTGAAGATAGTTCATTCACTGCTTTGATTGGATAGACTTACAATCAAAAGGATCAGATGAATGCTTGTAGATGTTCACAGAATTTGGAATGAAACCGAGTGCGAGCATGTGCGTGCGTGTGTGTGTACGCGTGAGTGCGCGCGCGCGCGCGCGCGCGCGCGAGAGAGAGAGAGAGAGAGAGAGAGAGAGAGAGAGAGAGAGAGAGAGAGAGAGAGAGAGAGAGAGAGAGAGAGAGAGAGACAGAGAGAGAAGAGCGCGCGTGCGAGAGAGACTGAGAAGTGAGAGAGAGAGAGAGAGAGAGAGAGAGAGAGAGCGTGCGCACACGACTGAGAAGTAAAAGAGAGAGAGAGAGAGAGAGAGAGAGAGAGAGAGAGAGAGAGAGAGAGAGAGAGAGAGAGAGAGAGAGAGAGAGTGTGTGTGTGTGCGTGTGTGCGCGCGCGCGTGTACACATCAATAAACTATTCTTTAATGTAGGCCTATTCATACATTTAGAAACTCATATGTTATGCTAAACGTCAAAGACGACATCGAGAGTAGGGAAAAGATGTGGAAGGGAGAAGGACGGACAAGAAGGCTACAATGAAAGGGAAACGTGTTTTTTTCTGACAACATCCAAAACTAATTACCCTTTAAATACTCCCATGTAACCGTTGATGTTTAAAAATTAACACGACAGAGGGCAGCAAAGAATCCCCATTTACAGATATGATATTACAGTTTCTTCACAAAAAGTCAAACAACAAAGTCAAATGAGTGATTAGTCAGCAAGGGCGAGCAACCCGAATTTCACCGAGACGAGTTTCTGTGACTAGAAAATAGCACAATAGCTTTAAATGTGAAATAATGCGTTTGAATTTTAATGATGGGCGTCAGCAAGTGTGGAGACGGCCTGGGGAGAGGAGTTTGGCCTTTGCTGTTCCTGACCATGACCGTTATTATGGAGGTGGCAGTCTGATGGTCTGGGTGGCATTTGGTTGGACTGGAGGACGTACCGACCTCGGGGTCTTCCGGAGGGACAGTGCGAACGTTTTTTACTACTTGAATGACATCATCAGATCTCAAGTGACCCCCCTGGTGAAAAGGCTTGGTGTTGGATTAGTTTTCTCGGACGACAACGCGCCATGTCATAGGGCACATGTCCTCAGGAATGAGTTGAACCCCAACGACATCGCCCATCTTGACTGGCTACCCCGATTCCCTGACCTCAACCCGATTGAACAGGCATGGGACATGCTTGGGCGAGCTGTTTACGACATGCCCGCCAGTCCCCAGACACTGGATGCCTTGGAAGCATTCCTGGAGAGGTGTCCCACAGATCCAGCTGGTTAGACTCATTTCCTGAATGCCACGCCACATGCAAGCCTCTATTCAAGCTTAAGAGGTCACAATCGATATTAATGACGTTCTGAACTGTCTGTGCACTGCTATCTTTAAATTCAAAATTGACAGTTGGCTTTCTTTTGCACCTGTCTTTGACACTTATTTCTTTTGTTGCTCAGTATCCTTAGATTTACATGCTGTGTGATTTACTTAGTTTTACTTATAATGAAATGCTGAAGATGAAATGACAACAGTTAAAATGTACCTATGATTTATGACTAAAGTTCATTTGCAGCTTTGTTGTGACTTTTTTGTATACGAATGAACGATCATAACTCAAAAACGAAAAACTAATCAAAACTTAAACAAATGACTGTGCTGACTGCGCATATTAATGATGATGACAACAACGACGACGACGATGACGATGATGATGATGATGATGATGATTATTATTATTATTATTATTATTATTATTATTATGATTACAACAACAAAAACAACCACAGCTCGTTTATTGTTGGCTTTTTTTTTTCTTTCTTTTTTTGCCACCACAGAAAAACAAGAACCATCCTACAGCTTGAAGTTTATCCATGACATTTTTGTTTTGTTTCGTCATTGTAGTCCCGCTTCTATCAGAACAGGACTCCTTTATTATTTGTTTCCCAGGCAGCAAGCACTCTTCAGAGCAGAGACGTTTTCTGCACGATCCCGTTGCACTGCGGTTCCTTCTCATCACCCCCCTCAAACACCGTTAGCGGCACGAGCACTTCTCCTCCCTTTCCCCCCTCCTTCCCTCCGCCCCTTCCCCCCTCCTCCTGCCTGCCCCCCCTCCCCATCGCCTCCGCCGCTCCTTTTCGTCCCCCTTTTAGTCCGCGAGCCGATCGTGTTGAGAGGAGGTGGTTGTGGAGAGGAACAGTAGCTGTTGCGTTGTTGCTTCATCGTCGAGCGGGTTTCGGACAAATGACGTGTCATGACGTCAGAGCCTCGCCGGTCCTCGTGCCGGAAGCAGAAGCAGCAGAGGACCTTCCAGACGTAGGCGCGGAATCTGCGAGCGCTGTAACCAGAACAACATTTACGAGTAGATAACAATATTGTAATTTTATCATCTTCTGCATTAAAACCGTTCAATCTTAAAAATAAAAAAATTGGGTAGGCGCTGCACTGGCGGCGACGCGCTCAGCGGGGGAGAGCAGCCCGAATTTCATAGAGATAAGTCTGTGACTAGAATATACCCAATGGCTCCAACCCACCTGCGTGCGCATCTCGACCATTCCAACGGAAGTGTCGCCATCTTAGTCCTTATTTGTGTGTAAACAAAGTGAAAATGTTATCTAAATGTGTAAAGAAAACATCCAGATGTTATAAATACAGTTTAGATAAGTTTCGAATTGGAACAGCCAAATACGCAGCATCGATCTGGCATTTTTCAAAAAAAGGTAAGGACTAAGATGGCGGTCTCCCATAATATGGCGCTCCTTGTGGCCGGATATGATGACACGTGGGTACTAGCCATACCAATAATTGATGGAAGCGGAGGGGGAGGGGAGAGGGGGGGGGGGAGAGAAAGACAATTGAAAGTAAATTTCCGTTCTTATCTCTGTGTTTCTCGTTGTTGTTTCTATATATCTCTCCATACATTCGCCGTTGTCCTTCTGTCCATTTTCTTTTTTTCTCTCTCCCCCCCCACCCCACACACATTCTTGCTTGTATGCCCTGCTCCTGCTCTTCTCTATTCTCTTGACTTTATTCTTCTTTTTCTCTCGTTGGTTTCGGTTGTTCTTTCTCTTTTCTTTCTTTCTTTCTTTCTTTCTTTCTTTCTTCCTTTCCCTGTCTGTCTATCTATCTATTTGTCTGTCTGTCTTTCTTTCTCTCTTCCTTCCATCATTTCCTTTACCGTTTTTCTCAACGAGTTTAATCAAACCAAACCATATATTTGTTTTTTACATCTTGGGGTGGTTTTTTTAATAGAAAGAACTACCTAATGAATCTGTCGACCCGAAATCCAAGTTACCCCTAGATGCATTAATCAATTATCAGTCTTCGATTTAATCTGTTACTAAATCTGACCTCTCTGACCCCTCCCCGTGTCTCCTCCATCACTGTGGCGCTTTCCTCGCCATCTAGTTCACCAAACGTTTTAGCTTCAAACCAACTGTTCCAGTCCCTTCCTGTCTGTAGGGCCTGTTCGCTGCGCAGACAGATTTAAAGTAATGTAAGTCCTAATTTTAAATTCGGGTTGCGGTTGTTTTTTTGTCCATAAGGTTGGATGTAAAAAAACAAACAAACAATTATTTCATTACCCAAAGGAAATAATCTCTCTCTCTCTCTCTCTCTCTCTCTCTCTCTCTCTCTCTCTCTCTCTCTCTCTCTCTCTCTCTCTCTCTCGCTCTCTCTCTCTCTCTCTCTCTCTCTCTCTCTCTCGCTCCCTCTCTCTCTCTCTCTCTCTCTCTCTCTCTCTCTCTCTCTCTCTCTCTCTCTCCTCTCTCTCTCTCTCTCTCTCTCTCTCTCTCTCTCTTCTATGTTTACATTTGTGTTATTACTTTCTTGTACAAACACAAGTATTGTAAGAAAGGTGGCTGTTTTTATCTTTAAAGCTTTGAAAGTTCGGCAAGATTTACGTAATGTTTTGTAATGTCAAGTTAATAATGTAATGTCAATTTGTTGTTGCTGTCACACTCACTCCATTGTATGGGCATGGCCTAACAATTAAAAATGTCCTGACTCCTGACTCTCTCTCTCTCTCTCTCTCTCTCTCTCTCTCTCTCTCTCTCTCTCTCTCTCGCTCTCTCTCTCTCTCTCTCTCTCTCTCTCTCTCTCTCTCTCTCTCTCTCTCTCTCTCTCTCTCTCTCTCTCTCTCTCTCTCTCTCATTCTTGTAAATTCAATTTATATTAGTTCATATGATTACTGTGCTGTGTGCGAGGTTGGTGGTGGGTGGGGGGAGGGGGGATGGGTGTATGAATGTGTAGTTGTTTTTTTCCCCTGTTGCTTTTGTTCATTAATTGAAATTTTAATTATGCTTTTCTTCTTTTGTTTTGAGGGCAAGATGTAAACAAGCCCATTGTGTGCTTATTCTTTTCCTTCAATAAACAAATGTTTCAAATCTCTCTCTCTCTCTCTCTCTCTCTCTCTCTCTCTCTCTCTCTCTCTCTCTCTCTCTCTCTCTCTCTCTCTCTCTCTCTCTCTCTTCTCTCTCTCTCTCCTCTCTCTCTCTCTCTCTTTGTTAAGGCTGTCAAAAGGCTATTAAAAAGCTATTGTCAATAAAAACGTCCAGTGTCCAGTGTCCAGTGTCCAGTATTTCTCTCTCTCTCTCTCTCTCTCTCTCTCTCTCTCTCTCTCTCTCTCTCTCTCTCTCTCTCTCTCTCTCTCTCTCTCTCTCTCTCTCTCTCTCTCTCTCTCTCTGTGCCATTGTCTGTTTTACCTTACTTCTGACTGTGTGTTTAATTTTTGTGTCTGTCTATGTATGCCCAGTATTCTCTTTGTTTCTCTTACATAATCATATCTTATTTGCATGTCATAGCACCCCGTCCCCCGCCCCCTTAAGCTTCAAGAAGAATACAATCTTTCACAGTTTGATCAATAGTTTTTGTGTATATCTTTATTTCAAACTGCATTATCTGTACACTAGCAGAAAAAAATGTGGGTTACAAAAAACCGTTTCTTAGCCTTGTTATTAAAATCTTCCTTTTGTAAAGGGCTTTCGTTCCAAAGTGAAAGGATTACGTTGTTTACAATTAATCGAACAAATAACATTCATCTTATTATTACTCCCAAATCCAAAATGTGTAAATACTAATTACTTTCTTCTGAATGTGCAATGGCTATGAAAAGGTCCTCTGTCTCTGTTTGCGCTCTATGCGTGTGTGTGCGCGTGCGTGTGTGAGTGTGTTTGTGTGCGTCTGCGTGCGTGTGTTCTTACACGCGTGTGTATTATATGTGCATATATTCTTGCATTAATTATAGCTTTAAACCTCTACACGTTATACAGTTCTGATGAAAAGACTTGAACGGGGAGTCAGCAGCGGTGACATCACTGAAAGCATTGACGACAGCGCTCAATAAGTGTCTACCACTGTAAGGGCGAAAAACGTTTTTATCAAAACTTTTCTGACACGGAAAGTTGCGATTGAAATAGGCCCCCCAAAAAATATATAAAACCAACGGATCGAAAATGCAAGTAGTAGGCCTACAGGAAATCGAAAACTGGGCAAGGAAGGGTATTTCTAAATTGCGTAATGTCAACGGCAATATACCGGTAGACCTATACAAATTGACGACGACGTCTCCTGTCTATGATTTTAGATTTGATCCTCACTTCTTCTATTTTGTTGTTGATGTTCCTTCTTTGCTGATTCTTTCCTTCCTTCCAACTCAAATTCTCACTAAGCCTACTTCAACATTTTGGCATGCATGATAGCCTATTTTCGTCCCGAAAATATAATACATTGCGAAAAAAGAATAATAATAAAATAATTTATGTGAAGACCAAATGTCAAAGGAAGGCATAGCCCGGATCAATACAGAGAGAAACAGAGATGCTTTTGATATATTAATGAGTTGTAAGAACAACAGTAATGATTTACTACTACTACTAGGCCTACTACTAGTAGTGCACACACCCCCTCCTCACCCTGTGCCCCCCAAACAAAACCCAACCCACAACATTGGGTAGGCGCTGCACTTGCGGCGACGCGCTCTCGAAAGCAGCCCGGATTTCACAGAGATAAGTCTCTGTGACTAGAATATACCAAATACCCCAACATACCAATACTACTAGGGGAAAACGGGGTAAGAAGCCCATGGGCGGGTAAGAAGCCCATGCCAATGATCGGGCATGGGCTTCTTACCCGCCCATGGGCTTCTTACTCCGTCTTCACCTACTACTACTACTTCTGCCACAACTACCTCCACTAGCTACTAACCTGATGAAGTAGAGGTAGAAGTTGACGGCGTGGTTGGCATCGCCGATGGCCCTCAGCACCCTGGAGCACAGCCCTTTGCGGGCCATCTCCACGCTGCCGGGCTCCGGCTTCCACCACTGCTGCACCACCATGTAGACACACACGGGCATGGTGGTCAGCAGCAGCACAGAGGACGTCACCAGCAGCAGAATGGTGGCCTGCCGCTGCATCACCCCTCGTCTTCTGGCAGCAGCAGGGGCTGCACCAGCAGTGGAGGATGATGACACGCTGTGGTCCCTCGTCTGCCTTCCTCGAGTTCGATTCCCTCGTAGAGCGGAATGTTGTGGGTAGCTGCTGCCTTGGTGATGTTCCTTCAGACAAGGTTTTGGGCGGCTGTTTGTTCCAGGTTTGCGACGCTGAGCGCTGTTGCTGTTGCTGCTGCCGGTGTTGCCTGCGTTGGTGTTGGAGGAGGATCTGAAAGAGGGAGTGGTGTGGGCGGAGGTGGAAGAAGAAGAGGTGAGCGAGAGTTGGAGTCGCCGAGCACGGCTGATGAGGACGATGATGGAGACGTTGAGAGAGAAGAGGAGGGTGCAGGGCAGGAAGCCGTAGGCTGTGATTTGGGCCCACTGCCAGACCTTCATCATGTCTCTGGGAACAGAAGACCGTGCAGTGTAATAATACTAATCTCACAGTTCGTTGTGTCAAATTTTGTTGAACAACATAGGCCCTACTCTTTGCGATATAAAGTGATTTAAATCATACTTCAAAATGTGTATTCCTTGGGGGAATTGCCCTTTACCCCACATCAGTGTTTACATTCTGTCCTTCATCCCAAACGCAATACTTTAACACGGGTTTTTGGTCGCGCGACTGAACTAAGACAAACCATGGGGCTGCCGCTTGAAAGGACAACGAGTCCTCCACCCTTTTCCCCATCCGCATTTGAAGGTCAAAGTTCATGGTCGAGGTTATAATTACTAGTGCTGAAAAGAATAGTCCAGCTTTACGCAGTTTAACAGCGTACTGAATTCCAAGCGATTCCGTGTAGCAGTTCACAAGATAGGCTATGCAAGAACATATAAATAAACACACAAATAAGCGTATAATGACACAGGAGACCGCATACTAAACGCTCTCCTCTATGGAGTGGTATGTCCGTTTAATTTGAAGACTACACCCCTTAACTGTTCCCTTCATCCACCACACCTTGGCCTTGTTACGCTCTTCTTTAGTGACACGCAAACGCACACACAGGTATTCAATGCGTAGACACATACTAACAAACAAACAGGTACATGCATACATAAACCACACACACACACACACACACACACACACACACACACACACACACACACACACACACACCTGTATTGGGCATCCACGATACAGGTCTGCCTGCCCCCACCGTCCCTGACAGTGACCGCGAAGAGGATCGGAGAGGTGAAGGTCAAGGTCAACAACAGGAGCACAGCCAATCCGGTGGCGGCTCTCTGCGAGGTCCACGTGCGCGCCACGCGCAGGGGTTGCCAGACGGCGAAGAAGCGCTCCACTGCCATGGCAACCAGCACCCAATTTGCATAGAGCACCAGGTGGTTGCCCAGGAAGAACATGAGCTTGCAGCCCACCAGACCCACTGACACCTGCACAGAACAGTGAGTGACACACTGGAAAAACGTGATAAAACCAACACTAGGCTATATAGTGCAAAGTGTGTAGGGGAAGACGGGGTAAAAAGCGCATGGGCGGGTAAGAAGCCCACCCCAATTATCTCATAAAATGAAGCAAATTTCAGTCTCATTTTGCCCATGAGACGAGCGTTAATGTCTAGCATTCGTCTCATGGGCAAATTTGACTGAAATTTTCTTTATTTCATGAGATAATTGGGGTGGGCTTCTTACCCGCCCATGCGCTTTTTACCCCGTCTTCCCCTACTGAACATATTATATATTGGTATTACTTCTAGTCGAAACTCGGACTGCTCTCACATGGAGAACGCGTCGGTGCTAGTGCAGCACTACCCATTTTGTATGTGTGTGTCAACTCAAATCAAGTCAAAATGATCTTTATTGCGTGTGTGTGTGTGTGCGTGTGTGTGTGTGTGTGTGTGTGTGTGTGTGTGTGTGTGTGTGTGCGTGTGCGTGCGTGCGTGTGTGCGTGCGTGCGCGTGTGTGTGCGTGTGTGTGTGTGTGTGTGTGTGTGTGTGTGTGTGTGTGTGTGTGTGTGTGTGTGTGTGTTAGAAAGGGGAGGGTTGGACTCGAGGAAATCTAGGAAATCTAGCTATCAATTTGGTTCATGCAGGCAGCGGGACTCACCCTGCTCTGACTTATCGACTTTTCATGGCCATGGGTTGCTTTGCGTGTGTATAAAGCGCATGGGTTAGACGTGCTTAAACAAAAGATGTGCAAGGATCCGAAGGGTGTGCTGCACTTTAAAAGTGGACCCTGACCGATGAGCGTTTGCAAGAAACACATCGAGATTACCAGAAAGACAGCATGTTAAAGATGAGGACTAGAAAGTAGGTTTAGGCTTGATTTCGTCATGAGCAGTATTTACTTTTTAATATGTGTATTCGCATGCAAACAATATGACTAGGTCTGCTTTTGTTACGAGTGTGTGTTTACTTTTTAATTTGTTCATGTTAAAAATGAATAATGTAATGTAGGAGTAGGTTTCATGTTGCCATGGGTACATGTATTTACATTTTAAATTGTGCATGCTAAGATGAGTAGGTAAAGTAATACTATGTTTGACTTATTATGTGCATGGGTTTCTTTTCAAATAAGTACATTTTAATGATGAATATATAAAGTATGATTGAAGGTTTTTTCATGTTTGCACACTTCTCTACTTTTGAATGCTTAAAGATGAGTGTGAAAAGTAGGATTGGGTTTTATTTTCCCGTGTGTATGCGCTTACTTCACACATTTTGAATGTTAATAATGAGCATAGATAATAATAATAATAGGTTTGATTTTGTTATTGATGTGTTACAATATAGGGATGTTTTTTGCATGCTTTATATTACTTTGTATGTGTTTATTTTCGTTTTCCATTTTCTACTTTTATATATGTATTCTGTCCAGAGGGCTGGATGTAAAAAAGCATGTTATTGCTTACTCTATTACCCTCTATAAATACAATTCATTCATTCATTCATTCATTATTCTCTCTCTCTCTCTCTCTCTCTCTCTCTCTCTCTCTCTCTCTCTCTCTCTCTCTCTCTCTCTCTCTCTCTCTCTCTCTCTCTCTATCTCTCTCTCTCTCTCTCTCTCTCTCTCTCTCTCTGCCCCCCCCCTCTCTCTCTCTCTCTCTCTCTCTCTCTCTCTCTCTCTCTCTCTCTCTCTCTCTCTCTCTCTCTAACTCACTCTCTCTCTCTCATTGTCAACGTTAAGCATATTGTTGCACGCAAGGCACTGACAAGACTAAGACCAGGTATTTCCCCGTTAAGGCCACATCGTGTTTCAAATGCATTTTGTGCTTATATGTCCTAAATATGACGACCATAGGGAAAGATATATACCAGCTAAATTCTATGGACAACCAACAGGCTTTAGATTGTCCCTTCTACTTGCAAATGCGAACAGTGTCATCGTAAATAGTTTAGCCACATATGTCGATAAAGCTTTGCAAACGAGACGGTCACTGTTAAACTTGACGGTTTGTTTTGTGTTATGCTTGTCAGCATTAATGTCTGAATGCAATTAATTCTTTCTTAATGGTTACTAAAATTATGTTTATGATTTTGTATTTCACTTTCGTATCAGTGATATGGGCAAAAGGCCTAATCATTAAACCAATTGTTCATTGTTCACTGTACTCTCTCTCTCTTTCTTTGTTTCTCCCATTTGTCTCTCTCTCTCTCTCTCTCTCTCTCTCTCTCTCTCTCTCTCTCTCTCTCTCTCTCTCTCTCTCTCTCTCTCTCTCTCTCTCTCTCTCTCTCTCTCTCTCTCTCTCTCTCTCTCTCTCTCTCTCTCTCTCTCTCTCTCTCTCTCTCTCTCTCTCTCTCTCTCTCTCTCTCTCTCTCTCTCGTGATAAGACAAGTTGTGACCGCTAGCTTTCCAGGTGACATTTTCAATTAGTTTATTTAATGGTTTATGTAATGCAGTGTAATGTATATATTGTGCACTCTGTGATGTTTATTATTATTATTATTATTAGTCCCCGAGCCGAAGGTTCGGGGAACTATTGTTTTTGTCTGGTCCGTCCGGCGTGCCTCCGTCCGGCTACTCGTCCGTTTTTCTCAAAAACTATTCAGTCTATCATCATCAAATTTGGCATACTAGTTTGCCATGATGCAAGCTATCCACTGATGTATTTAGTTTTACATTAAGGTCAAGGTCGCGCCAGTTACGGGGTTCAAACCCCGAAACACATAATCGCTAATATCTCGCGAAGTTTTGCATGTATTTTAATGCAGTTTTTTCCACAACATTTATTGATGAATGGTCTACAACACAGTTGTCATGAATTTTTCTGCGCGCGCGTGTGCGCATGATCGCGCGCGCTCAAATCACGGGTCCGAACCCCAAGGCTATATATAAAAAAAACTATTCAGTTACGTGCTGTTTTGATGCGTTTGTAATGATTAGTGTGTAGTATAAAAAAAAAAAGCAACACGCGCATCGCCAAGCGGCAGATAAGTTCCCGAGTCGCTAAGCATGGGATAAGCCCGCTGTGCCCTAGGCCCTTTGTGTCACAGGCCCGATATGTCCCACTTCTTTCCGGCCGTCCATCCGTCCGTGCGTGCGTCCTGTTTTCAGTTCTCAATGGTCTCCCCGCTGTGTGTACAGCCGACACATTCCGATTTCGCAGTAGCTCGGCGATGCTGCGAGGTGACTTTGCAGCCGCTCGGCGTTGCACTTGTTATTATTATTATTATTATTATTATTATTATTATTATTATTATTTCCTCTCACTCTGCACTAGGCCTTATTGTCTGAACGTGGAATCTTTCGGATGAGACGATAAACCGAGGTCCCGTGTGCCCATCCACTTAGCACACGTGAAGCCCAGTGACAACGAAAAAGTTGTCATTAGTTTTGGTCAAAATGTACCCACCTCATCCTCCCTCATCGGTCACACAAAATCGCATGTAAATAAAAACAAATGGCTGCGACGCGCGCGCTCTCCATGTGGGAGCAACCCGAATATCACAGAGACGACCCTGTGATTATAAAGTACCAAATACCAGTAGTAGTAGTAGTAGTAGTAGTAGTAGTAGTAGTAGTAGTAGTAGTAGTAGTAGTAGTAGTAGTAGTAATAGTAGCAGTAGTACTGGTAGAGGGTCTACTTGATAATGTAAGAAAAAAACCCAGTAGAGAATAATGAAGACTCATGTAGACAGTAGACTTAATGAACCATCATGTATCACAGACGTAGGCAGAGACGCAGAGAGAAAAAAACAACGAGAGACACAGAGAAAGACACAAAAGAGATGATAAAGACAGAGAAAAACTAGAGCGTTAAGATGCTAAATCACCAACCGCGCGGCAGCGTTATTCGGCTCCAGTGACCTTGACCTTTGAACCATGACCTTCATTATCGCACTTGGGCTAGAGCTCTCCATTACCTACCCGCATGCAAACTTTGAGCATCCTAAGTCCATCCGTTCAAATGCCAGAGAGGATACATACAAACATACAAACATAGTCCGCCTCAGACACGAGTGAAAACATTACTAATCCGCTCTCTACGATCGCGGTTAGTATCTTGCGCTTTAGTCAACACCCCACATAGCCTTTCTCAAGTTTTCTTATTGACAAATTTCACTGGAAGCAACAGTCTGCCATTTTTGGGGGAAAGGGATATGTATGAATATAATTAATAGCCTAGGAATATTTTCATCAAAACTGAAAGAAGAGAACTTTGAGATCGATTGAGGGTCGCAAGCATGAGAACAAAGATTGCCCGAGGGTTGGTTGTTCTCACCTTGTGCTGTCCAAACAGCAGCAGCAGCACCTTGACCGCGATGGTCAAGTTGTCCACCACGGCCAGCGTGCTGATGTAGAGGGCCGGGGAGCCCAGCGACCTCATCTTGCAGATGACCACCAGGCACAGCAGGTTGCCCGGGAAGCCGAAGGCCAGGATGACCCACATGTAGCTCTCCTTGAACAGCTTCTGCGTGGAGTGGTAGTACTTCAGGTCCTCCAGTTCCTCTGGGCTCAAAGAGGACGAGGACGAGGAGGAGGAGGTTCGATTGTTTGAGTCGCTGGACACGTTGTGGGAGAAAGCGTCAGCAGTTAGGGTCGAGGTGGTGGTGGTGGTCGTGGTGGCGGCAAAGCTGGTAAAGGGAAGAAGTGTGGTGGTCATGATGGTTGATGTTGATTGTGGAGGTGGGATAGTGTTTGTCTTAATGTAAAAATCGCAGTCGTTGCCACTTGCAATTTCTCTTATCAGAGATAATAAAGTTGTGTTTGAGTGGAGTCCGTCGATTTTGAAAGTGGGGAACTGGGCTGGGTTGAGGGGTTCGGGGATGACAAATCAGACGCCGATACCCATTTTACTACTACTCCCTTTGGATGGGTTGGTATCGTGACAGCAGGTCCAACTTGAACTCTTTGTTGGTTTTTCAATGTCAAGTTCATTCACTGCACACACACACCAAAAGAGACAAATGTAAGCCTAATGATCATGATGCCAAGAGAAGAAATTAACAAGAAAACCTGTAGCTAGCTGGTGAAAATACTTGTCTTCTGCTAAAGTGATTTCAGCTTTTGAGATTAAAACAGAATCAAGTATTTACCGTAATATGGACATTGGTTGGTTGTAAGGAAACAAAGAAAGAACGCAGTTAAACGTGGCAATGAAAACAAACTGTTGTTCGAATAAGCATCAAAGTGTTAAAATAGGCAATGATAAATATTTGTGTAAGAGGATGTTGTTTTCTTTCCCTTCTCTATGTGACCTAACTATAATCTGCATCTACCTTTACCTAGAGAGTCAACCATTTCATAAACTGGAAATTTAGTCTATGTTGTTTTTCAATTAATAATGAATGGCCAGTTTCAAATTGTTTTTGTTCTTTCAAATTCCAAGCTATTATTTTAAAAACCCAAGTCTATCGGGATGGAAAGGAGACTGACGCGATATGGACAGTCAAATATTTGCTGGATAGTAATTATGTAGGGAACGTGATACTAAATCAAACTCCATCACGTTTTCATTTTGCAGCAGATCTCAACTGAAGACTGTTGAGACAATCAAACATTATACCAGTGACACTGAAGCTAGAGGCTAAAATGCTATCAAGTGCAAGAGCAAGAGAACAAACAAACAACGGACAGTTCTGTAAATGCTTAAATTGAAACAAAATAATGATACCTACTATGAATAATTGATGAATTTTAAGCAAGGGTAATACACCATTGTCCCAAAACCACCATAGACCAAGCATTCCAGCTAACTAATCTACTTTTGGTTTTTTCCAACAATCTACAAGTCTGAACAGGATTAAATTTATTGTGCATAAAGTCAGTTACAGGGAGGGACTCACTACCTAAACTCCAAAGCTGACAGACCTGTCAGCGTGTAACTTGGCAGACGTTTCAAATATTGGCATAAATCGATTTTTGACACGTTCAAAGTGCACCAATCTTACTGTGCTGGTTCCTTTCGTGCACAGTATATCCTTTAGCCTTTAGGAAGGTAAGGGGTTGCTTGGAAGACTATAGTCACTTCCAAAAGAAAAGCGAAAATTTCAGACACCGTTCTAAATACTTTTAGTTTTTTTGTTATTTTTCCCCTTGCAAAGAAGGTTATTATGTTTTCAATAACACATGTTAAAACGAGACAATATTTTTTTAAAGAACTAAATAACACGATGATTAACTCAATCATACCGAATAGCCATCATTATCAAATAAACAAGTCAGCATATTATACATTAGCAGCAATTGAAAATAAATCTCCTCTAAAGAATCCACTAGGGTTTGCTTGTTTTTTTAATATTAAAAACAAACCCAGCTTCACAAGGGGTTTATCTATAATATAAGAACAAAAGAAAGAAAAACAAAACAAAAAATAGAACATAAAAGGAACATAAAAAGGAGCGTGTGTGATTATGATCAACATCAACATTTCGAAAATAAAATTACGAAGAGCCGTTCTAAATAATTAAACTAGCATTTATTCGTAAACTTTGAGATCATAGCCCCAATAATATACAGGGCAAAGCAAAAATATCACACCCAGCGTTAATAATGCGTCGCTGACAGGCGACAGCAGCCTTGTGCATTTGCTACGTTCCTACAATCGAAGTTGACAGCATTTTTGTAAATGAAGTTTTGCATTATACGGCTTTTTTTCTCTCCAAAGAATATCAAGTTTCACAGTAGCAGCAAGTTTGAGTTTTAGTTTCCTTATTTTTTTCTTCAACTCTTCAACAAATTGACTATCTATTTATACGAGCCATATTCATATTGATATAGAAAAGGTTCTATCCATTCATATCGATTCTTGCTCCCTCTATATACTTTTCCTTCACAGCACACACACACGCTTCACATTCGATGCTTAGTGGATTCTGTCAAAACCTGTGAATGCTATGATACTCTTCACCCTCCTAAGCCTTCACAACACTGATTTCGATGATAACTTGAGCATGCCCAGAACGATAGTTTGTGACTGGCGACACGTGTGTGCCTGCTGATAGCAAACATGTGGGACAAGGGATAAGCTTCAGCTGCTGAGACTCAGAAAATGCAATTGAACAAATAGGCTTGTTGGGGGGGGGGGAGAGAGAGAGAGAGAGAGAGAGAGAGAGAGAGAGAGAGAGAGAGAGAGAGAGAGAGAGAGAGAGAGAGAGAGAGAGAGAGAGAGAGAGAGAGAGAGAGAGAGAGAGAGAGAGAGAGAGAGAGAGAGAGAGAGAGAGAGAGAGAATACGAATACGAATACGAATGTTTTTTAATGAGGGTAAACAGATAAGCTTTCGCTTCTTTACACCATGCCCTCAAGGAGGAAAAAAACAAACCATGACTATCAAATAACAAGAAAACAAGAAACAATGCAAATAAGCAAAAATGGGGAAAAACACATTAAGTTTTCAAGATCAAGCAAAAATACAAACATCATTTAACAAAACAAAATTCAAATATCATAGACCACACACACACACACACACACACACACACACACACACACACACACACACACACACACACACACACACACACACACACTCTCTAAGTACACAGAAAAGAAAATACATCACAGAGTTACTTAATCCGCGGCGTACAGGAAGCAAAAACATTGTAGCAAGTATGCTCATAATTAATGCATACATGTACTAATTACTTGTTGTAATTGTTATGAGCACGAATATTTTAGTAAGTCGTTGTTTTGCAACACCAATAGATATGGAAGTGAAATAAATATGATAATTTAGAGCTTGTTTAAGAGGTGTTTATGGTATGTTCTCTTAAAAGATGAGACACTTGCTATATTTGTATTGATATTTTCCATATCATTCCACAGTTTGCTACCAGAGTAGGTAAGGGAGGTCATAAACAGGTTTGTTCTGGGGCGAGGAATATATACTTTACTTTTGTTTCGAATGTTAGTAATAGGAAATCGTTTGCATAAGTAGGTTGGTGTCAGTTTATACATAATTTTGTACATGAAAACAGCTTTATTAAGGTTCAACTTAGAATCTATTGGAAGAATGCCTAGTTCCTTATAATCATTATTTTGTAGGGAAGACGACTTAAGAAGAACAATTTTAAGAGCGCGCTTGTAGAGTCTTTTTAGCGGCTTTAAGCAGTTTTCGCTAGCAAGATCCCAACACGTAGAAGCATAATCTATTTCGGGCTGAATATATGCATTAAAAAAGAGTTTTCGTGTATATGATCATCTAGGAAATGTTTTATTCTATTAAGTTGGAATACTTTCTTAGCTATTTTGTTTTACAAATGACAGAGATGTGCTTAGACCATGATAAATTGTTATCAATAGTTACACCCAGTAATTTACATGAATCTACTTCTTCAAGAAGACTGTCATAAATTTTGAGTTTAGGCAGATTATCTTTTAAGTTTTGTCTTTTTTGTCGAGTAGTTATTAAGAGAGAGAGAGAGAGAGAGAGGAGAGAGAGAGAGAGAGAGAGAGAGAGAGAGAGAGAGAGAGAGAGAGAGAGAGAGAGAGAGAGAGAGAGAGAGAGAGAGAGAGAGAGAGAGAGAGAGAGAGAGAGAGAGAGAGAGAGAGAGAGAGAGAGAGAGAGAGAGAGAAACAGGGTTTGAGTTGCATAGTCTGGAAGTGTACAATTATTTGTTCTTATTCAGACCAGTTGGTACCAGAGTTCCGAGAATGGTAATGATTTTGGACTCATGAACTTCCTGTAGGCCGTGGTCGAAGAGTTCTGACGCAAAGCTGCGAGTTTTGCGTGGGTGAAGCAGTGTGGCGACCCCCCGTTGAAATGAAGACCCACAGGAGTGTCATTTTGTAGTTTCATAGACATATGGCTGGTACCCACGTGTCGTCATATCCGGCCACAAGGAGCGCCATATTATGGGAGACCGCCATCTTAGTCACTAACTTTGTTTGAAAAATGCCAGATCGATGCTGCGTATTTGGCTGTTCCAATTCGAAACTTACCTAAATTGTATTTATAACATCTGGATGTTTTCTTTACACGTTTAGATAACATTTTCACTTTGTTTACACACAAATAAGGACTAAGATGACGACACTTCCGTTGGAAGGGTCGAGATGCGCACGCAGGTGGGTTGGAGCCATAGCAGATGTTCTTCAAAACGGTCTGCAAGTGGTTGATACGTTTCACCTACATACCTTTTGTTGCACAGGCTGCACGTGACAATGTACACGTTTGGAGACTGACAGGTGAAGCTGCTGCTAATGATGACGTGGCGACTTGATGGATCGCATAAATCAGTGGCAGGATCGATGAAGCAGCAGGTCTTGCATCTGGAGTTGCCGCAAGGGACATTGCCAGGGAGTAAAGGATCGCTGCTGCTGGTCTTCAGTGACGACCAAACCAACTGATTCTTAATATTGCTTAACTGAACCGATTAGTCTTCTTTTCACAACCAACTGATCTCTAATGTTGCTTTACCGAACCAAGGGAATATTCTTTTCCATTGATCTCTGATGTTGCTTTACCGAACCAAGATAGTCTTTTTTGCACAACCATTGTAACAGTTAATTTAAGCATAATTATTATCATAACTCACGCCAACAATCACCAATCAAAGCACCGAAGAACCCCAACATTGTTGGACCTCATGCTTGTTTTTTTCTTCAATGTGCAGTAACACCGGTACTGAAATTGTGAATAGACGTTTTCGGAGAAAAAACACACCGAGTGGAGACCACTACGTAAAAAGTAGAGTAGTCTATCTCGACCGAATCGGTCAAACCATAAAGGTCAAGATGTGCCACCCCCCTACATTTCTCGGTTAATTCCATTTTTCCGTTTTTGTCTTTCTTACCAAACATGAAGCTGTATTTTATGAACATTTTCAGCTAATTATCTTTGTTCAATAATTAATTGCAGTCATGATAAAGGCCATTATCTAATAGGACCCCCCCCCCCCCCCCCCCCCCCCCCTATGTACTGCAGTACACCGCGGCATTTGTCACAGTCCTGGTTCATTGCGTTTTTCCGTCTTATACGGTGGGGTGGGGGGTGGTCCTATTAGATAATGGCCTTTATCATGACTGCAATTTATTATTCCAAAAAGATAATTAGCTCAAAAGGTTCATAAAATACAGCTTAATGTTTGGTAAGAAAGGCAAAAACGGAAAAATGGAATTCACCCAGAAATGCAGGGGGGGGGGGGGGGAGGGGCACATCTTTACCATGGCGTGGAAGGGTGAAACTACCAAGTGAGTGAGCGACTTGCAAACATTTTAAAGAGAAAGAGGGGTGGTTACAAGTAGCTACAAACTGATTGCACTTGCAGCACTTTGCAAACTCGCAAAGAAAATAAACATTGAGATTGACCCAGACAGCTTGATAGCAAAAATATGCGAGAAACTCAAACTGAGTATGTCTATTCAAACGCAGCACGAGGCGACTGCAATAGGCTGTATAACTTTCTATTCAACCGACCTTCAAGCGCGATAATTCGCACACACCATGAGATTACTCCCCTTAATTATTTGCGAACAATTCCTATCACACATTGTGTATTATTATCACAATACTATACATTGCTTCATTATAGTTATCCTAAAGACGCACACTTCGTATTATCGTGTGTGTGTTTTCTTATTTGCGCACAGTTGCTAAATAACAATATATTGTTATAAAAACGTATCCTCTTCCCAGAGCTAAAGAACATAAATCAGCAATAAGTATTTCCTTTCACAAGGATCCCCTTACTACCCACACCAGTTATTTGGTTCGATCAGTTCCTGACTGTGTGACCTTTACAGGCCTATCTACCCCTTCAGCCATTCCCTTTCCGTTAGTATACCCAATCCTGTCCACTGTCTTCGCTAGACCTTTCATGACACCACCCAGCATCTCGTCTTTATCCTTTCTACCGATCTTGTCAAGCAACAAACTAAGTAAGCACTATGCATCTCTGGCTGCACTGATGATGTCGACTAATACTCAAACGGGACAATCCTCACTTGTACTCTTTCCCATTTCTACCTACCACAGACTTATCCTTCACAATTCTCCTTCCTGTTTACTCCCCATTCTTTTTTGTGAAGGGGTGGGTTATGGTGCTGGGGAGTTGCGTTATTACCCTTTTCTTTCGCAAACCATGCTCTTCTTATTGACTTGAGCTGAACTAATAGATCAAGAAGCCAGGAGAAGGGATTGAGTTATTTACGAAAGCGCTGCCCCGTGTAATTAGGGAGAGACATCTTCCATCAGCTGCGTTGCTGGAGTGTTAATATTGTATACGTGCTATCACTGACTGGAACATATCAAAACTGGCATAAATATACGAAAGTGACGGGGGGGGGGGGGGGGGGGGGGGGGGGGGGGGGGGGGGGGGAGATGAAGAGGGAGGGTGAATAAAGAGGGAGAAAGAAGAGTGAGAGTAAGGACAAACAAACAGATACATGGAGAGAGACTGAAGACTGAACATTTGTATCATATCACGGGGTAATTGGGAAAGGACGAAACGAGTTAGTACAATATTGGATACAATACAGTATACCTAGGCTCACCTACGTCAGCAGGGGCCCTAGATTCCTAGGCTAATAAGTAGATGCATTTTGACCACGAGAGGGCCCCTATCATGAATATTAATCACCAATGTTGCAAGCAAAAAGTAGAAGACGACGAAAATGGTGTTTTACGTCCTCTTGGTCTGAATCAGACACATATGGGACATTTGTAAATACAAATATGGTGGGAACAATACTGGAGGCAATGCCCGGAGGCAGTACGAAACCAGTAAAGTCCCGATTTTTTAAATTAATACAGATAGCTGTAGCGGTGACCACGCCTCGGTTAAACCTCATCGGCTATGGCACCGCCACAAGTATTGTTAAAGTAGAAGACAGACTAGTCAGGCAGTTAAGATGGAGTTAAGCAGAGTAGTGGTAGGAGTTAAGCAGAGTAGCTGCAGTAGTGAGGTAGAGCAGTCGCAGTAGATAAGTAGTGTAGATGAAGGCTAGGAAGTGAATAGTCATGGGTTAGCCAAAGAGCAGAAACAGGCTTGGGTTAGGGTAGAAATAGGTTAGGAAGAGAATATTAATGGGTTAGGGTTAGGAATAAAGTACTAAGGGAAATATTTTGGAACAGTTAGCTTAAACGTTAGAGACGGCAAATTAGTAAACAAGGATCATAGAGTTGCTGTGCCAGATTTATGGAATGAGAAATGTGAACTGTGGGATTACTAGTGTAAAACAAAAAGGACTGATTAAGTTAAATGGTTAGTGAAATGGAGAACATATTGTTAGATAATGAATGATTAAAGGGCAATACAATTTAGCTAAGTGAAAGGGTTTAGGTGTCGTGTTTCTTGGAATAACTTCCCCAGGAGAAGGTATGTTTTACATTATCCTTATTTGTTGTTCCCTTGTAATACAAAACATTATCATTGTTGTAAATCCGTTGTTCCGTATCCATGGAAACCCTTGTTTGCAGTGCTTATATATCCTCATTTTCTGGAATTTGTCAGTCCCTGTCTTACCTTTATTCCTTGTCTTTCCTTCTCTTGCATGCGCTGTTCTCAAACTGTTTTGTGAAGTCTAGTCTCTCTCTCTCTCTCTCTCTCTCTCTCTCTCTCTCTCTCTCTCTCTCTCTCTCTCTCTCTCTCTCTCTCTCTCTCTCTCTCTCTCTCTCTCTCTCTCTCTCTCTCTCTCTCTCTCTCTCTCTCTCTCTCTCTCTCTCCCATGTGGCATTCATTCTCCCCTTGTCTATATCTCTGTGTGATGTCCGTGTTTCAAGGAGTTGCCACACCTTAGCTACATCCCCCACCCTTCCCCATTTGTCCGTCGTGGCCAGATTCCCACCTGGTCCGTGATCATTACACAAGGATTGAGATCTTAGGCCAAGACTATTCTTCCAATCTATCCTGAGAGAGAGAGAGAGAGAGAGAGAGAGAGAGAGAGAGAGAGAGAGAGAGAGAGAGAGAGAGAGAGAGAGAGAGAGAGAGAGAGAGAGAGAGAGAGAGAGAGAGAGAGAGAGAGAGAGAGAGAGAGAGAGAGAGAGAGAGAGAGAGAGAGAGAGAGAGAGAGAGGGGGATATGTGGTTGGGGGGGATTCAAACATTTCAATATCAACGTAATCCTATATTGCTTGATCATGAGTACCATCACTTTCTTTCAATATGTCTTGATGTTTCCAAAACTTTATCGTTTTCCCCAAGCGTTTCCATTCTGTCATCATCTTTCCATTTCATGTCCGGTCCTGGATCTTTGTCTTTATAAATCAGGGTTATTTTTTTGGGCAATATTTTGCAACTTCTGTAATGTGTCAATATTTTCTTTCTTGAAAAGATGTGGGACACAAATCACGTGCTGTGTTCTCAATGCCCTCTTATTTATTTATTTATTTATGTATTTATCTATTTATTAAGTGGGGGTGTATCACTTCAATAGAGTCACCTACCTTTATTTATTTTCACCATCTTCTCTCCAGTCCTTGTGTCACTATATTCATTCTTATTGTTCATTTTGTTGTTGTTGTAGGAAATACATATTTACGAACTGTCTTTATATCTAACTCAGCCTTAATTAAATGTATTTCCATTTAACGACCGAACTCTTTGAACAGCGCTTATCTGGCATCGAAAAAGGAAGAGAGAAGTCTGCGAAGTGACAAGGAAGAGGGCAACCCTAGACAACGCATTCCTCGCACTTGACTGCCTGGCATTATTACCATTTCGTTCCGGCAGAATCAAGGGGGGGGCAGACGACCGAATCTCACGTCTGACTCTTCCCTCAGTAGGTCACTAGCCACCGGAGGATACAGGCGTTGAAGAAGTGGGTGAAGGGCAGAGGAAAGGAGGAAACCAGAAGTGGGGGGTGGGAAAATACATCACTGTTAGTTTTCTGTGACACCTTAGTTCCACTAAAAGGCTACACTGCATACGATTCGATTCCAATGCGTTGCGATTTGACATTTTGTGAGGCACGATGCTCTGTGAAATTCTGCCGTCTAAATACATCTGATGAAATCCTACTATTTATGTTCACTATCTTTGTAGCCCCTCGTACACGAATCTGAAGACATATCTGCATTTTTTTTTTACCAGACATTTGATTTGATTCGTGTATTGAGGTCTTCTCTCTCTTGCCATTAGGTCTGTTTCTGCTATATTCCATTTATGTTATCTGTGTGTGTTCGCGTTGTATTGCGTTTGTGTTTGAATGCGCTTTGAATGCTAACGTGTGTGCGCGCTTTGATTTGATTTCTATCAAGATTCAGCGCCGTATAAATACTGTATGTTGTTGTTGTTGTTATAGTGAACGAAAAGAGCATAATTATTTGTAGACGGACGTATTTCACGTGAGTCATGGCTCGCAGACGTCGTCATAATCGCATCTGTACTAAATTAAAAGTTTATACTTTTATTCTCGTTAACGAAAAGGAACAAGAACGACCATGACATCTCACGAGTTTCCGTCTTTATTAAGGGTCCTTTTTTCCATGATTTGTTTATAGATAATATAAATAATACAGGATAAGCAATAGATTCTCTGCCGGGGATAGCTCACTTCAGTTATTCTTTTAACATTGTAAAGCATTCGATGTGACAGATACAAAAGGGAACAATAACAAACAACTGACCATCGACGTAAAATTATGCTCACACAAACACACGCACGCGCGCACACGCACACGCACGCGCGCACACGCACGCACGCACGCACGCACACGCACACGCACGCACACACACACACACACACACACACACACACACACACACACACACACACACACACACACACACACACACACACACACACACACACACACACACGCACACGCACACGCACACACACACACACACACACGCACACACACACACACACACACACACACACACACACACACACACACACACACACACACACACACACACACACACCAAAGAATGAATTAATAATAACAAAATGCCCAGAAAGCCCCCAGGGGCAAACAAGGCGGGAAATATGCAGGAAACAAACACGGGCCATTTTCCTGTTAACCTCATCGATCCCAGTAATTTGTACACGGTCTTCTGTATTTATCCCCATGTCTGACCCTCTTTTAGCCAACGACATTATTTATGTGTGCTTGCTTTTACATTTGGTTGATCGCTGTTTTTTGTTGTACAGTAAACCAATATCCCTGGCATTTTCTATGTTCAATTACAGTCTGTCAGGATAACCTTCTTTTGTTCGGTTTTATCAGTTTTGATTCTGTAGCATTTTGTTGTGGGTTTTTTTGCATTATTTTATTTGCTTATTTTCTTCAAAATGCATGTAGCGTCAAGGGAAATAATAGAAATAAGGTCGTGTTTGGGAACAGCTTTGATACAGTAACAAATTGCCCGAGGAACAAACAGTTTTTGTGTTTGTTGTTTATTAAACATCGTGTTGTTTCTCTTGCAGTTTCAAGTGCAGATGCTCAATGCCCAAATCTAATTTGTGAATGTTCGCTTTCGCCCCCCGCCCTCTCTCTCCCTTTCCTTTACCCCCTAAAATACACGCACAATTATCAATTAACAACCACCAATATAATACTATATTTTGATATAACCAACAAGAAGTTAAATTCATGCAGTAAATATATTGTGCGTGTGACTGGTGTCTAGTATTGTAAATGGACCTGCTCTCATTTCTTGCAATTGCGTCCTTTTTTGTGGTTTCTTGTTTCCCTCTGTTTTTACTTGGTAATGTTTGGTATGGATCTTATTTAAAACTAGCAGCAACGCCCTGCGTTCGCTTCGCTTCCCGGCAGCTTTTCCCCGGCACAGGTCTTTAGAATAGCAGTTGCTCTCTCCTGTTCTTTTTACCTTGTATACCAACAACTGTAGAGGTACTGAGAATGTTCTTATCATAAAATATTCAGACGATTCGGCCATGCAAGACCTTTCAAATTCTGATTCTCACTACTTTAGTCAAGCTGCGAAATTCTGTCTGTGGTGTAAAGAAAACTATCTGGACCTCAATGTGCTCGAAACAAAAGAAATGTTAATAGACTTTAGGAAAGATCCATCCCCTGTGCCAAAGGTAGAAATTGATGGTAAAACAGTGGAAAGAGTATCAGAATACAAATACTTAGGTACCATTTTGGACGACAAACTGACTTTCGACAAGAACACACAGAACATACATAAGAAATGTCAATCAAGATTGTTTATTCTGCATAGACTGAGAAACATTGGTATTAACTCAAATATTTTGCATACGTAACTTTTAAAGTCAACTCCAGGGCACAGAAATCATTCATCCCCAGATCCATCCACCTTCTAAACTCATGATTCTTTTAGGTTTAAATGTGTGTTCATCGTGTTAAAAGAAACTATGCATGCTTATCCTTAGACGTGTATGTATCCACATATAATGTGTATTTTTAAGCGTGTATTATGTGTAACCTTTAAATATGTACATTATGCTCACGCATGCTAAATGTCTATATACCGATGTACAAGTAGTGCAAAGAGGCCTGCCAGCCGTGAGATATAAAACAATATCCAGAGATATCATTTGCATATATTAACCCATAGGCTCAGTGTAAACGCGCGTGAGAAAAGGTGTAAGAATACACCGTTGCTATTAGAAACTTGACGTCACAGTTATATATCTCACGGCTTGTACACTCGCATGCGACTATCTGCAGTACTCAAACCATATTTTCTTTATTTGCATCAAGTGATGATTAGTAAAACAAAAAGCCCAAACATACTCCTAACCCTATGCCTTAACTCGATAAATGCGAAAGGTTGTTTATGATGAACATTTTACATTGAAAAAAATATTGTGAAGAGTAAGTTTTAGTGAAATTGCAAATGATAAAAATAGCGGCTGACAACTACATACTCAAGTTAGTGTCACTGCAAATAGCGCCTTCTGAGCAGGACACCAAAAAACGTCATCTTAGTGAACTTACGCAATCACTGAAATTACGTCATCATTGAAAGTTCGTCATTGGCGAAATGACAATAACTATGGCCTGTGATTGCAGTGTAAAACGAATATGTTATTGTAAAGGATATTTTTTTATACAGCAAATTCCAGTAGGTTCATGTTTCGATTAATAATCAGTTTCCTTTCATAATGTATCAATGTGCAAGATCAAAATAGCTCACGACTTTCTAACTTGGAGAACTATATTATTTGTGGATGAGTGGGATTTTCTTGCTACGGTGAAGTGGTTAGTATTATTTTAGATCTGCATGCATGGCCGTCTCACTTCTTCGTTGCGTGTTTGATTATCATCTGAAAGAGGTAAAATATCGGTATATATCCGTTATTAGGATTTGCGAGTGTGATATTGCTTTTATCCTATCTCTCGTGGCTTGCTGTTTATCACACTCGGTCTCCGACCTCGTGCGATAAACAGCAAACCACTTGAGATAGGATAAAAACAATATTACACTCGCAAATCCCAATAACTGATAATGTCCGTATACATTTTATGCATATTTTATTTTTTTTACTCATGTCACTTTAAGTAAAAATGTGCTCTTATTCATGCATGTTGAATGTCGATGCCTTTGTTATTCTGGCACCTGAACAAAATTTCTCCTTGGGAGATAATAAAGTGAGTTTGATTTTATTTGATTTGTTTTGAATAGCACTTCGAAATGTCTCCAACTGTAGTCCATGTTTACGGAGCCCCCTCGGCTCTCACTCTCACTTCAAAATGTCTTCTACTGCATTCCCCTGTTAATGCTGACCATGAATATATCCTCACATCTCAGTCTGGAAAAAGACCTACGCTCAAAAGCTTGACTAACCCCCCTCCAAGGATCAACAGTCCCCCTATCAAGGTCAGGGTCTGTTGTCCTCATCCAGCAGTCAACAATGTTCTCTTCATACTCGTCACTCTGAGCTAAGTGGTAAGCTTTGGAAAACTTGACTAACCCCCCTCCAAGGATCAACAGTCCCCCTATCAAGGTCAGTGTTTGTTGTCCTCATCCAGCAGTCAACAATGTTCTCTTCATACTCGTCACTCTGAGCTAAGTGGTAAGCTGGAAAGCTTGACTAACCCCCCTCCAAGGATCAACAGTCCCCCCTATCAAGGTCAGTGTTTGTTGTCCTCATCCAGCAGTCAACAATGTTATCTTCATACTCGTCACTCTGAGCTAAGTGGTAAGCTGGAAAGCTGGACTAACCCCCCTCCAAGGATCAACAGTCCCCCCTATCAAGGTCAGTGTTTGTTGTCCTCATCCAGCAGTCAACAATGTTCTCTTCATACTCGTCACTCTGAGCTAAGTGGTAAGCTGGAAAGCTGGACTAACCCCCCTCCAAGGATCAACAGTCCCCCCCTATCAAGGTCAGTGTTTGTTGTCCTCATCCAGCAGTCAACAATGTTCTCTTCATACTCGTCACTCTGAGCTAAGTGGTAAGCTGGAAAGCTTGACTAACCCCCCTCCAAGGATCAACAGTCCCCCCCTATCAAGGTCAGTGTTTGTTGTCCTCATCCAGCAGTCAACAATGTTCTCTTCATACTCGTCACTCTGAGCTAAGTGGTAAGCTGGAAAGCTTGACTAACCCCCCTCCAAGGATCAACAGTCCCCCCTATCAAGGTCAGTGTTTGTTGTCCTCATCCAGCAGTCAACAATGTTCTCTTCATACTCGTCACTCTGAGCTAAGTGGTAAGCTGGAAAGCTGGACTAACCCCCCTCCAAGGATCAACAGTCCCCCCTATCAAGGTCAGTGTTTGTTGTCCTCATCCAGCAGTCAACAATGTTCTCTTCATACTCGTCACTCTGAGCTAAGTGGTAAGCTGGAAAGCTGGACTAACCCCCCTCCAAGGATCAACAGTCCCCCCTATCAAGGTCAGTGTTTGTTGTCCTCATCCAGCAGTCAACAATGTTCTCTTCATACTCGTCACTCTGAGCTAAGTGGTAAGCTGGAAAGCTGGACTAACCCCCCTCCAAGGATCAACAGTCCCCCCTATCAAGGTCAGTGTCTGTTGTCCTCATCCAGCAGTCAACAATGTTCTCTTCATACTCGTCACTCTGAGCTAAGTGGTAAGCTGGAAAGCTGGACTAACCCCCCTCCAAGGATCAACAGTCCCCCCTATCAAGGTCAGTGTTTGTTGTCCTCATCCAGCAGTCAACAATGTTCTCTTCATACTCGTCACTCTGAGCTAAGTGGTAAGCTGGAAAGCTTGACTAACCCCCCTCCAAGGATCAACAGTCCCCCTATCAAGGTCAGTGTTTGTTGTCCTCATCCAGCAGTCAACAATGTTCTCTTCATACTCGTCACTCTGAGCTAAGTGGTAAGCTGGAAAGCTTGACTAACCCCCCTCCAAGGATCAACAGTCCCCCCTATCAAGGTCAGTGTCTGTTGTCCTCATCCAGCAGTCAACAATGTTCTCTTCATTGCTGAATGTGTATGGTTATAGTGGTCTAACGCCAATGGTTTTGAAATTATGCGCATTTGTTTTCAAAGCCCCCTCAGCTCTCACTCTCACTGTGATATTGGCCCCTTCAAAATGTATTCCACTGCATTCCCCTGTTAATGCTGATCACAAATATATATGGTTGTAGTGGTCTAAAGCCAACGGTTTTGAAACTATGAGCACCTGTTTTCAGAACCCCCTCAGCTCTCACTCTCACTGTGCTATTGGCCCCTTCAAAATGTCTTCCATTGCGTTTCCACTGTGATGCTCATCATGAATGCATATGGTTATATGGTTCTAACGACAACCGTTTTGAAATTATGGGCACATTTATCCGGACAGACTGTCATCATGTAACAGCTTCAAGGTCAAATGTAAAGATCAAGGTAATGTGGCTTTTAAATGTTTCCAACAGTATTCCTTAGATCATGGTGATCAAGAATATGGGTTTCGTGGGTGTAAAAAACTACATCCACAGGTAAAAAAGAGAAGTTCAAAAGTCAAGGTCAAGGTCATTAGAATAATCAATACTTTGCACCGCACATGACCTTGAGGCAGTCTACAAACCAGCCAACTTTGAAGCCTGTAACTGAAACAAAAATGTGAAAGATATAGTCAAAACACTAATCTGACCCCTCCAAGGTTTATGACCTTGACTATGACCTTGACCACTATCCAATATGCCAAATCATCATTATTTAATGCACCTCCGTCCTAAGTTTAATAATTGTAAGTTTAACAATATAGACGTTATGGTCTCAAGAAAAAAATGTTGGTTTTCAAGGTCAATCTTCAAGGTCAAAGTCAGCACATTATATATTTTTCGATTGGACCATTCTTGCGCTGTGATACGCCACCAAACAACATTTGAAGGTTCATGAAATACAGCTCGGTTTTGTGAGTCTTCCTTGGCGGCGGTTTGCACTGGCGGTTCACACTTCAGGATCTGAATAGGTTGTGACATGTTGATTAAGAATATAATTATATGGTTATAGGGGTCTATGGCCAAATATTGGGGCACAATCGCCTTGAAAAAACAGACACACACACACACACACACACACACACACACACACACACACACACACACACACAGACAGACGGACACACAGTCATGGATTGTTTTCATCCTACGTTTGGCCACATCATGAGACAGATACTGGAAATGCAGGAACATGCATCGCTCGAATAAAAAATGGGGCTGAATTCTACCAAACACCAAGCACAATAGGGTAAAGGTCAAGATGTGCCACCCCCTTGACCCACTAGATCTATGAACTGCTGGACCTGGTTATTGGTGTCTGATTTCAACTCTGCAGAAAGTGTGTGCTGTGTGTCAGTCTGGGGGAGAGGAAGAGAAAGAGTGGACTTTGGCTACAGGCTACATTGTTTTATCAGTTTGTATAGATCTCTCTCTCTCTCTCTCTCTCTCTCTCTCTCTCTCTCTCTCTCTCTCTCTCTCTCTCTCTCTCTCTCTCTCTCTCTCTCTCTCTCTCTCTCTCTCTCTCTCTCTCTCTCTCTCTCAAACACACACACACACATGTAATGGATAGACCTCACGCAGTGTACGTATACCAGTCTGTCGCTTCCGAATATCACTGCCAGTGGTCTGTGCCATATTTTAGAGGGGGGCAGCTGGTATTCTAATAAGGTAAAAAAAGCTGGTAAGGAAACAGTTGAGTTGGAGGTCCTCGGCTGTATTTATGGCTAGAGTGTATGCATGCGCGACCATGTCAACGTGTGTGCATACGGATGTGCATTTGTGATTACATGCGTGTGCAAGTGTGTGTATGTGTGTGTGCGTGCGCACACGCACGCACACGCACACGCACACGCACACGCACGCACACGCACACACACACACACACACACATATTTTTTCTATCTGCGGAACAACCTCTTCTTTCTTTTTCAAGTTTTTTTCTTGCTCTCTTGCAGCATGTCAGTATCTGTCCCTATCCTCTCTCCACCTCCCCCCACCCCACCCCTTGTCCACTATTACCACCTCTGCCATCCCTCCACTGTCACTGCTTTGACTGCAACAGGGCGATATGCTGATACGCTTGAGAGAGAAACCCTAGCCCACCCTTTTTTAAAATGGTACCATCAACCATCTTTATTCCTGCTGCAAAATGATTTTTACAGAATATTGAGTCCTCTTATATCACTCACCTTACATCACTCCAGACCCTGTCCCTTCTAGCTGTGAACCGGTGTGGGGTAGAATAAAAGCCAAAAGGTACCATTAACCACCTGTTCCTGCCGTGATACAATCCTACAGAAAAGTGAGTCTTCCTTGGCGGAGATTTGTACTGGAGATTCACATTTTCTATGGGACTGTCTATGCACCATGATACACCACCACACAAACGTTGAAGCAATTCTGTGCACCGGTTAGTGAGCTACAGGGCGAACAAACATCTTACAGAAAAGCGAGTCTTCCTCGGTGGAGATTTGCACTGTATATTCAAACTTTCTCTGAGACTATCTAGGTACCATGACACACCCCAACACAAACTGTGAAGCAATTCTGTTCAATGGTTCGTGAATAACAGGGCGAATAATGTTTATAGAAAAGTGAGTCTTCCTCGGCGGAGCTTTGTACTGGAGGTTCAAATTTTCTGTGCACCATGATACACTAACACACAACATTTGAAACGATTCTTTGCACGGGTACATGAGCTACAGGGCGAACAGACACACACACCGACAGACAGACAGACACACACAGACATACGCCAAATGAATGTTATTATATAGGTAGTATAGCCTATGGATACATGAGGAGATCTAAAAGTATGTAAGAGACATGTAATCGAGACTACGTTTCACAAGTTTCAGATAGAGACATTAAACTTACTCATCTAGTTAATATCAATACTGGCAAACCTTATTGCACATCAACAATAGCTAATATTGCCGAAGAATATAACAGAGACACTAATGCCCTATGGTCAACATAATATATTAGTTAAAGGAAAAAGGCAAATTGAAAGGACAATTTTCTTGTTAGAAATCCGAGTGAGTAGAACAGTTCTATTTCGTAAAAACTTCTATTAATTAATTTTACAAGAGTTTTTGAATTGAAGAGACAAGAAGAAGGATGACAAAAGAAGACGACGAGAAAGAGAGAGAGAGAGAGAGAGAGAGTGGAGAGAGAGAGAGAGAGAGAGAGAGAGAGAGAGAGAGAGAGGAGAGAGAGAGAGAGAGAGAGAGAGAGAGAGAGAGAGAGAGAGAGAGAGAGAGAGAGAGAGTGCGAATGTTTTCAGTTCAGGCCTAGACCTTCACTGAAGGGGTGTCAAGTAATACAAGAGAGAGAGAGAGAGAGAGAGAGAGAGAGAGAGAGAGAGAGAGAGAGAGAGAGAGAGAGAGAGAGAGAGAGAGAGAGAGAGAGAGAGAGAGAGAGAAACCCGGAACGAAAATGCATGGTGGGTTTTTTGCCGGCCCATCGGTGCAAACTGTTTTTCAGTTTCCCTTTGTTTCCCGTTTTGCATCAGCCTTCTTCATTTGAAAATTATTCAAGGAGAAATAAGCTATATTAATTAAATTAATTGTTTTGTATGCTCACTTGTGACAACTGTCAAAAGAGACGAAGCTTCAATTTAGTTGATTGGATTTCGGGGGGGGAGTAAACTGTGTCGTCTGTGCCTGTCGCACATTTAATTCTGTGCTCACTGAACTCTTCTATCTGTCGCACACCTATTTCTTGATTATCTCATTAGGTTAATTGCACAAACACACAACTTTTGTTCCACTGTACTTATGATTGTAAGTTTGGTATAAAGTAGACAAACAAAGTAGCATTTTCACACTGGCTAGAGGTACGGCATTCTTGCAACACTCAGACCATGTTCAGAGATAGTAACTCTTCCTAGTCGAATTGTTCGTCAACAAATGCATTTTCTTATTTCGTATATTTAACGCATCTTTGGTAAGGAATAGGGTTAGGGATAGGGTTAGGAACATGTCAGAGTTAATGTTAGTAGTTTTTGAAGACATATAAAAAGAAGACTTTTTTCGACTGATGAAGAGAAATGATAATCACTGTATAGCATAATTGTCGTTTCATTCTGAGGCCACAGGTCAAGGACAAACAATTAAGACCAAATTCTGTATATATAAATATAAAGAGAGAGAGAGAGAGAGAGAGAGAGAGAGAGAGAGAGAGAGAGAGAGAGAGAGAGAGAGAGAGAGAGAGAGAGAGAGAGAGAGAGAGAAGTCGGAAGTCGGAAGTTTAGTGAATATGGGCCTACAGCCCCTTTCATGGGGGGAACACATAATACAATAATAACCATGAGCAATGTAGCGACAAACACAATTATCCATGATAACATTGCCTGAAATTTGAAAGGAGCATATTAAATGCATTCGCAACAATATGCATAGACTGTCACAAACAGAAACACTAACTGAATCATCATAACTGTATTGAAAAGAAACAGATATGTAAACATTATATAATGTTACTATTTGCATAATTGTCAATGAAATGTTCCCTTATCTTAAAGGCTGCCAGTAAATATTTGGCTAGATTTACTATTTCTGTCTTTGAAACGTTTGATAACACCTGAACCAATCTACTGTCATAGTTTTCATCAAGATTTGCATTCACCTTTACAAGAAATTGATTTCGGATTTGGTCATACAAAGGGCAATGGAAGAGAAAATGAATCTCATCTTCTGTTGAATGTTGACAACATGGACATGCAGTATTTTCTGACGTTGGCGACAAACGAGAGAGAGAGAGAGAGAGAGAGAGAGAGAGAGAGAGAGAGAGAGAGAGAGAGAGAGAGAGAGAGAGAGAGAGAGTGAGAGAGAGAGAGAGAGAGAGAGAGAGAGAGAGAGAGAGAGAGAGAGAGAGAGAGAGGGAAGGGGGGGGGGGAGACGACAAAATCCTATTCAATATAAACAGCTCTTTCCCTCCGCAAACAACACGCCAGTGCGTAAACTACTCCAATTGATAAATCTGTAAACACTGATATGAAAATGGATAACTGTTACGTCAGTATTCTAGGCTAGTCCATGTCTGATTTATTCCTTATGAATCATGCATGCTTCAGATAGTTCACATATTATATACACTGGTCAATATTTGCTAAGGATAGACTTTTATAACCTTGATTGCTAAAAGGTGGTGTCATTGTTGGCAATACAAATTATATGAACGGAAAGAGCAATCATCCGTGAACACAAGCTCACTCAAACTTGTTTTATCCAACTTCCTGCTTACGTGCATCACGTGATTTTCGCATGCCACCCCCAAAAAGTGTCATTTAGCTTAAATGAAGTGAAAACATAAAATTGAGTAAAACTGTCAGAATCAACGACATTTCTTGCTCACATCGTAAACGTCGTACAAGAGATAAATGTCATGGCCAAAGTGAGATAATGACGTCATTTGACACGAAAAGAGTTGTCTTTCTGTGTTGGCATGCTGGAGAACAGTTGTACACATACTCTTTGTGTCATTAGTGTTTGGAATGTCACAATGTGTCGCTTCCAAAGCTTGTATCCACTGCCATGAGGTTGGTACTGCTGATACACGTCGTGAAGGTGGCAGAAGTTGGGCGACTGGTAATAAAAATGGCCGTTTTCTGCTTTTTTTCAGGCCTGCCAAAATCGCTCTCTGGTAGCGTTTTGATTTGCTGAATGCCTCATTGCGGAACATCTCCACCCACACTGTGAGCAACGTACTCCATGATGATGCCTTTACTCCCCCTTGGCATGTTTGGGCATCCTGCTCATTCCAGCTCATGTGCGGTGCTGTCTTTTGAGAGTCCAGAACCACACTATCTGGACATTATGAAACTGGACATGAATTCCCTTCATGAATTCAGGATCATTATTAATTTTATGGATGGTCTTGCTAGGGTGTGGAGATTCTCAGGAGAGCATTACCAGGAAATGTGAGTAAGAGAGCATCACAAATATATCGAGGTGGGTCTTTGATGGTTTGGGCCTGTATCAGCGTGGTTGGGAAAATAGTGTCACAAATTCTTCAAAAGAAATCCCTAATAGCTGTTTCCTTGAGGGATGAGGTCAGCAGCAGATCATCGTCCATATGAAACATGCTCCAGGCAGCCGTTAGAAGCCGTTCACAGCAGCTCAGAAGTCTACATAACCCAGAACAGAGCCTGTTAGAGGAGTGGAACACCCTGGACTAACAGGAGCTTCAAAAGCTCCCCCAGTGCACAAAATGGCGTTTTCAAG
>CM065683.1:47089349-47096849 GCA_017654935.2 Phymorhynchus buccinoides | reverse complement strand
TTTTTATATCTTTTGGAAAACATTTAAAACTATTTATCCTACTTATGCTCATCGAAAGAAGCACCGCATACTCGTCGTGTCTGTTGCAGTGTCTGTAGTACGTATTTTGTACGCTTTAAAATGAAGATCCATGTGCTCTGTTCAGTATACAATTCTTTCCATACCTAAGGACTGTAGATATGACAACTGAAATGTTACTTTATGCCCAAGTATTGTTTTTCTCTTTTACAATATGTGCGACAATTGTGTTAATATGTGCGACAATTGTGGACCGACCGACCGACAGACAGACAGACAGACCGACAGACAGACAGACCGACAAAGTGAGTTACAGGTTTGTGGCTTGAGCCACAAGCAAATAATAAAGCAAACAAAAATGCCTGTGTACGTGAAACTCAATTTGCCGGAGGGATTTAGGCGCCCGTTTCATTGGCTAATTTCGAGTTCACAGGCACGGTTCTTCCTGGAAGGGCTGATAATAATACCCCTGGCAATGTGGTGTGATCATGAGATAAAAACAAAACACACAACAACAACAACAAACAAACGAACAAAGCAACCAACGACCACGACAAAAATCAAGATTGTCAGGCTTAATACACAAAACATTTGGTTTCCGTGATAGAATAAACCAAATCAATACGAGTTAGGCAAATAAGTTTGATTAATAAAATTGGGAGTTAAATCATCCATCGCAAAATAACAAGTAGTGTTCTTTTTAACAAAGTAAAAAGCGTTTGCCTTTAAATACAATAGCATCACTGAAAGTATAACTTGTTTGTTTGAATCTTTCTTTTCTTCTTAGGTCTGCATAAAAATACTTCCACAAGATCGTTACGTCCTATCCACACATCTCCATAAAAATGACCGTAATTTAATTGCAGCAGCAAATCTCAACCGCTCCCCAGAACGGTCATTAGATAGTTATATTTTGCCTTAAATATTATCTTGATATTACACAAACATTTGTTTTAACAATTTCGGGTTGAACGACTTTGTAGGGACAACACCATGGGGAAAAACACCATGTAGAAGTCAATATATACATTCGCATGATCAATACAACAGTCTTCACACCACAAGATCAGATTCTCAACTCACACAAGTCTGATAAAAAACCCAGTTTGATTCACAAATACAGATATGTGATCAGATTCGTGTAAGAGGGTCTACAAAGAAAGTAAATGAAATGAGCAGGATTTCATCCGATTCATTTAGACAGTAGCATTTCATCAGAATCATGCCTCTCAAATATCACAGTTGTACTGGTTGGTGTCACTCTTGAATGTTGTTTTTGTTGTCTGTTGATGAATAATTGATTGTAAAGCGCTTTGGGCTCATCTGAGGTAAAGCGCTATATAAATGTACTATTATTATTATTATTATTATTATTATTATACAGCCGTACGACTGCAGCTAGACGTGTGGATCGGCCCCTTAGCCAACCGGAACTGGATGACTGCTACAGCGGACTAAAATAAAACTGTCGCGTGTGGAACAACCTCCGACAAAGGACATATGCTAAAGTTACGCAATAACAGCACCAGTGTCAATCGAACTGTAATGTTTGTTGTTGTTTCCATGGGCATAATAAACAGACGTTACAAAATATTTTCTCAGTCTGAACATTGAACACAAATTTTACAACAAACTAAGCTAATAAGTTCTTGTTACGAAGACTAATGAATGATGAACATTCATTTAGGTTGGGAAAAACAATTGATTACGTAGTAGATAGCATCTGCATTTGTCATTCCCTTATGTTGACCATTTTGTATGCGTTACTGTCGGTGAGAAGGAGCGAGGTAGGCAGAGAGAGAGAGAGAGAGAGAGAGAGAGAGAGAGAGAGAGAGAGAGAGAGAGAGAGAGAGAGAGAGAGAGAGAGAGAGAGAGAGAGAGAGAGAGAGAGAGAGAGGAGAAAGAGAGAGAGAGAGAGAGAGAGAGAGAGAGAGAGAGAGAGAGAGAGAGAGAGAGAGAGAGAGAGAGAGAGAGAGAGAGAGAGAGAGGAGAAAAACAAAAACGAAGAAGAAGAAGAAAAAGGAAAAGAAGGTGATGATGATGACGATGATGATGATGATGATGATGGTATTGAAGAAGAAGAAGAAGAAGAAGAAGAAGAAGAAGAAGAAGAAGAAGAAGAAGAAGAAGAAGAAGAAGAAGAAGAAGAAGAAAGGAAGAAGAAGAAGAAGAAGACGAGAAGACGAAGAAGAAGAAGAAGAAGAAGAAGAAGAGAAGAAGAAGAAGAAGAAGAAGAAGAAGAAGAAGAAGAAGAAGAAGAAGAAACGGATGCGATTCTGAAAGCGTTGCTCAAATTTCATGACCAACAACACTGCAGGTGTCTGTAGTTCTCGGGCCTGGTTACGCCAGGAAATCATTACGAAAGGAAGCGTAGAATACAACCCTGTCACGTAGTCTCAGACCGATACGGAACTCCGTAGCATAATCATTATCGTCATCATCCGCCTCATTTCCATTAATCATCAAAAAGAAAAAAAAAGTATCAAACTCTGTGGCCTTGCATGCCCTACTCTCATGGTGACCTCAGTTTCGATTACCAATCCAGTTTAGGCCCTTGGTGTGTTTGGGTCAAAAGGCATGGGGATCAGTATGTTCTGGGGAGCTGTCGTTGGACGGATGTAGTGGCGCCCTCGGAGGACGACCTCAATCACGCTGGCTCCGAGACTAAGACATTATTGTCGTCGGTAGGGGGCTTAGTAGGTGGTGCATTTTTGTTTGAATACGTTATGAATGCTAACGTGTTTGTGCGCTTTGATATGATTTATATCAAGATTCAGCGCCGTATAAATACTGTATGTTGTTGTTGTGTTCTGCGTACATGCTCCACTGAACTCCACCGAAGTGACTCAGCAGCAGTGCAGTGTCTCCTCGGTTGGTTGCCTCCTGACGGCCTACATAGATTCGCTCCCCTTGAACTGCTGGTTGTTTTGGATTCTGCGACCTGAACAAGCCGGGTTGTGGCTGTGTGTTGGTCTCTCTCTCTCTCTCTCTCTCTCTCTCTCTCTCTCTCTCTCTCTCTCTCTCTCTCTCTCTCTCTCTCTCTCTCTCTCTCTCTCTCTCTCTCTCTCTCTCTCCCCCCCTCTCTCTCTCTCTCTCTTTCTCAGTTATGTATGTATGTAAATAGTTATGTATGTATGTAAACAGTTATGCATTTATGTTAATGTGTATGTCTTGAAGTAGCATTTATTTATTTATTTTATTTTGTATTCATGGATTGTTTATTCATTTGATTATTTGTCATGTTATTCTTGCCATGTCATGACAGGGGCTGTGGGCCTAAATCATTAAAAACATTTCGGAGTTCGGAGTTCTCTCTCTCTCTCTCTCTCTCTCTCTCTCTCTCTCTCTCTCTCTCTCTCTCTCTCTCTCTCTCTCTCTCTCTGCTGTTACACGCAAAGTCTCCCCCCCCTCTCTCTGCATCTGTCTCCCCTTCTCTTTCTCTCTCCATCTGTTCTTCTCGTTCTTCTTATACTCTTGCTTCTGTGCCCATCCCCACCCACTCATAGCCTACCCCCTGGATGTGTAATGTTTCCTCTCTCTCTCTTTCACTCTCTCTCTCTCTCTCTCCTCTCCCCCCCCCTCTCTCTCTCTCTCTCTCTCTCTCTCTCTCGCTCTCTCTCTTCTCTCTTCTCTCCCCCCCCTCTCTCTCACACACACACACAGATCAAGGAGAAAAACCATGCAAAGAAACCAACCCGCACAGTAGAGTTAATTCCCTTTGTTTCTGGGCAGACAGACAAACATCCTCAGCCAGACTTAGCGCGTTATAGAGTAAGATTATCTGTTCGTCTGTTTAGTCTGTCCGTCTTTCTGATTAGGAACAAAGACATTATGAACTATAACATGAAAGGAAGATGCCAGGAAGCATTACATTAACATTTGGAGTTCATCCGTCTCATTTGGTATTTAACAGATTACTGTTAAGCCCCTAACCTTTTTATATCTACCAGTTTTCCATATTCATAGATTTCATAAAACAGGTTTTTGAAGACGGTTTTGTGACAGGGGTAAGAATATTATATTATATTTTAAATATATTAACATTTTGTATTTAAAACCACATTGTAATTGACTCAAAAAATTAATAATTCCCTTCAATCTTGATAACCATTCATTTTCACACAATGTCCCGCACGCACTCTTCCTCTTCCAACTCTTTGTGTAGCATTTTGGTTATAGACAACTCTGAGCGTTTTACAATGAACAAGCCTATCCCATCACGTTCCTCGTCTGAGTAGAAATATACTTTGATAACAATTATTATAATATTGTGTGTGCATTTCAGGTCGTTCAACCATTCGGGCCTTACAATTCTATAGTGTTTCCTAAAAAAAAACAATCTTCTTTTGATATCTAAAGTGCGCGTGTCTCTCTATCTATTTCTCTATGTCATCTACTCCACACCATATGAAAGGAAAGTTGGCAGAAAAAGGGACCAGCCAGGGCTGAAGTGAATAGTGGATGAGTTCAAGGAAGAGAACAATCATCTATTATTCTGTTCATGTTTCAATGCTTTTGTATGAAGCAGCATGCTATATTCAAACCGTGCTTTGATGCGTCTGCAGAGCATTTGTCCTTTGTTCAAAGGGAACACATTACATGTTGTTGATTTTGTCGATCTCTTAGTCTTTGTCTTCACAAAGCCCTTTGAATTCAATGGTGTTACATTCTCCCCTACTCTGGTATTCTATTTTGCCCTCTCTCTCTCTCTCTCTCTCTCTCTCTCTCTCTCTCTCTCTCTCTCTCTCTCTCTCTCTCTCTCTCTCTCTCTCTCTCTCTCTCTCTTTGTGTGTGGTGTGCGTGCGTACGTGTGTGTGTGTGTGTGTGTGGTGTGTGTGTGTGTGTGTGTGTGTGTGTGTGTGTGTGCTTAGGAGTAGGGGAAGACGGGGTAAAAAGTGCATGGGCGGGTAAGAAGCCCACCCCACTTATCTCATGAAATAAAGAAAATGTCAGTCAAATTTGCCCATGAGACGAATGCTAGACATTAACGCTCGTCTCATGGGCAAAATGAGACTGAAATTTGCTTCATTTCATGAGATAATTGGGGTGGGCTTCTTACCCGCCCATGCGCTTTTTACCCCGTCTTCCCCTATGTGTATAAATGTGTGCGTGAGCGCACTCTCGCGTGTATGTGTGTGTGTGAGTGAGTGAGTGAGAGTTTGTATGTATGAAGGTGAGGATATGCGTGCATGTGTGTTTGCAAGTGTGAGAGTTTATGCATGCATGTATGAATGCTGGGTAAAAGCATGTATGTATGTAACACAATTTTAGTTTATAGGTATGTATTTATGCTAATGTGTGTGTCTTAAAGTTGCATTTATATATTTATTTTGATTTTGTATTCATTTGATTGTTTATTCATTTGATTATTTGTCATGTTATTCTTGCCACGTCATGATAGGGGCTGTGGGCCTAAATCATTAAAACATTTCGGAGTTCGGCGTTCTCTCTTTCTCTCACTTGATCGATTCTCCTTTGCATTTATTCTTTGTCTTGATTCCACATCATTTAGAATTCCAACCACCAACTGCGTTGAACATCCCACTTGTTCAAGCCTATCACTACCGGTATAATTACCAAGCTTTTGCAAACCCTCCTCCCCCCCTCCCCCCCCCCCCCCCCCCCCCCCCCCCCCCCCCCCCCCTCCCCCACCCCCCCCCCCCCCCCCCCCCCCCGCCCATCATGATTTCCTTTGTCCCAAATCCCCTCCGGTCTAGCACAGATGAAGTTCTGGCATCACGCTTGCATAACTGAAACGGAGCAGAACTGACGGCATTGCACCCACATAATAAAAAGTATGCACCAGAGGAAAATAAACCAACAGGCAATGAAAACAAGCGCGGATTCGCAATCGTTTGTGGCGTGCGACAATTGAAAACGAAACATCATTTTAAAGAGCAGCCTCGATTTGAAGTGCGGTCTATTTTTACCACTGCAATCATTATATACACTGAGTCGCTTCCCCTGGCTTTTCAATAATTTTAATATGTAAACCAGAATGTTATCTCTGCACCATTTCGTAACTTTTTATATCTTTTGGAAAACATTTAAAACTATGTATCCTACTTATACTCATCGAAAGAAGCACTGCATACTCGTGTCTGTTGCAGTGTCCGTATTACGTATGTTTATTATTTTCTACGCTTTAAAATGACGATTCATGTGCTGTGTTCAGTATATAATTATTTCCATACGTAAGGACTTAGTGTTGCATGTCCCATATGTGCCTTCCCGGGTCGAGAGGACGTAAAACACCAAAATTACTACTAGGACTTAGTGTTATTCATCAACTTATTTGTAGCGGTTCCATAGCCGATGAGGTTTACCCGAGGCGTGGTTACCGCTACACCTATCTGTATTAATAAAAAAAATCGGGACTTTACTGGTTTTGTACTGCCTCCGGGCATTGCCTCCAGTATTGTTCCCACCATATTTGTATTTACAAATGTCCCATATGTGTCTGATTCAGACCAAGAGGACGTGAAACACCATTTTCGTCAGGACTGTAGATATGTAGATATGACAACTGAAATGTTACTTTATGTCCAAATATTTTTTTCTCCTTTAAAATAATATGTGCGACAATTTTGGACAGACAGACAGACAGACCGACCGACCGACCGACCGACAAAGTGAGTTATAGGTTTGTGGCTTGTGCCACAAACAAAAACCAACAACAAAGGGGGAAAATGAAACAAATATGTGCCCCGTCGCCACAAAATGAGTCGTGTTGTCCCTAGCCCACTTACCCCCTCGGGGCAATTTTAGGTGGAAAGAGGTCAAATTACCAATTCGCATATTTTGACTTATTATTGAACAATAGGTCTTTATCTACCTCATACAAAAGTATTCAAGTGTAAAACTAAAAGCAATCCTTTCTGCCTCAAAAGTGTGTCTTTATCAGAAACATCTGGTTGTTTTGTACACATTTTGAAACTTTCCGGTTGCATGTTCTCATTTTGCCGATTCCCTGAGTATATGACAATAAATCTTCAAAGCTTTGCAACAACTAGTCCGATTTTTAAAAACAAATGGTTTGTTGGAAAGCTTTTTTAATACAGAATAACAATTTGTTAATAACCCAAATGTGACCTCTGGGACATCACGTCTCATTTTTATGGCGACGGGTCACATATGGAACAGACATATTGCTAAAAGGCGCCTCACACTATTCGACCCAGTCAAATGAAGCTGATTCCGACCTTTCCACAGTTTACCTTTCTTTCGACAAAGTGAGTAGAAATCGTAAATACAAAATTTGGTCAATAAAGGAATTGGCGACAGCACCATTCCCTTGTTTGCTGATAGTGTGGAAACGTCCCACGGCCACAACTAGTTGAGTGGAGTTCATAACTCAATATGTGACCCAGCACCACGAAAGGGACATTAAGTGTCAAACTGACCATTCTGACAAAATATATATATTTGAAACCTTCAGACAATATTCTTTCTAATGATACAAGAACCATTCTTGTATATTTT